>PVKU01000882.1:61388-171519 GCA_004027475.1 Anoura caudifer
CAGTTACCCTGAGGTAACTGATACTGACAGAGGAACAAGGGCCCTGAGCTTCCTGCTAGGGACCCATTAAGCTTGCGTGATTTGGGTAGAAGCCATCTGTGAGCTCTCTGCACACGGGGAGCACTTGAGTCACCTAATGAAGCATAAGGCTGGCAGGACAGTCTAGCATAGTGGGGGAGTAAGGTCTTGTGTTGTGGTGGACTGTGAGCACATCTGTCTGCCCTGTGAGGCTGGGGTTTCCTGTAGGACAAAAGCAGTGCCTTATTGAACCTCAGAGCTCCGCACAGGGGTTGACACATAGTGGGTGCTCAATTAATGCTCAAGGTGCTTGATAATGCAGAAGTCATTCTCCGTGTTCTCATTGCCTGCCCCCACTCTCCCACACCTCTCCCCACACACTTAGGAACACACACCAACACAAACAGGGATGGTTTCTGCCTGGACCACACCTCCCAGGTTTACCTTACAAGGTTCTGAGGAACTGCACGCCCTGAGGCCTGTGGGCTGAACACAGAGATAACTACCTTAGAGATTGACAATAAGTGCTTTCCTGCAATAAATTCATCACAGCCTTCCTGCCCATAAGCAGGGCACGGATTCTTATTGCCTTGGCACAAATGGGTGAACTGAGGCCCAGAGGGGGCCAGGGCTCGCCCAGGATGGGATGGGCACTCCATCAGGGGTGCCTCCTTACCCGCCGTGATCCTTACCCCCGCCCCCTCCACCGTGATCCTTACCTGTGGTCCCAGCCCTTCGGTAGCTTTCTGATTACAGAAGGGAGTTGGCCAGATGGCCTGACCGTCCTCCCCCTTCTCACCAACTTCCTGCTGTTATTCTCCTGGGAAACAGCCAATTGGCACATAGAGAAGCAGGAGTGGGGGAGGGGAAGCATGCGGGCCCTATAACTTTTCACCTGTGTCCCAACAGAAGTGACTAAGAAGCTGTCCTTCCCTGCTCAGCCCAGCCAAGCACAGCAGAGGCGTGGGGAGGGGCAGAGGCTGGGGGAGGGCAGGTGCAGGAGGGGATCTGGCAAAGTGCAGGCCCAGGGCAGGGGAGGTCTGTGGGGAGCTCAGGTGTAAAGGAGAAGCAGGAGGGGCCCTGCGGGAGCTGTGAGCTGCTCTGCCCGCGAGTGGAGCTGGAGAGAAATTTGTTGATGCTTGATTTCTTCCTGGAGCCACTGGCTGAGTCCCACCCACCTGCCACAGGAAAAATCCCAGGGAAGCCAGACACTTTTCCTGCACCCACTCTGGCTCCCGGGGCCAGCCCTCCCAACAGCTCAGGAGGACTTTTACTGTGACACTTCACAGTGTGTCTGCCATTCATCACCTCTGCTTTAGGGCAGAGAAGGCAGGCTTAGCACTTTCTTTTTCTTTCTGCCAAATTACACTGTGTAACCTTATGCCAGTGGAATTGAATCATACATGCTGGTTTTTATCGAGAACAGCCCTCTCCCCCACCAGACCAGCGCACCCATCCCTGCCCACCCTAGAACCACTTTACTTCCCTCTGTAAAATGAGGACCTGGCCACCCCTCCCTGTGTAAGGCACAAGGAAAATGAGGTGAGGATGTGAAAATGCTTTGTGAGCTGAAGGGCTCTCAGTATTATGAGGAGGCCGGAATCCAGTTCGAGGCACAAAGCGGCCACCCCTCAGCTCTGGTCCTGCTCACACCAAGCAAGGGCTAGGACATCTCAGACCCCTGTCCCCAGAACCCCTGGGGCTCAGTCAAATCCTTGATCACAGTACAACGCTCACTTCAGTGCCCTGCACCCAGGTCCTTGGGCTCCTCCCGAGCCCAGAGCCAGCCCTGGGCCTGCCATACCCACTCCAGGGTAGCCAGAAGAATCTCAACACCTGACTCGAGGAGGAGGAGCAGGTGGCTGGGTGGGTGGGCAGGAGGTCTGGTCTGAGGCCTGGGACGACCTCTCCGAGGCAGGGGAGTGGCTGAGCAGATTTGGGTCTGGGGCCTCTGCTCTGATCTTCTGGGAACAGGAAGACTAAGGCCAGGGGAGCCGGTGCCACCTTAAAGTTATTCCTCCCCCCAAACATAATGTTGGTCCTTATAAAATCAGAAGAGAATAAATATTGTAAGTATATTTAGGGATGTAATTATTATCTTTACAAAATTGAGGGGGAGGAAGCAGTCTCCCTCTCAACTCAAAGATTAATCCACCTGGTCCAAAACTATTTATTTTTGCAAAAGTTCACTAACTTCTCAGACCACAGACACAAGTGAAAATGCCATTACATTATAACATTTTTAAATGTCAGTAAGTAATCTGCAGTGGGATGTCAGAATCTCCTGGGAGTGCAAAGACTGCAGCACAAGGTCACCTCACGGCAGTTTCCCGAACTGTCCCAGGAGGAGGGCCTCCCAGAACCTCACAGCAAGCAGGCAGACCCAGCCAGCTGGTCGGGATGGCCGCCTCCTGCAGGGTTCTGGAAACCGTGGGGATTTCCTACCAGTCAGGTGGGATGGGGGTTTCCTACCCGGGGGGAGCTCGGGGAGGGCTGGGTCCCCAGCTAGGACTTTCAGAATCTGTAGGAGGATGTGGTGACCCTTTTGTGGCTCTCATCTGAAATGACCCCAGCCCTCCCTGGGTTGAGTCCCAGTTGTGCCACTACCAGTTCTGTGACATTGGGCAACAGAATCAAACTCTCTCAACCGATTTTCTCATCTGGGTAAGGAGGATGACAACACCTCCCTCCCAGGCACTAGGAGGCTCAGTGAAGACATGCGGTGAAGGCCCTGGGAGCTGGCTGCCCTGCTGGAAGTTCAGTGGACCCAGCACAGACTCTAGAAAGCGATGGGCCGTGGACCCAGAGGGGAGGCCTGGCCCTTGGCTAAGCACATAGCCCCTGTAGCTTCGGCCCAGCAGCCAGCCCCAGTGGCCGTTCTCTCCTGGCCCTGGATGGGCTAACAACACACCGGATTGCACAGGAGGCCCGGCTGCCCAGCTGGCCAGACTGGTTGAGCTGGTGCAGCCCCCAGGCGGGGCCCCACGTGGGCTGAAGGAGAAGGTGGGGGTGAGGGTGGCCATGGCTGGGAATCTCCAAGGGAGAGAAGCAAGGCCACACTGCTGCCCACTGGCAGGAGTCCCACAGTCCTGGCAGAAAGGGCACCTCTGAGAAGAGGACAGAAAGACAGGAGCTGGGTTCAGAGGGAGGGAGGGGCTGAGTGAGGGTGCAGAGCTCAGTGAATGGGCTTAGAGAGGGGCTCCCATGGGGGAAAGGGGAGGAGATGTAAAGAGAGGATGGGAGTGAGTTTTCAAATTGGTGCATCCAATTCCAGCTTCTGTCTGGTGATTTCAAAGGCCCCATATTCATTCATGACCGTATGACCGTAGCTTTCCTCACCATCCCACCCAGCTGTCCAGCCCTCCCCAGGCCACTTCCCTACTCAGAGAGTTCCATCCCAGGCCCCAGGCACAAAACCTCCTTCCCACCCACCCCACCCCCTGCTCCTCCTACCTCACTTTAAGACAGCCCTCTTCTCTGAAGGTTGTGTCTTCAACTTTCCAGAAGCTGTGGAGGAGAGGTCCTGAAGGCCAGGGGACCCCTGAGGACCTCCGGTCTGATGGCGTGGTCAACGCTGCTCAGCCCACCCCTCCTCAGCTGGGGAAGCCTCCTTCCACGTGCTCTCAGTCAGGGGGTCCTCACACATTCTCTGAGCACCTGCTGTGGGGCAGGCTCTTGGCTGAGTGCCTTAGTATTGAAAGAAATCATTCCATCTTACTACAAAACCATGCAGGGTGTTATCGCTCCCATTTTGGAGGCTCTGACTGCTGATGTGACCCACCAGGGCCACCAGAATAATGACAAGAACAGGATCCATACCCAACCTGGCCTGACTCTGGGGCTTGTCCTCTGCACCCACCCTTCATTCATTACTCTTCATTTGTTTCTTCTTTTATTCTTTCACAAAGGATGTCCTGAGGCCCAGCACTGGGCCAGGCCAGGGCTGGGCATGGAGCTCAAAATGAATTGGGCTGGGGCCTGCCCTTGAGCCCCCACTCACCATCCAAATGGACAAGTCCTGACACCAGAGAAGCCAGCTCTGTGTGCACTCCGGAGAGGAAACAGTCAGCTCCACCCGAGGCCCAGGGCAAACTTTCTGGAAGAAGTGGCAAGTGGAAAGGAGACCTGAAGGGTAAGTCAAAGCCTAGAAGCTGATGAAGAGAGAGTCTCCAAAATGGGGAGTGGCAAGGGGCACAGACATGGCCTTTGAGGGGTCTGGAGCTGGGCAGGTGGTACAGCTGGACCAGAAAGCTAGTTGGGCACTTCAGGAAAGGCCTTAAGTGCCCAACCCAGGAGCTCAGGGACATGGGAGCCATGGACAGGCTTTGAGCAAGGACAGGCCTGGCCAGCTGTGACTTGTGGGGAGGGACCTGTGCCAGTGTGGCAGGTTGATTGTAGGGAAAGAGACAGGAGGGCTGCCCTGCTATTGGTTGGACTGTGGAGCCCCAGAACAGGATAGTTGCGGCTTCACTGAGGGCACATCTGGCCCAGGGCCAACCCGGACCCCCAGAGCAGTTCACTGGCCCCAGGGCCAGAACAGGCCTGGTCTCTAGTGGGCAGAGCCAGGGCGGGGCAGGGGGTCATCCCATCCTGCTTCCTTTTTACCGTTTGTTAAATAGCTTCAGAGGATCCTGGAACCCAGCACCCTTTTCCTCTAAGAAGCCTGGGCGGGGCATACACCCGATGACAACAGTGTACAGAGAAGCTGTCTCTGCTTCCATGACGCACCGAGAGGGAGAGAGAAACCAACAAGCTGAGCAGGGGACATCCAGGCAGGCAGCCAGTGAGTCAGTGGTGATGAACCAGGGACAAAACACAGTTGTCTAGGGATCGTCAGTGCCCCAGGTGACTCAGAGGCTGCATTACCCCTCCCTCTCAGTGCAGAGGCCCCTACGCCTCACCTTGGTGCCTCCAACCTCTCTCCTGCTCCATGCCTCCCAGCAGGGATGGGTGGACACCACCCACACTCATTCCTGACACACACAGATCCTGACCCCTTGCCTTCTTGGGACCCAGAAGTCCAGCTGCCAGGTCTTTGCCTTATTGTCAGATGAACCCACAGACCCAGCCTGGCCAGCAGCCCTCCTTCCCTGCTGGCTCCCAGCTCTGGATCAGACTAGCCCCAAGGAAGGGCACAGCCCGCCCCAACCTGCCCCATCAGCTGGGGAGCAGAAGGTGAGGCCAAGCCTGGAGGTGCCACACTTGTGGTTAGATTTGAACTTTTGTTTTTGTTCTTTTTTTATTTATGTTCTTTTTATAGAAGGGCTTAACCTACATTGTGAACTTTTGGCCTGTGCCTGAGAACTCACCCCCAGCGCAAAGTCGTGCCCTCCCTCCCTCCCGAACTCCACGAGATCCCTGCTTCTCTCCTACTGGGTGGGGGTGGGTGGGTGTGGGGGGAGCTGGCCAGCCCCCACTGGCTTGGTGTCCCTACCCCCCAGCATCACTGTCCACCCTCACAGTTGCGCCAGGCCAGGCCGCCCCACCTACAGGCCATATGAAGCTCCACACACGCACCTGAGTGTGCAACAAGGGCCCCAGGTTTCTTTTTTTTTTAACTAAAGTATAGTTGTCATGCAATATTATATCGGTTTCAGGTGTATGACCTAGGGACCAAACAATCGTAAGCCTCACGTTGTGATCGCTGAGATTAGGCTGATAAACATGTCTCCACACGAACTTACCATGATACTGCTGATATATTCCCTGCGCTGTGCGCTACCTCCCTGCAACTTACTTATTTTATAACTGGAAGCGGGGTTCTTTAAAGTTTTTATTTATTTATTTTTAGAGACAGGGGTAGGGAGGGAGAAAAAGAGGGAGGAAAAAATATTGACTGGTTGCCTCTCACATGCCCTCACCAGGGGATGTGGCCTGCAACCGAGGCATGTGACCTGACCAGGAATCGATGCAGTGACCCTTTGGTTCACAGGCCGGCACTCAACCCACTGAGCCACACCAGCTGGGGATATAACTGGAAGTTTTTTGCTCTTATTCCCTTTTATCTTTTTTATCCAACCCCGCCCCCCACACCTCTTCTGTTAACTATCAGCTTGTTCTCTGTATCTATGGGTCTGTTTCTGTTTTATTTTGTCTTTGTATTTGTTTTGTTTTTTAGATTCCACGTATAAGTGAAATCATATGGTATTTGTCTTTCTCTGTTTGACTTATTTCGGTTAGCTTAAAACCATCAAGGTCCATCCACGTGTTGCAGATGGCAAGATTTCATTCCGTTTTATTGCTGAGTGGTATCCCCTTATATGTACACCACATCTTTTTTATCCATCCATCCACAGGTGGCCACCCATGCTTCTTTGTTTTCAATTGACTCTGTTGCAGTTCTTTACCATCTCAGCAGGCTGACAGGGCTCTCAACCTCAGTCCTTCCTGAAGCTCTTTCCCTGACCAGGAATATTCCAGGTCCCAGGACACTGGGAAGTTGGCTGTTGCCAAGCCCTGGGCATCATAGAAAACCCCAGGCATCAGTCTATGAGACCCCTGCAGGGCCTGGGGCTCAGTGGCCTCCCAGCAACACTGAGGAATCAGAAACCATTGACTAGGAGCCATACAGCCATCAGCTAAAAGGTCTCACGTTTTGTCCCTGTGAATAATTTCACATCGACCTTTCAACACACACTCACCCTCCCCACCATTGGCAGAAGTCTTCCTGGCACTCCCTGAGTGAGCAAGATGATGTCTCACCCCAGGTGTGAATCCCGAAATCTGCCATAGTCTGGCCCAGCCTTCCTCTCCTGCTTCACATCCTGACATCCTAACGCCCTCATGGCCACCATGCCCAACAGTCATATGATCCCTCACCACGCGTTGAGTACACAGCGTCCCTCCCAGGCCCACTAGCCTTTGCACTGCTGAGGACTTTGCCTGAGGTGCCCACTCATCATTTTGGCAAAGCCTGTCCCATCCTTCAAAAACCCCGGCTCCAAGGCTATTCAGGGACTGCCCCTGGGCTCCCTGATATGCTTGTGATCACCTCAGTCAGAGGACTTGCCACACCATGTGGATGTGGTTTCCACTCCCCACACCCCAGCCCCAGCTGGGCCGGGAGTTCCTTGAGGGCAGGGATAGCAATGCTTCCTTCTCCAACTTCCTCACCAACAGCCTGTCTGTGTCAGAACATGCATCAATGACAGGCTGCTGGATTATCATTATTACTCAACAAGAGTAAAGAAAAGCCAAATATTGTTATAAATAACCAATTGAATAAATAAATAAGCAAAGGAGAAGAGACAAATCTCCCATACAGAAAAGTTCCAAAAAATGTATGTAGATGCTGACCCCTCGTGGAAGGGGAACATAACCCCTCCTCCTTAAGTGTGGGCTGCATAGTGTCTTCCTTCCAAAGAGGACAAGAAGGAAAGAGGGGAAAAAAGAGCAACTGTACAGTGCAGACACCTGACAAGCACTGCCTCGGCCAAGAGATCAAGGTCAACATCAACAGCCTTAAGTCATGTTGATAGTGTACCCTTGATGTGGTACAGAAAAAGATGGCACTTTATCTCTGTGCTCTTCTTCCCCAAAACCCGTGATCCCAGTCTAATCGCAAGAAAAACACCAGACAAATCCCAGTAGAGGGACATCCTATAATACATCGAACCAGGACGCTACAAAACTGCCCAGATCATCCAGAGGAAGGAAAATCTGAGAGACTGCAGCAGCCAAGAGGAGCCTGCGGAGGCCTAACAACTAAATGTAACGTGGTATCCTTGTGGGGTCCTGGGACAGAAAAAGGGTTTTAGGGAAAAATGAAATCAATATAAAGTATAGAATTTAGTTAGCAATAATGTATCAGTATTGGCTCATTAACTGATGCGAATGTGCCATACTAATATGCAAGGTTAACAATAGGAAAAGTGGATGTGGGGTTATATGAGAACTCCCTGCACTATCCTCTCGATTTTTCTGTAAATTAAATCTGTTTTAAAAAATAAAGCCTATTTTTAAACAGTAGGAAAGAAGGAAGAAAGAAAGAAAGCTAGCGGAGCCTCCAAGGAGCCTTCCGGTTCACACTTGGGCAGTGAAGGGGCACTGAGGTTGTAGCAGGTGGGACTCAGGACCCAGCCCTGCTCCTGTTCCAGTTCCAGGGTAAGAACTGTCCTGTTCTTAAGCAATGCATGCTGAAGTACTGAGCAGCCGACTGGCACGGTGGGTTCATGTAACTCTCAGATGGTTCGGGAAAAAAACGTACGTGCCTAGGGAGGGGACAGAGAGTGTGCAAATGTGGCAAAATGTTAACAATTGGTGAAACTGGGTGAAGGATATATGAATGTTCATTGCACTATTCTTGTAACTTTTTTGTAGGTTTAAAATTTTTTTAAATAAAAATTTGACAGAAAAATTAATAAGGGATCAGTCAGGCAAGTGTGCAGGGGAAGCTGCATGTGCAAAGCAGGTGAGCCATGGGAGAGGTGGTGTAGGACCAGAGGACCTGGAAGGGAGGAGAGAGGGGAACATGGGTAAGGTGAGAGGTGACAGGGGAGGTGAGGCCCAAATCTTCAGAGCCTGGCAGGCCAGGGTGAGATGCTGAGGTGCAGCTCAGCCTGCGTGGGGATGGCAGCAGCCCATGGGCAATCTCTGGGGCGGGGAAGTTGCTCCTGAGGCCTGGCCTCCTCATCCAGCCAATTCTACCACCCTGCAAGCCAGCCCATCCCTGCCAGGGTCCCAGAGCCACCAAAGGCTGCATCACATGGATACTGCCTGTCCCCTCCCCGCAAACACTTATACAAGGGCTCTCCTGGCTCCAGTGTCCCCAGCCTCCTGATCACTGATGCCCTGGTCTCTCTCCCCAGCGTCTAACCCAGCGCCATGTACCTTGGGCTTCCCTGCTGGTGGGAAAGTGGCTACCCCACCCCCACTTACTCTACCATCCAGGCCTCCCTTTGGGATGAGTCTGCTACAAAATGACCCTCCGGGCCCTGTCCCTTCTCAGCGCTCTGACCAGACCTGGGAGTTTAGGCCTTGTTATCTTGGAGTACAAGGCCAGTTACAATAACAATAACTACCTGAGTGTTCATAGCAGCACTAGCAGAATAGCCAAAATGTGGAAGCAACCCAGGTGGCCATCAGCGAATGAATGGATCAACAAACTGTGGTATAGCCACCCAGAGGAATTATTTTGCAACTGCAAAAGAAACAAAGCCCCGATAAATGCTACAACATGGAGCAACCTTGAAAATGTTGTGCTAAGTGGATGAAAACGGACATGAAAGTCCACATGTTGTATGATTCTGTTTCCACGAAATGTCTAAAACAGGCAAATCCGTACAGACAGAAAGAGAGTGGCTCAGGGCTGGAGGGGCACACAGGAATGTTCTGCAGCCAACTGTGGTGGTGGCTGCACAACTCTGCAAATGTGCTAAAAACCATCAAATTACACATTCCAAATGGCTGAACTGTTTAGCATGTGAATTATGTCTCAGTAAAGCTGCTTTAAAAATAATAATATTTAGCCCTGTCTGGTGTCAGTGGATTGAGCACGGGCTGCAAACCAAAGGGTCACTGGTTCGATTCCCAGTCAGGACACATGTCTGGGTTGTGGGCCAGGTCTCCATTAGGGGGTACATGAGAGGCAACCACACACTGATGTTTCTCTCCCTCTCTTTCTCCCTCCCTGCCCCTCTCTCTAAAAATAAATAAATAAAATCTTTTAAAAAATAATAATTTTTAGCACTTCTCAAATGCCTGTTGGGTGCCAGGCAGGCTCTGCACAACTTTTGTTAACTCTCCGACACTATGGATGATAATACCAGCCCACCCTACCAATGAAGAAACTGACGCTTGGGGCTTTGAAGTGCTTCCCCAGGGTCATACAGCTTGTGAAGGCAGGATCTGAACCCAGAACGGTCCGAAACAAAAGCCAGTGTGTGTAACCACTGTAGTAAGCATCAGGTCAGGTCTACTCAAGTTTGTTTCCAAAACATTACTGAGCCCCGAGCTCGCTGGAACTGGGGAGAAGCTCAGATCACCACAGGTCGTGAGCTTTAGGGCTGCTGGTCCCACAAGAACCAGGAAGATCTGCCTTGAAATGGTGCAGGGCTGCGGTGAGAGATGCAGGAACCTAGCAGGGTAGTGGAAATTCAGGGTTCCCCGACTCCCAGCCCCAGTCATAACCTCCTGTCCAGAATGAGCTGGGACACCTAGCAAGGAGACACAGCTTCTGGCAGTGGTGCGGCACCCCAGGGGACAAATGCTGGGTGTCCACCTCCCAGCCAAGGATGGACCTCACTGGCTTCTCAGGAGTCGCCCTCTAGTGTTTGCTTCTGGGAGCTGCAGCCCCCAAGGTGTGCCCCGCCCGTTCACTAGAATTTTGAAAATTGCTCCTATTCCTGACAGGCAGAAATGCAATGGGGCCACCAAAAGTACCCCCCAACTGGAGTTCACAGTGAAGCGAGGGGGTTCAGTGCAAATGGTGATCCATAGGTGGGGTTTACAGATTTTCCATCACTATGAAAAATAAAAGCTGACCAGTGCCATGGGAGTGGCAGAAGTCCATCCTCCCCAGCGGTGGTCTGGGTGGGCAGGTCTGCGGTGGGCTCCCTCGGGGGCCTGCGGAGGACACAACAGGTGTGACTGAGGCCCTGAGTCAGAGGCCAAGGAGGTGGGCGTTCAAAGCAGGACTGTGAGGTATACAGGAAGGGAGTATCCCACACCAGACAGGGTGCCTCAGGAGCGCCCCCTGGTGGAGGCCAGTGCCACTGCAGCCCTCCACCAAGTCCCCTGGAGAAAAGCCGTGGCAGGCAGTCTTGTGTCTGTTGAGAGGGTGGGCTGCAGCGGCCTAGACCAAGGGCTAGAACTTGAGGGCTGAGAGCTGGAGAATGAGGGACAGGACTTTTTCCAGGCCCTCCACAGACGGGAGCAGGAAGGAAGGCAGGTGGATGAGTGCATGCTCATGTGAGAAGGAAGGGGAAGAGGAGAGGCATGAGCTGTTCAGGAACCCCTGGGATAGTGGCAATTCCAGAGTTGCAGCTTTCTACTCTTCCACCTCCACAGCGTGCCCCTCAATCGAAGCCAGGCCCATGTAGGCCTGGGGAGATAGATGGTGAAACCCTGGCACACACATTCATAATGGAATGGAGAGCAAGCCGGGCCAAAGACCAGCTGGCCACCTCCCAGACCCCACCCTGAGCCCCTTCCCCTCTCTCAGCACCAGATTCCTCACCAAGCTCCTGCTTCTGATCCCACCCACACCTTCCCATGGCCCCTGGGTGGTGGTCAGGGGGTCTCGGCAAAGCTTAGTGAAGAGACGAGGCTCAGAGAGTGGAAGGGGACTCAGAGAGGGAGGTTCAGTGAAGGGAGGAGCTTCAACAAGAGGAGTAGGGACTCAGGAAGAGGAGGGGAGTCTGGGAGGAGAGTGACTTTCAGTCAGGGAGGTGCTCAGTGAGGGCAGAGGGGCTCAGGACCCTTGGGTAAGCAAGGTCCTGTGGGGGGTGATTCCAGACCACCTAGCTTCAGTGGGGACTTGGTCCCATCTGAGCAGCCCCCAGGCTCAGCTTCAGCAGACCAGCCTGAAAACAGAAAAGGTTGGGCAGGGCCTCTTTATGGCTTTGGGTGAAACCTGGCCCTGGGGACAGGGAAGACGTTTCTCCAAGGCTGGTGGGGAGGGAGGAGTGACTCATTCCTTTCTTCCAGTCTCCATGACACCTCCAAGCCTGGGAATTACCCAAAAGCAGCCAACCAGGCCAGTCCCAGAGACAACAGCTCCACCCTGCCCTGGCCAATCTCATCTTACAACTCCCCTCACCCACAGGGAGAGTCAGGCCACGCCCGGGACTGTGGACACCTGGACGAGAAACACACACCCTCTCATATAAGCACAAACACACACCCGCTCACTAAATCCAAACACAACCACCCTCCCCCAGAAATAAAAACTCACCACACACACGGACACTTGCAGGCACTCGCACACAGTCCCCCCAGCTCAGATCTCAGAAGAGTGTCCACCAAGAAGCCCACCAGAAAGCCTACACCCACTGAACATAAAGACCCACTCACAAGCACTGTGAGACCCAGGCGTGGGCCCACCCACACTCTTGCCAGCTCCAGAACCAGTTTCATTTCTCAGCTGCCTAGTTTAAGAGGCTCCTTGGGGAAAGGGAGGGAAGGAGACGGGCAGCAGAGGTGGAGGGGATATCAAACCAGGGTGGGGGTAAACCCCAGTGACTTCACTGCAGAGAAAGGAAAGCACAAATTGGGTTTTAGCCCAGGGCCAGGCACTTTGCCACGGGAAGAACCTGAGGTGCCCCTACCTGCCTTCACTGCCTCCTGCTCCCAGAGCTCTCCCTACTGTAGGCTGGGTCTCAGAGAGCACACAGAAAGCTTGATGTCCCAGCCAGCTGTCTATGTAACAACAAGCTGGCTGCAAAATCACCTCTTCAAGAAGTCCCTGGAGTCCACATTTCTGTCAGGGCAGCGCAGTCCCAGCAGACAGGGCCAAAGCTCTCAGTACATGACATCTGCTGACCTGTTTGGCAGCTTTTGATATATGTGATTCTTCCACACTTTACCGCTCCACACTGAGGCTCCCCAGGGTAGAGTCTGAGTCCCCTCGGAAAGGTCTCCTTAAAGGCAAGGCCATGTCTCTCCAATCAAACCGAGGCCTCCGTGTTGAAGAGAGCCGTTGTGCTAGATAGGGTTATTTTTATTGAAAGCAACAAAAACTGACAATGTTTAACTTAAGCAAAAATACATACATACATACATACATAAATGGTATGGAAATTGGGGGGAATAAAATGCAAGCTGAGGTTTCTCGTGGAGCAAAATAAGAGTTAATCACTAAATTCCAGAAAGGCACAAATGGAGACAGTCTGGGAACCTACATAGTATATTTACATATATATGAAGTATTTGAAAATTCTAATATGCATACTAGAAATAAACTAAACATATAAATTTAAAAACTATAAAATTTTAGAAGAAAACAGAATATCTTAGTTTTGGGAGACTAGGAAAGCATTTCCTAAAAAAAAAAAAAAATACAGAATATTTGTGAAAAAGAGAAAAAAACAAATTTGTGTACGTTAAAAACTTGCTTGATAAAAGACAAAAAAGTTTTAAAATAAGCTATATGCAATTCCTATAGCCAACAAGTGATTAGTAATCAGAATACATAAACAACTTCTACAAATCTGTAAGAAAAAGACAATCTAATAAAAAGATAGATCAAGGCTATGAATTGGCTCCTATAGAAGAAGAAACTGCAATAACCAATAAATATATGAAGGTCCAACCTCACCAGCAATCAGAGATATGCAAATTACAATGAATTACCATTTTACATCCACTGAAGAACAAAAGTAAAAAGTCCGATACTACCAAGTGTTGGCAGAGATGTGTAGCAACAGAAATTCTCTGACATGTTGGAGGAGGTGTCATTTGATACAATAATTTTGAGAATCTTTTGACAATATCTGGTAAAGTAAATGATGTGTATACCCAATGACTCAGCATTCCCACCTCTAGAGAAAATCTCAGGCATGTGTACCTGGAGGACAAGAAAGTCATGTACTATTTGTAATAGTAAAACAATTGGAAATAATTCAAATGCTCATCAAGAGAAGAATGAATATGAATCGTGGCATATTTGCACAATGGAATATTATATAGTAATGAAAAAGTAAATTACTTGGGGCAGTGAACACATATACAATATATAGATGATGTATTAATAGAACTGTACACCTGAAACCTATATAATTTTATTAACCAATATCACTGCAATAAATTCCGTAAAAAAGAAAAATAGGCATAAATTATATTTTTAAAAAGAATAAACACTGACACACGCAACAACATGAATAGACCTCACACAATATATTGAGTTGAAAAAGACATATGCAAAAAAAAGTCAGATGGAGATAAATACACATTGTGATTCCATTTATTTGAAGGTCAAAACCAAGCAAAAGCCGTCAATGGTGACAGGAGTTAGTCAATGACAATGTTTAACTACTTAAGTAAAATACTTAAGTTATTTAAGTATTCTCCAACTCTCTGGGGAGAGGGTTGGAGAAACGACACCAGAAGACTTTCTGAGGTTATGGGAATGCTCTATATCTTGATTTTGGTGGCAGTCCCATGGTGTGAGCAAGTGCAAAATTTTTATTATACTGTATCTTTAAGATTTGTGCATTTTAAAGACCAGGCTGAATGTACTTTATGCTGCAAAAAAAGAAACTGCATAGCCAAAGACAACATAAAAATGGTAAAACACAAGCCATAGTCTTGTAGAAGATATTTGTCACCTATATAACCGACAAATGACTGATACTCAGAACATAGAAAGAAATTCCTTAAATCAACAACAGAAGGACAAACACCTCATTTGCATAGAAAACTATGCAAATGCCATGAAGGAGAAGCTCATGAAGAGAACACTGAAATAAACAATAAACCAATGAAAAGATGCTGAATGTCATTAATAATCAGAGAAATGTTAATTAAAACAATAACAAGATGCTTCTTGATACACACAGAATGACAAACAAAATAAAAAGTCTGGTGCTACCAAGTGTTGGCAGAAATGTACAGCGATAGGAGCTCTCCAACATGCTGGAGGGGGTGTCAATTAGTACAACAATTTCATAGAACATTTGGCAATACCTGGTAAGGTGTGTGCACCCTGTGATCCAGCAGGTCCACTTCTAGGGAAGCTCATGCATATGTGTCTGGCGGCATTTACAAGGACGTGTGTCACATCTCATCTGTAATGGCAAATCTGTTGAAAACAATCCAGATACTCATCAAGAGGACGGATGTAAGCTGCAGCCTACTCACGCACGGGGATACTGCACAGCAGGTACAATAAGTGAACTAGAGCTTCTTGTATAAAACAGGACACATTTTGGAAACATAAGGCCGATAAGAAAAGCAAGTCACCAAGTACGTAGAACCTAAGACCATCTATGTGAAAATGTTTGATGCACAAGATAGTTCTATGTATTGTGAATGGATATATACCTAGGTAGCAAAACTATAAAAACTTGAACAGGGAGATGACACCTCAACTTCAGGAAAGTGTTATCTGGAAGAAAACAAGAAAGGGGAAGAGCTACAAAGAGCCTTCAGCAGAATGGTAAGACTTGTTAAATCTGAGCAGTGGTGTCCCATGGGTATTTCTTATATTATTCTTTGTACTTTCCTGTGTGTTGGAAATAGCTCATAATGCTAAAAATATGTTCAAAGGGAACAGGGCAATTTTACAGCGTAGCAGCAAGAAGGTGGACTGCCGTACTGGTTTCTACACTGACCCCAGCTCATGCCTTCCCTCCTTCACCCCACACTTCACGTTGGTAACCCCCCAGCTGGGCCAGCACTCCTCTCCCCCACAAATGACTTTGCCTTCATTCCTGGGCCTCCCAGCCCTGGGTGTTCCCACCGCTGGGGTGGGGCATGGGGGGGGGCATGTCTTCTGTGAATGTTTACCAATTCCTGGATCTACAGACAACACGAAGATCCTAGAGACATAATGCAGCCCTGTCCCATTCAACAAAGCATGATCCAGAAATGCGTAAGAACCTCCTGCTCCCCACTTGTCTTCTGAAAAATGTCAAAGGTATCAACATACAAATGGGAACCTCCTTTCCTCCTTCTCTTCTCATTTCATACCCCGCAGCTGGTGCTGAGCAGATCTAGAAGCTGCCCACAAAACCTCTCTTCTATCCCTGTTTGAAGCGCTCTGTTCCTTTCCTGCCCATCTCAATACTTAGTGTGTATATTTGCACAGTCTTTCCCTCAGCAAGCAATTCTTCTTCCTTCTGATAAGTGAGATGGGGTAGGAGGGAAATCTGGTATAATCATTGAGCCCTTTTTAGCCAACCAGGGAAGGAGGAAGTCTGTGAATGCTTATGGGTTGTGCCTAGGGGAAAAACAACATAAGAGTTAAGAGCATCTGCAAGACAGCAGCCCAACCTCCCACACAGTGGAGTCAGGGCAGTGTTCAAAAGGCCATTTCAACATCCTGCAGGGCCAGATGGTGGGGTTCGTCGTAAGAATAGGACATCACCCCATACTTCTCTTGCTGTAAGGCAGCTTCTAGACCAGAAGCAATATTGCAACATCCACCAGAACAGCATATGAAGCAATAGCAGTTCAGGAATGGTGGTACTAGCAGAAGCATGATACGCAGGTAAACTCAATTCAAGTCCCAAATAAGCATCTTTTGAGATACGCACAGATTGCTGATGACCTCACATCAGAAGGGTCTGGATGGGGTCACCTGAGCCTGGCTGGTCCCTAAGGAAGAAAGGTGCCATACTGGATTCTGGATTGGTGCTATTTTGCTGCCAGTGAGCACTCCAGTCAGCCTTGGTAAGAGAAACCCTTGCGTGGCCTCTTTTCCTCCCACGGTGGCCACTGTGGTCACAAGCCCAGAGCACGCTCTGGGCTGGCTGGGGGACAAAGCACTCACAAGAGTATTTATAGGCCACAAAGCTATTGGAGTCCCCACAGCAGCAAGATGCCCCTTTGAGTCGGAGCTCAGAGTCAGGGCGCACGGTGCCACGGGACTGCCCTAACAGGAACGTGACCTCTGTCAGCGATAAGGCAGGAGGCACTAAGGGTTGAGTAACCTCTGATAGAGCCCTATCTTAAATCAACTTCTTTCTCCTTGGGCCTCAAAAGCTGCTTTGTTTAACTTCATGCTATTTGGATGAAGATATGATAAGGTCTCCAAAGTTTAAATAAACTTAGAAGTCAACAGAGTCTACTATCTGCCATTCCCTGGGAAAGGGGCTTAGTGAGCTGGGGACACAAGGGCCAGAGGGGTGGGGACCAAGGTCTCACAGTCCTCTCTCTCCTGCAGTCCCCCAGTCCCAGCCAATTCCAACTGAGGTTCCCTTGAGTTTCTTTCTTTTCCTGTGGCTCATTTTGTTCTCCAGTAGGGAACCCAGGGCCAAAACATTGAACCACAAGGGCTAAGGCAGGGGTCTCAAACTCAAGTGTTTACAGAGGATGAATGGGAAATAAAAATTCATACAAGGAGCCAAGTGGAAGGCAATCAGTAGGGGACTTCCACTTCCGAGAAAATGGAGCAGACGTGTTTCCCTATTCCTTCTGCCAACGACAACAAAAATCCCTGGGCTTTAGAGATAAAACAAACAAAGGAAGATTGAAAGTGGAGAGAAGGCAGACCAGCTAGGGACTTCTAGACCCAAGGATGTGTGACACTTCATTGCTGTCACCATCCTGCTGGCCACCTCCAGGCTCCTCGTGGCACATGGTGAGCGCCCAGGTTTTCTTTTTCCCTTGTGCCTTCCAGACACGGAACTGTAGAAGCAGGCAACTGAGAGACACACGAACTAAAAAAGTCCCCAAAAGACCTTGCTTTCTCTACTGGAAGAACCAAAAAAGGGACAGCCTAGAGAGACAGTAAACTTTTAGACAATAATCGCTCTCCTCTAGCCAAACACCAGAGATAAAGTTGTGGCCCCACCCCACCCACACTACAAAGGCCAGGTTGGGAGCCTAGACTTCCACCCTCAAGGGGTTGTAACAAAGCACACCAACAGCCCCCACCCCCACGGTGTCAGTGGAGAGCACACGGGAAGTCTAGCCTACACCCACCAGGTGGTAACAGGTGGTGAAAAGGCACCGCACCCACTCCCCTCCAGGCTGGTGTCAGAGGAAGCCACCCCAACCGTGCAGCCAGTGGAAACCATCTGGGGAGCTGGAACTCCTGCTCTTGCTCAGCAATAACAAGGAGCCACCTTCCTCCCGTGCCCCAGGTGTCAGTCAAGACCAAAGAGGGAACCTGGACTTCTACTTCTACCTGGCAATATAAGGAAGCCCCCACCCCCAGCCCTTCTCTTGTAGTGTCAAAATAAAACAGAATGTTTAAATAAGATCCAGACTCTTGGAATATAATACAAAAATGCCCAGGATTTGACTGAAAATCCCTCATCATACTAAGTCCAGGAAGATCTCATACTGAGTTAAAATAGATGCCAACACCGAGATGACAGAGATATTATAATTGTCTGACAAAGATCATTTTAAGCCAACCATTTGATTACAGGAGTAATTATGAATACACTTGAAACAAATAAAAATAGAAAAGTTCAGCAAAAATAAAGATATAAAGAAGAACCAATGAAAAGTTTAGAAATGAAAAAATAATTATATTTTGGAATATATTATTATTCCAAAATATATTTTATATATTAATATAACTGCTATTGCTTCATATATATAATTAATATTTATATATTAATATAAATATATTAAATATATTTTGGAATTTATTTATTGAAATAAAAATTCAGCAGATGGACTCAAGAGCAGAAGGGAGGACGCAAAGGAAAGAGTGAGTGAGCTGGAAGATAGAACAATAGGAATTACCCAATCTGAACAACAGAGAAAAATAGACTGGAGAAAAATGAACAGAGCCTCAGGTAATTGTGGGGCTATAGCAAACATACAACATTTGTGTAATCAGAGTTCCAGAAGGAGAGGACAAAGAAGGCAGAGCTAAAAAAGTATTTGACAAAATAATAGCGGAAAACTCCCCAAATTTGGCAAGAGACATGAACATACATATTCAAGAAGCTAAGCAAATCTCAAACTGATTAAACCCAAGGAAATGCACGCCAAATATCAAGACCAGACTTCTGAAAACAAAAGACTGAGGAGGGGGAAAAATCTTAAAAGTGGCCAGAGACCCTGGCTGGTATGGCTCAGTGGATTGAGTGCTGATCTGAGAACTGAAAGGTTAAGGGTTCAATTCCCAGTCAAAGCACATGCCTGGGATGCAGGCCAGGTCCCCAGTTGGGGGTGTGCAAGAGGCAATCAATTGATGTATCTCTCACATAATGTTTCTCTTCCTCTTGTTCTACCTCCTTTTCCCTCTCTCTAAAAATAAATAAATAAAATCTTAAAAACAAAAAAGCAGCCAGAGATAAATAAATCTTACCTACAAGGGAAAGCAATTAGAATGACAGCAAATTTATTGTCAGATACCATGGAGACCAGAAGGAAGTGGCGCAACATCTTTCAAGTGCTGAAAGAATAGAACCTAGAATCATATTTAGTGAAAATATTCTTCAGGAATAAAGAAAATACCAAGACATTCACAGAAAATGGAAAATTAAGAGAATTTGTCACAAGCAGATCTACCTCAAAAGAATTGCTATGACTGCTTCTGTAGAAAATCTACAGAAGTCTACCCTGGCTGGTGTGGCTCAGTGGATTGAGGGCCAGCCTGCGAGCCAAAGGGTCGCTGGTTCGATTTCCTTTCAGGGCACAAGCCTGGGTTGCAGGCCAGGTTCCCAGTAGGGGGCACACGAGAGGCAACCACACATTGATGTTTCTCTCCCTCTCTTTCTCCCTCCCTGCCTCTCTCTCTAAAAATAAAATAAATAAAATCTTTTAAAAAAAGAAAATCTACAGAAGTCCAACAAAACATTCCCAAAATAACTGAGTTCAGAAAAGTCTCAGGTAACATGATAACATATAATATAAAACATAAAAATTAAGTTTTCACTCTGTGGAAGACCTGTTAGGAGGACAAAAGGACAAGTTATAGAGTGAAAGAATATTTGCTAGCCGCATATTCAACAAAGAATTTTTTTAATTTTATTTATTTATTTATAGAGAGAGGGGAAGGGAGGGAGAAGAACATCCATGTGTGAGAGAAACATCGCAGGCCCCCAGTGGGGCACCTGGCCCACAACACAGGCATGTGCCCTGACTGGGAATCAAATCGGTGACCTATTGGTTCACAGGTGGGTGCTCAACCCACTGGGCCACACCAGCCAGAGCTCAACAAAGAGTTACTATCTCAAATATATAAGGAACTCTCAAAACTCAACAATTAAAAAAAAAAAAAAAGCAAGCAACCCAAAAGGCATAAAAGAGACATTTCAATGAAGAGGATAATAAGCATAGGCAAAGATGTTTAACATCATTAGTCACCGAGGAAGTGCAAATTAAAACCACAGTGAGATGCCCCACACACCCAGCAGAGTGACAGTACCAGGTGCTGGTGAGGACACAGAGAACCTGGACCGCGCACGCATTGCTGGTGGGCATGTAAAATGGGACGGCCTTGCTGAGAGCAACTCTGGAAAACAGTGCAGTAGTTCCTTAATAAACTAAACATGCAAGAACAAGAATTTGCCCTCCTAGGCATTTATCCCATAGAAATAAATACATGTTGGCACAAAACCTGATGGTTACTTCCTGGGCATTGGACACTAGTTAGGAGAAAGGAAACAGGCTCATCTCCTACCTGTGGGCACTCTTCTCTCAATTCCTCTTTTCTTAGCCCTTTGCTCCATGGAATATCACACACACACACACACACCATTTTACCCGAACACACCTTGGCCCCCCACCAGCTAAACACTTCTCCCCCAACTCCTGCCCAATCTCCTATGGGAAGCTCTGCAGGACCAACACAGCCACAGAATTCTCCTTCCTACGGTCACTTAGCACTTGCTGCAGGGGTCCATTCCTGGAGCATCAGACCCACCTTGGGTCATGCTGCCTTTTGGTAGCATGAGGCTCAGGAATGTGTATGTGTGTAGTGATGTGTGTGGGGATGTGTATGGGCACAGTGCCTGGAGCCCAGAGCCTCAACCTCCTCCCCCACCCTCACGGCGCTCTCCATTCAGAGACAGCCTTGCCCCACCCTCATTCACACCTTCTGGGGCACACACACACCCCACGTACTGCAGGCCCCAAGTACCACAGTGGTTTTTATTTTAAAAGCTTTATTGAGGTATAATTTACATATCATATGACTCACCAGTTTAAATTGTACTGTTGAATGTTGTTTTAGTATAATCATAGAGTTATGCGCCCATCAGCACAATCAGTTGTGGGACATTTTTATCTCCCCAAATAAACCCTATACTGATTAGCAGTCACCCCCACTTCCTCTGAACACCCCCATCCCAGTCCCTGGCAATCCCTGATCTTTATAGATTTTCCTACTCTGAAGAGTTTCTGTAAGTAGAATCATACAATATGTCACCCTTTGCAACTGTTATCTCTTACCATAATATTTTCAAGGTTCACCCATGTCGCTGTATGTGTCAGAACTTTATTCCTTTCCATGGCTAAACAATATCCCATTGTGCAAACATACATATCACTTTTGTTTGTCCATTTATCAACTGACATTTAGGATGTTGCCACTTTTTGGCTAGTATTATTATTATGAATAATGCTTCTATGAACATTGTTGTACAAATATTTTGTGTGAACATGCTTTCATTTCTCCTGGGTAAGTAGTAGAATTGCTGGGTCATATGGTAACTCTAACTTTTGAGGAACAGACTGTTTTCAAAAGCAACTGTAACTCTTTACATCCCTACCAGCCTCATAGGAAGGTTCTAATTTCTCCATATTTTCTTTTTGATTCTCGTCCCATGAGTAAGAAGTGGTATCTCTGTGCAGTTCTGCTTTGCATTTCTCTAATGACTAATGGTGTTGAACATCTTCTCACATGCTTTTTGGTCATTTGTGTATCTTCTTTGTCTATTCTCAATGTCTATTTAGATTCTCTGACAATTTTCTAATTGTGTTATTTGTTTTTTTTATTATTGGGTTGTAAGAACCATGGTAGATATTAAGCAAAAAGCTATTTGGAGCTGTTTTGCCCAGAGCCAAAGTCTATTTGCAGACTCTGAAGTTTGGCCCTTGGTCATGAAGCTTTCTGTTCTCATCTCCCATAGCCCTGCCCAGCGGGTGTTCCTCACTCAGGCCCCCCCACCCGACCTGAGCAAATCAGAACATACCCCTCCGCACAGATGAGGAGACTGAGGCTCAAGGTGGAAAAGAACTTGCTCAAGGTGGAAAAGAACTTGCTCAAGATCACAGGACTGGTGATAGTAGAGACTGCCTCAAATTCAGGTTTGTCCAACTAAACCCCACACTTTCCCCACAGCATTTTCCTGCACACTTGTATGCTCCAACTTGGTTGTTTTCTGGTTTACCATACACTTACATCATTTTCATTCTTGTCACAGCCCCATGAGGTGAATCACGTGGACATCATTTCCTTCATTTTACAGAGGAAACTGACCCTAACAGAGGTTGCTTGACTTTCTCTAACCTCACAGCTAGCAAGAGACAGCTCACAGCACCCCACCCAGACACAACTAGCAGGCCAAAGGACCTGACCTCAGCCCTCCCCGAAGCCTAGCCACACTGCCTAGGGGTTCTGCCTCACTTCCAGGCCAGAGCCACCCCCACTAACCAGGAAACTAGCAGCCATCAGTCCACCAAAATGGACCTAGGCTCCATGAACTTCCTCCAGGGCAGCCCCCACCCAGCACCAACTAGGCCCTCTGGTCAGGCACTCCCAGCCCTGCCCAGCCCAGCCCCAATAGGCCCCACCCAAGACCTTTGCCCCTGCAAGAAGTAGGACCCTGGTTTCCTGGGCCTCTGGTCCTGTTTACCTTCCTGTATTACCCCAGGGCTTGGGTACTTATTGAAAAGGACACAGGCTACATACCTGATATTTGAGATATGTGGAGAAAACTGGAAAAACCCCTAGGTCTGGCTAAATGAGGTTTCTTATCTAGCTTGGAAATGCACTTGGTTCCTACTGGATTACAAAGCCTTCTGATTCAGGTAACACAGCAGTGCCTCATTATCAGTCAGTTATGCCAGTCAGAGGGCCCTGGAAGGCAAGGTTGCAAGAACATAAGAAAGTGATGCCCTTCCTTCCTTCAAGTCAGGAAACTAACTTTCTCTTGAGTACTCAGCACTGTTCTAGGCATTGTTTGTGGACATTCTGGCTGTCCCAATGGAGCTGACATACTGGAAGAGAGAGGGAGGGAGGGAGGGAGGGAGGGAATAAAAAATAAATAAGAGAAGTATAGAGTATGTAGGTGGTGTTAAATGCTAAGGTGAACATAAAGTATGAAGAGGATGGAACACCGTGGAGTGGGTTGTAGTCATTTTAAATAGCGTGGACAGGGAAGGAAGGCCTTGCTGGGCGCAAAGAGCCGAAAGGTAGGAATGAGTCCTGTGGATATCTGCAAGTGTCTCATTGTCACACGCACAGGGGGCCTGAAATGGGAACTTGTGTTATAGTGGAGGAATAGCCAGGATATCCAAGAGCTGGAATGAGGTGAAGAGAGAATTTTGGGGGGCGGGGGAGGGTAGAGAGAGAGAAACCAGTCAGGACCTCCAAGGCCAATTCTGAAGGGCTCCAAGAAGGGTGAGGGATAGCCCAGGCGTAGGAGCAAGGGCATTGCAGGCACACGTCTCTGACGTCCCACTTTTGCCCAGATCAAATCCCTTTCACCACCATTTCATTAAGATGGATCCCAGCCACGACCCGGAGCCTAGAGGGAGGGAAAACAGGGCTCTGTGAGGGGAGAGGACTGAAAAAGGAGAAGGGGGCGGACTTCTGTGGGGGACAGTGTTGGGGGGAGCAGCTCAGCTAAAGAGATCCAGAGTCACTGCGAGGGATAAGAGTTGAGAAAGCTCTAAAGGGGCTGGAGGGAAATTTTAGTTCAGCACTGACTCAGGGGCTTCTCTTGGGTGCCTCTGAGGGAGTCCAGACCTCCAGGGCTGGCAACTCCATGGGCCTGAATCAGGCCGGAATCCGGAGCGGCGAGGGCCGCCTCAAAGGCCGGAGGAACCAAGTAGGTTGGCGGCCCGTTGCGCGGAGCAGCCACGCCCACGCTGCCCCGTCCAGCCCCCGGGGATCCGGCGCTGCTGGCAGCGCCCCCTTCACCACGCCGCCGGTATCAAGGACGTCGAAAAATGCGGGCGCTCGAGCCAAACGGACTGTGACTTCAGCTCCATCCCTGACCGGCCGCGGGGAATTACTCTCCGAGCTGCGGCGCACCAGCAGAGAGAGAGGCAGGGGCTCGAGGCCAGGCCCCGCCCCGCCCCGCCCGGCACGGCGCCGCCAACCCCTGAGCCGTACGCCACTCTTCCTCCGCCCGCGCTCCGTCCAGGTGGGAAGAGGGGGCCACGTCACTGTCCCCAGGCCCCGGAGAACGTGGCTCCGCCCCTCCCGCCCCCGCTGGAACGCTGGGCACAAATCTAAGGCCAATTGGCCCCAAGTCGGGGCCAGCTCAGTTGCCGCCGCCGCCCGCCCACAAAGCCACAGGCAGGTGCAGACGCAGCCGCAGCCGCAGCGCGAGCAGTCAGCGCGGAGC
Organism: Anoura caudifer; assembly: GCA_004027475.1. Classification (NCBI taxonomy): domain Eukaryota; kingdom Metazoa; phylum Chordata; class Mammalia; order Chiroptera; family Phyllostomidae; genus Anoura; species Anoura caudifer. The sequence continues at coordinate 85,547 of PVKU01000882.1, forward strand.
CGTTAGCGAGAGCGCGGTCGTCCCTCCGTCCGTCGGGGCGTCAGACAGTCGGCGCGCCGCAGTTCCTGCCCAGGCTCAGCGGCCCCGGTCCCTCGTCGTCCCTGCACCCGGAGCCGCCCAGCAGAGCCGACTTTGGAGCGGCAGCCATGTCCATGGGCCTGGAGATCGCGGGCACCTCGCTGGCCGTGCTGGGCTGGCTGGGCACCATCGTGTGCTGCGCGCTGCCCATGTGGCGGGTGACGGCGTTCATCGGCAGCAGCATCATCACAGCACAGATCACCTGGGAGGGCCTGTGGATGAACTGCGTGGTGCAGAGCACCGGCCAGATGCAGTGCAAGGTGTACGACTCGCTGCTGGCGCTGCCGCAGGACCTGCAGGCGGCCCGTGCCCTCATCATAGTCGCCATCCTGCTGGCTGCCTTTGGGCTCCTCGTGGCACTCGTGGGCGCGCAGTGCACCAACTGCGTGCAGGACGACACCACCAAGGCAAAAATCACCATCGTGGCGGGCGTGCTTTTCTTGCTGGCCGCCCTGCTCACCCTCGTGCCGGTGTCCTGGTCGGCCAACACCATCGTGCAAGACTTCTACAACCCCCTGGTGCCGGATTCGCAGAAGCGCGAGATAGGCTCTGGTCTGTATGTGGGCTGGGCGGCCGCGGCCCTGCAGCTGCTGGGGGGTGCGCTGCTCTGTTGCTCTTGCCCGCCGTCTGAGAAGAAGTATGTGCCCGCCAAAATCCTCTACTCAGCGCCCCGCTCCGCTGGGCCAGGCACGGGCACCGGAACAGCCTACGACCGCAAGGACTACGTCTGAGGGGCAGCCACGTTCCACCAGCCCACGCGCTGGTGTACCCACCAGTCCAGCGGGCCGCTTTTCACTGGAGACCAGCCCAGCCCAGATGTCAGACACCCATTCGCTGAACTTCGAGGGGCCAGCCCGTCGACCCCTTCCCTAGCTGCCACCCCTCTGCGGGCAGGGAACAGGACAGTGAAGCCTGGGGACCAGCCCTCATAGACAATGAAACCTCCCGCTCTGGAGTGTGGGGTCGGGTGGCCGCGGCCTCTTGCCCGCCCCCTCGGGCCCAGGCCCCAAAGCCCTGGTTGGGCAGTCACCGGCAGCCTTGAAATTCTTCAAGGCCACTTGATATTCTTCAATAAAAGCCTTTCATTTTGCAGTTGCAGGAGCGCCTCCTTGTCCTGAGTGTCAGGGCTGCCGACAGGTCTCCAGCCCCCTGCAAGGGTTGGTTTGGGCTGGATTCTGCTAGGGATGAAGCCTAGAGAGGGACAGAGGTTCAGTAACCAAGGAAGTGAGGTTGTAAACTGAACTGGGTGCTGGCTAGGTGGCCATTTGGCCTAGTCAACCAGGATTCAGCCAATTAAGGCCCAATCTAGAGAGGCAGATGTGGACACTTCCAGCGTGTTGTGGCAGGGAGAGCCATAGGGGTCGGGGGAGGTTGTCGTGGACTCTCTTCTCCACACTGTGACTTCTGGGTTTGTGCTCCGAGCATCAATTTTCCACAGCGCAGCTGCGCACCAGAATCTCCCCTGTGCTCCATGAAAGAGCACATTCAATGCTATGATTTCATATTCGGAAAAGGCGGACAAAAAGACCTATTGTTTTTGGGTTTATTTTTTTACCAAAAGTAATGCTGGGCAGAATCTTTTCACCTGGGGGAGAGATGACGGAGGGGCCTCATTTTCTTCCTGGGATCCTCCAAGGAGGGAAAGAGGGGAGACTCAGAATTCTTTGGTGGCAATGTGATTCTGGAGATAAACAAGTTTTGGAAGCACTGGCATCTTGGAGAAGGTGCAGGAGGTTCAGGCAGTGGGAAAGTGGGCCGGTGCCTGGGGCCAGGAAAGAGAAATTCCACGTGGCTGGATAGATAGCAAGGTGAGAGGGGAAGTGCCGATGAGGCCCAGGGGCACAGAAAAGTCAAAGGCATGGGGAGCCTCCTGGGCGGAATGACAGACTTTGGACTGTACTCTGGTGTTCTGGGAGTCATGGAAGGGATGTGCCTTGTCAGAGTTGTGTTCTAAAGTAAGTTCTCCAGCAGCCCCTTCAGAGCTGGCGTTAAAGGAGGCCAGTGAAAGCGGGAGACCATCTAAGAGGGTATGTAGACATCCCAGTGAGATGATGTGGGCCAGAAATAAAACAGGGACAAAGGGGCTGGGACCAGGGCCTAAGGGGGGGCTGCTAAGGGAGCAAGATGAACAGGTCTTGAGAACCATTTGGATGTGTGGGGTGGGGAAAGAATTAGGAGAACCCCAATTTTCCTCCTTAGGTCATTGATTGGATGGTGGTGCCATTTACCAAAACAGGAGACCAGATTGCTGGGGGGAAATGATGGGTTCAGCTTTGAATGTACAGAGTTTGGCAAGCCTTGTAGGACCTCCAGGCAGAGGTGTCCAGGAAGTGACTGGGCATTTATAGAGCTCTGGAACTCAGGAGTGGTAAACTTGGCTGTTATCATCACACAAAAGGGAACCGAAACCAGGTAGTGGATGAGGTCAGTCTAGAAACCAAAGGGAGAAAGAGTTTCTAGAAGGCGGGTATTGGCCACAGTGTCTGAGGCTACAGAAGTGGTCATGCAAGATGAGACCTGAGGAGTAGCTGTGAGATTAAAAACTGCAAGGTGGCCCTGGCTGGTGTGGCTCAATGGATTGAGCACTGGCCTGCAAACCAAAAGGTTGCTGTTTAGATTCCCAGTCAGGGCATATGCCTGGGTTGCGGGCCGGTCCCCAGTTGGGGACACGCAAGAGGCAACCACATATTGATGTTTCTCTCCCTCTCTTTCTCCCCTCCTTTCCCCTCTTAATTAGTTAATTAATTTAAAAAAAAAAAAAAAAAACAGAACATGTAGATCCTGCATCCAAAGGGTTTGCTAATAAAAGGAGTCAAGACCAAATTAGCAACTTGAGGGGTGGGGGGTGACAGCCCCAGGACAGGTATTTCACACTGGGGAAGCTTGGAATTGCTTCAAAGTTACTGTATCTCAAACTTCTTTGCCTGAAGCAAAGCTGAAACGAAAGTTCCCAGCGGCGGTCAGATTTTTCAGTAGAATACTCCACTTAGCTTCCAAAAAATTCCCCTCCGGTTAGAGAACACAGACCCGCTGTCGCCCTGTAGGACCCAAGGAGGAGAAAGCAGGTTACTATGAATAGTAAGAGAACCTACGTCACCCTCTCCGAGATTCAGGAAAGGACTTGGAATTGTCGTTACCTCTCTCCAGCCAGTTCCCCCTTGGGAACCACTCTTCTAGCCTTCGAGGAAGGGAAGCGGGAGAGTGAACAGATATAAAGCTGAGGGGAATAATTGATGGAGATGGGTCCTAGGAGAGCTGGAGAGGGGATATAGGCTCAGAAAAGCAGAGGGGCTCAGTGCGGGGCAGGGGGTGGGGAAGTAAGTGAGGGGGAGGGTCAGAGAAGGAGGAGGCTTAGCAATAGGTGAAGGGGAGAGAACTGAGAGGAGAAATGTTCTCTGGGCCTGTCTGGGATGGGATTTGGAGAGAGCCAAGGCATTGCATCTGATTTCATCCCCTTAGTCTCTGGCCAAAGAGCTAGGTTGGGCCAAGTCAGAACTGAGGGGTACCAGGTGGCTTCTTTGTCCTGGAGCGCCCTGCAGGCAGGAACAAGGTTGCTTATTTACTACTTGCTTCAAGAGAGCAGCATGGACACCACACTGCCTGTGGCAGAGCTGCAGCCTGAGGCCCAGAGCCAGCTGACCCACCCCCAGCAGCCCCAAGCCAGAGAGATATGGCAGAAAAGGGAGGCAGAACTGATCCTCAGCCCTCGGGTGGGGTGGGAAGGGCTCCAGAGCCTCAGACTTCCACCTGGTTCCCTGGTTTCTCCCCAAGCCTGGGCTTCCTGCCTCCTAAGGGGTAGTGAGGTATCCTACTCTGTTCTACATGCCCCCAACAGTCACACCCATCCTTGCCTGGCTTCAGGGTCTGTCCTAACTCATCCTATTCTTACCCTTCTGCATAAGCGTCTTAACAGAGTTGGTGGAATTTTCAGCATACTGAATTTTCAGCACAAGCTGAGGAGGGAAATCTTCAGATGGCTGGAGAAGAAAAAGGCATTTGGTGTGAAGGAACACTCTGGACTTAACTGCTTCCTAGATCTGCTCCTTTTCCTGTGTGACTCTGAGCAATTCCATTCCCACTCCGGCTCTCAGTTTTTCCATTGTTTCAATAAGGGTTTTGGACCAGATGATTCATGAGGGCCTCTCTAACTTTCTTTCCATCCCCATTTTCATCCTTATCACCTCCTGCAGAAGAACGTTAGAACCAAAGGGATCAGGAAAGCAGGCCAGTTCATTCCTCCGAATCTCGGTTTTCTCATCTACAAAATGGGGATGATAATAGCACCGGGCTGTGTCGAGGATTAGCTGAGTCTTCTTCTGGGTTCCCATGTAGCCTACTCTCACCACATCACAGCACGTGCTACACTATGTTGTTTTGTTTTGCTTCTTGTCAGATTTCCCCACCAGAAGTTTGTCCAAGGTCAGGGGCAGTGTCCTGCATTTATCTCTGTCTGCAGCACCCAGCGCAGGCCAGCGTGTAAAATAAAGTCACGCCTATGTACATGAAAAGCACCTGGCACAATGCTAGGCATACAGTAGGACCTTAATTAAGGTGAGTAAGTATTGTTAATATTTTGGTGTATTCAGCCAGGAAGGCACCTGGAAGCATGAGGGAGATGGCTGGGCTGTGAAAAAGTTCCAGAATTTCATTACAATCCACAGCCCTGAAGCACACTGCCAGGCCCTGGGGCTCTGTCCCACCCCACTTTCCACTACGGTGCCGCAGGCCTCCTAGGTCCTGCCACACCTGTTCTAGCTCTTCCTCCTGCTGAGACCAAAAGCCAAGTGCTTTATCAAACAAACAGCATTTATTATGGCTCCCTCAAGGTCTGCAGGAGGCAGGAAAGAACAGACAGTACCTTCCTTCTCCCTCCCCTACCAGGGTTCCATTAAAGGTCATCCATGCCAAGACAAGTACACTGTGGAGAGCAGGCAAAGAAGAGATCGAGGACGGTGGCTCTGGTGCTCACTGAGGGACCTTGGGCAAGTCACTGGCCATCTCTCATTCTCATCTGTAAGAGAGGGGGTACTGTCCCTGTGATCCCTGTAAGAACCCTATAATGTAGGCATTACACGGTGAGGCCGATGATGAGACATCAGTCTGGAAAGGAGGAAACTGGAGCCATGGAAACATTTTTGTCCAGTAACTGTCACCTCCCTGGGGTCTTGGGGTGTTTCCCTATATCTCTGGGTGTGGTAGATGCAGCTTTTCCTATTGCTTAATCCAGTTCAACTTGGGGTTCCAGTCAAAGGTATCCCAAAGAGTACAATTTGGCTGCCACAAAAAAAGGAATCAAGTACAATGTCTCCTGTGAAGCAGTGTTGCAGAAAAAGCAAAATAATGAATCAAACCTGAATCTGATCCATTTTCTAGATCAGGTTTCAGTTTACAGGCCATGCAGAGGAAAGAGGAACACGTTAACAGAAAATAGAATCAGCAAAACCCAGATGCGGAGAACTCTATAGGACAAATAAATGGGTTCCTTAACAAAAAAATTTCAAGGGGAAAAAAAAGAGAGAGATGTAGGGAAGTGTGTAGATCAAAAGAGACTTAAAGACATATTAACAAATCACAGTTGTGGACCTTAATTGGTTCCTGATTCAAACTGTGAAAAAGTTTATGGCATTTATGAGACAATTAAAAATGTGAACACTGAGTGGATCGTTGATAACAGAGCCACTTTAAAATGGAGCTGGAGCTGCGATGCCAGAGGAACTGCCTTACACGTCTTATACTTCAAACCTTGGAGTGTTAGAACAGGGCACAATCACTTTAGGCGCAGGCCTAAGCAACCTTGTGCCTCCACCCCCAACCCCCAAAAAACTGCTTGCAAAGATGACAAAAAAGCAGCTATTGTAACTAGTGGACTGATGGCTATGGGACTAAACATTAAAAGCATTACTTAGAATGAACATCACTGGGCTATGTTGTCTTCCTTCCATTGATGGAATTCCTCCTCTTCCTCTAAGTAGCCCTGGCCTTTGTTCCCTTGTTGGAACATTATTTGGGCTTCTGCCTGAATTACTGATTCCAGAATAGCCGTTCTCACTGATCTCAAATAAATGCCTGTGTGCCTCTCACTTTGAAAAGGACTTTTCATTTTTAAGTTATCACAAGGAATTACTACTTTTTCAAGTGTGTAAATGATATGGTGGTTTCTTTAAAAAAACAAACAAACAAACACTAGAATAGCCCTTATGTTTAAAAGAAACATCTGGAGTATTTACAGATGAACTATTTACAGATACAATGTCTGAAACTTCAAAGTAATGTGCAGCTGGGAGAGGAGACACATGGGGTATAGGTGAAGCAAGACTGGCCTTGGGAAGTCCTCATATATCAGTAGTCACCCTAAATGTAAATGGACTGAATTCACCAATTCAAAGGCACAGAATAGCAGATTGGACTTAAAAACAAGACCCAACTATATGCTTCCTTCAGGAAACTTTTATCAGCTACAAACACAAACATAGGTTCAAAGTAGATAGGTAGAAGATAATACTCAAAGAAATGGCATCCAGAAAAAAGTGGGTGTAGCCATACTTACATCAGAGAAAACAGATTTGAAGATAAAAAAGGTAACAAGAGCCCTGGCTGGTGTGGCTCAGTGGACAGAGTGTGGGCCTGTGAACCAAATGGCTACCGATTCAGTTCCTAGTCAGGGCACATGCCTGGGTCATGGGCCAGGTCCCCAGTGGGGGTGTGCAAGCGGCAACCACACACTGATTTTCTCTCCCTCTCTTTCTCCTTCCCTTCTCCTCTGTCTGGAAATAAATAAAATCTTTTTTTTTAAAGGGTAACAAGAGACAATGGTGGACATTATACAGTGATAAAGGGGACAATTCCTCAAAAAGATATAACATGATAATACACACCCAACCTGGGAAAACCAAAATATATAAAGCAATTACTAATGGAACTAAAGGGAGAAACTGATAAAAAGACAATAGTAGCCCTGACTGGTGTGGCTCAGTGGGTTGAGCATTGTCCTGCAAACTGAAAGGTCGCTGGTTCCGTTCCTGGTCAGGGCACATGCCTGGGTTTTAGGCCAAGTTCCTGGTTGGGGACATGCGAGAGGCAACTGATTTGATGTTTCTCTACTTCTCTTTCTCCCTCCCTTCTCCTCTCTCTAAAAATAAATAAGTAAAAGCTTTAAAAAAATACAATTACAGTAGAGGACCTAAATATCCCACTAACAGAAATAGATAATTCATCCACTTAGAGAATCAATAAAGAAATATCAGCCTTATATAACACATTAGACCAAATGTGTATAATCGATATTTACCAAGCTTTTCATCCCAAAGCACCAGAATGTACATTCCTCTCTAGTGCACATGGAACATTCTCAAGAATAGGGCACAAAACCGGTTCCAAAAAATTTAAGAAATTTAAGAAAATTGAGATCATACCAAGCATATTCTCTGACTACAACTGTTTGAAGCTGGAAATCAACTGCAAAAATAAAGCTGGGAAAATCCACAGTTATGCAAAGATTAAATAACATGCTACTAAACAACCACTTGGTCAAAGAAAAAATAAAAGAAGAGATCAAAAGATACATAGAGACAAATGAGAATGACAGTGCAATACACTAAAATTTTTGACATGTAGCAAAAGCAGCACTAAAAGGTAAGTTTAGAACACTACAGGCCTACCTCAAGACACAAGACAAGTCTGTAAACAATCTAACATTGTACCTTAAAGAATAAGAAAAAGAAGAACAAATGAAACCCAAAGTCAGCAGAAGGGAGGAAATAATAAAAATTAGAGCAAAATTAAATGAAACAGAGAACAAAAATGCAATAGAAAAAATTAATGCAACAAAGAGCTGGTTCTTTGAAAAGAGAAATAAAATTGACAAACCTGGCTAGATTCAATAAGGAAAAAAGAGGAAAGACTCAAACAAAATCAGAAGTGAAAGTGAAGTTACAACAGACATCGCAGAAATACAAAGGATTATAAAATAGTACTTTGAAAGCCCATATGCCACCAAATTCAATAACCTAGAAGTGGACAACTTCTTAGAAATACGTAACTTTCCTAGAGTGAACCATGAAGAATTAGAAAACTGAAATAAACTAATCAAAAATAAGGAAATTGAGACAGCCATTAAAAACCTCCCAAGAAATGAAAGTTCAGGACCAGTCAGACAGCTTCACTAGTGAATTCTTCCAACATTCAAAGTAGATTTAAATACCTAACCTTCTCAAATGCTTCCAAAAAAATTGAAGAAGAGACGGTACTTCCTAACTCATTTTATGAAGCCAACATTCCCCCCGATACCAAAACCAGGCAAGGACAATACAAAAAAAAGAAAACTACAGGTCAATATCTCTGATGAATATAGGTGCAAAAATTCTAATCAATACATTAAATTGGATACAACAATACATTTAAAAGATAATACATCACAATCAAATGGATACATTCCAGGGACAAAAGGATGGTTTAACATACACAAATCAATCAATGCAATACACCCCATTAACAAAATAAAGAATAAAATGACATAATCATATCAATAGCTTCATAAAAAGCACCTGACAAGATACAACATCCACTTATGATCAAAACACTCAATACAATGGGTATAGAAAGAAACCACCTAACATAATACAGGCCATGTAAACTCTGAGCTAATATCCCATTCAATGGTGAAAAACTGAAAGCTTTCCTCTAAGATCTGGAACAAGACAAGGATGCCCACCCACATCACTATTATTCAGCACAGCACTGCAAGTCTGAGCAAGAGCAATCAGGCGAGAGAAAGAAATAGAAATAAGAGGCATCCAAACTGGAGATGAAGAAGCAAAATTATCACTTTTTTGCAGATAACAGGATTTTATATAGAGAAAACTATTAGAAACAATACTCGAATTGAGTGAAGTTGCAGGATACAACAATCAATGTACAAAAATCTACATACTAATAATGAAATATCAGAAGAAGAAATAAAGAAAATAATTCTATTTACAATTGCCACAAAAAAAGATGAAATACCTAGGAATAAACTTCCCTGTAACAAGGGAGTGAAGGACCTATACACTGAAAACTGTAAGACATTGTTGAAAGAAATTGAAGGAGATGCAAAAAAAGTGGAAAGATATTTTACGGTCATAGGTTGGAAGACTTAACATAGTTAAAATGGCCTTATTACCTAAAGCAATATATAGATTAATGCAATCCCCAGCAAAATCCCAATGACATTTTTCAAAGAAATAGAGCAAATAATCTTCACACTTGCATGGAACCAAAAAAGATCCTGAATAGCCAAAGCAATCTTGAGGAAAAAAGAGCAAAACCAGAGGTATCACACTCCCTGACTTCAAATTATACTACAAAGCTACTATAAATTTTTTATTTTATTTTATTTTTATTTTTTTAATTTCAGAGAGAGAGAGAAACATCAATGTGAGATAAACATTGATTGATTGCCTCTTGTATGCACCTCGACCGGGGACTGAACATGCAACCTAGGCATGTGCCCTGACCGGACATTGAACCCTCAACCCTTTGGTTTATGCAATAACACTCCAGCCAACTAAGTCACACCAGCCAGGGAAAAGCTATAATAATTTAAAAAGTAAGGTATTGGCAGAAAAATAGACACACCGACCAAAACAACAGAATTGAGAGCCCAGAAATAAACCCATACATGTATGGGCAACTAATTATCCACAAAGGAACCAAAAGCAAACAGTGGAGAAAGGAAAGACTCTTTGATAAATAGTGTCAGGAAAACTGGAAAGCAACATACAAAACAATGAAATCAGGCTTTTATTTGACACCATACACAAAAAGTAACTCAAAATGGATTTAAAGGCTGAAATAATAAAACACATAGAAAAAAAAAACATAGGTACTAAACATATAGACCCCGGTCTCAGAGAGGCTTTTATGAACCTGACCCCAAAGGCAAAGTAAGTAAAAGCAAAAATAAACAAATGGGACTACATCAAACTAGAAAGCTTCTGAACAGCAAAAGAAACCATAGACAAAACAGAAAGGCAACCAACGAATGGAAGAAGATATTTGCAAACAATATCTCTGATAAGAGGTTAATATCCAAACTATATAAAGGCTTCAAACGATTCAACAACAAAAAGCAATCCAATTAAAAAATGGGCAGAGGACCTGAACAGACACTTTTCCCAAAAAGACACACAAATGGCCAACAGATATATGAAAAGATGCTCAACTTCACTAGGTCCAAGGGAAATGTAAATCAAAACTACAATGAAATACCACCTCACACCTGTTAGGATGGCTATTATCAATAAGACAAGAAATAACAATTGTGGAAAGGGCATGGAGAAAAGGGAAGCCTCATCCACTGCTGGTGGGAATGTAAACTGGCACAGCCTCTATGGAAAACAGCATAGAAATTCCTCAAAAAATTAAGAATAGAACAATTCCTCTTCTGGGTATCTACTTAAAATTTTTGAAAACATTTTTTGGTAAAGATATGTGTACCCCTATGTTCATTGCAGGATTATTTATGGTAGCCGAGACTTGGAAACAATCTAAATGTCCTTCAATGGATGATTAAAGAAGATGTGGCATATGTACACAATGAAATATTACTCAGACATAAGAAAGGATGAAATACTGCAGTTTGCGTGGATGGAGCTTGAGAATACTGTGCTGAGTAAAATAAGTCAGATGGAAAAGGACAAGAACCATATGATTTCACTCATGTAGGATATAAAACAGAAAGCAACAAACAAAAAATGAACTCATGGACACAGACAAGAGTAAGGTAATTGTCAGAGAGGAAAGGGGTTGGAGGGGGGAAAGAGGGCAAAGGGGACAAATATACGATGACAGAAGGAGACTAGACTTTGGGTGGTGAGCACCCAATGCAATATACAGATGATGCATCGTAGAATGTATATTTGAAACTTATGTAATGTATTAACCAATGTCACTCCAATAAATTTAATTAAAAAAAAAAGATAGGCCTTGAGTTGATAACTGTTGGAGCTGGGTGATAAGTACATGGAGGTTCCCCTTCTATCACCCTCCTTTTGATACTAAAAAGTTAAAAAAGAAAAGGTAGGCTTGTAATGACAGAAAATATACCTCAGAAATACCTTTTCTCTTGCATTATCAGATGTCACTCCCCTCTCTACAGTGTCCTTCACATCAACATACAAAATGTCTAGGTATTTCTGTTCTTTCAAAAGAAAGAAGTTCCCTTGACTTCACATCTGCAAACAGATGCCACACCATTTCTCTGCTCACCTCGTCTAGAGTCATCTCACCCCGAACTTCACTTCCTCGCCTCCCACATGCCAATCAGCCACTCCAGTCTGCTCCTGCCCCCACCCTTTCACAACTTCAGGCTACTCCTGGCAAGGTCCCTAGGGGCCTCCAGGTTGCCATGGCCAACAACCACATTTCCATGTGAAGCTTACTCACAACTCTCAGTAATTTTTGACATAATTGACTGCTCCCTCCCCCTCAGGACCACCACTTGTGGACAGCATCATCACCTTCGTCTTTCCTCTATGCCCACTCCTCCATCTCCCTTCCCTGGTCTTCCTCTACTGAACTCCAAGGGTCCTCTGTCCTGGGTCCTCTTCTCTTTCTCTAATGTGCTGTTTCCCCTTTGATTGTCTCACCTATTCCCATGTTTTAACAGCCAGGTTTTAACATTCTCTGGCTTTTGGACCTCTGCTCCAAGCTCCCCGTGCAGGCATCCCGTTGCCTCTTGAATCATGGAGGTAGCGGAGGGCAGCAGTTAACAGCATGACTCCTAGAGCCCAGCCACTTGGGACTGGGTCCTGCTCTGCAGCTTCCAAACTGTGTGATCCTGAGCAATTAATTAACCTCTCTGTGGCTCAATTCACTCACCTATAGAGGAAGGATCATAAATAATACATATACCTTTTCACAGTCATTATGAGGATTAAATGAGTTAATGGATATAAAGCACTTAGAGCAGCACCTGGCATATGTTAAGCACTCAATAAATGTTAACCATAGTTATTCCTCAGTATCCCCAGGGGATTGGTTCCAGGATCCCTGCAGACACCAAAATCCAATGGCCCAGGTGGTGTGGCTCAGTTGGTTGGAGCGTCATCCTGTGCACCAAAAGGTTGCAGGTTTGATTCCCAGTTAGGACACATACCTGGGTTGTGGGTTTGATGCCCAGTTGGGGCACATATGGGAGGCAATCAGTTGATATTTCTCTCTCTCTCCCCTCCTTCCTCCCTCTCTAAAGTTGATAAACATGTATTTTTTTAATTTTAAAATAATTAAAATGATGTAGTGCCCTTGCTGGGTAGCTCAGTTGGTTAGAACATTGTCCCTATACACCAAGGTTGCAGGTTTGATCCCCAATCAGGGCACATGCAATGGGCAGTGAATGCATGAAGAAGAGGAACAACAAATTCATGTTTCTCTCTGTCTCCCTTCTTCTCTCTCTAGAAATAATAAATTTTAAAAAATTAATAAAAATAAAATGGTGCAGTATTTGAATGGAGGCTACAGAAAGATAAGCCTACATATCACTTCATTCATACGGATTCAGGATAGTACTCAGCATGTGGCAAATTCCAATTTTGTTTTTGGACCTTCATGAGATTTTTTTTCCATATATTTTTGATCCATAGTTGGTTGAATCCATGGCTGTGAGACCCATGAATATGGAGGACCAACTATATTATATCATGATATGTTACTGGCATCTCAAACTCAATATGCCTCAGGTGGAACTCAAGACTCTCCTTACCCCACAGAGAAAAAAAAATCATAAATGCTCCTCACCAGACTTCCCCATCCCAGAACTACCCGCCCATGTGTTCAGTCCAGAAACCTCACCACCATCTTCCTCTCTACCCACCCAATTCCTAATCAAATCCTATGATTCTAAGTCAAACTGTATCTCAAATCTGTCTACCTCTCTATTCCTCCACAGCCACCTCCCAGTCAAAGTTACCATCACGTCCTAACCAAACAACTGCAGTAGCCTGTTGGCTGATTTTCCTTTCTCTCCTCCATTTCCCCTTTAATCTGTTCCCTACCTTCTCCCATGCAGCCAAACAGTCCTATAAAAATGTAAATCATGTCTCGTCCTGCTTAAATCCTTTTCTAGCCCTCATTTCTCTTAGATTAAGACCAAATCTCCTATGAGTTCCCTGCTTGGAGCACCCCCAGCCCACCTCATACATGCCTTTCTCCCCTTGTTTTCTCTGCTCCACCTTCCTCTAACAAGGGAAGGTCTTGTGCACCTTACAGCCTTTGCACTTGCTATTCCTTCTGCCCAGAACACTTTCCCCCCTGATGTTCATATATGACTGCCTCCTTATCCTTCAGATTTCCCCTTACTTTTCCTTATCACCCTGCTTATTAGCTCCCGCTCCAGTTATTATTGAACACAACACCCTGGTCCCTGAATTTATCACAATGTGTGCTTATATAGTCATTTCTTTGTTTACAGCCTGTCTTCCCCATCGGAGAGTGGAAAAGCTGGGAGTTTGTATGTGTGTGCATGTGCACGCGCGCACGTGCGCACGCACGCTCCTTGAGGAATAGGTCCATGTAACTGCCATATTCCTAGCTCCACAATTCATACTTGGCAATAGCGAGTGCTCGGTAAATATGTGTTAGATGAATTATTAAGCTGTTAACTTAAAAAGAAAATCATTTGGCCCTGCTCAGTTGGTTAGAGCATCGTCACAATATGCCAAGGTTTCAGGTTCGATCCCTGGTCAGGGCACATAAAACAATCAACCAATGAATGCATAAATAAGTGGAACAAGAAATCCATGTTTCTCTCTCTCTCTCAATCAATAAATAAAAACATTTTAATAAGTCTGTTGACAAAAGTATATGGCATTATGGCAATTATGAAAGTCAGTCCCCAAACTCAGACATGCGATGACAGTATTTCCTGGATGCTCCATTCTGCCTAGGCAGTTGAAAGCAAGTCGAAATTTATTCCTCCTGAGGTTGGAACAGTTCCAGGGTATTTAGCAGGACACATTTGCTGGGGCAGGGGTGGGGGGTTAGGAAGAAGGCTGGAGGGAGAAAGGGAGGTTGGACAGCATCCAGCTCTCAAATAACAGGAATCACAGGCCCCTTCAGTCTGATGGTTTACACCATGTCTGTTTGGCTTTGGGACCTGGGAATATTTTGCCTAGGGTCCTGCCTGCCTAGTAAACCCATGAGCCATTCCTCTCTGCCATCCCTGCCAAGAAGCAGGTGGCAGACCCCCCCTCCCCCCTCCTATTCTTGGCCCAGACACTTGTCTCTGCTGAGGCATTCTCTTCCCCTCAGGGCTTCAACTTTTGAAACACATAAACCAGCTTTTCTACTTTTGGATCTGCCACATATGTGCATCCCCAGGGGCAATGAGCACAGAAACCAGAGCACAGAAAAACAGGAAAATATAGGAAGGAAGAAACAAGATCAACATATAGAAATACATTATATGTTTGGAAAAGATCATGCTGGTGACCACTTAGGGGCTGGAGGGACCAAAATGGGTAAGTCCAGTGAGGAGGCAGCTTGCAGGGAAGAGAAGTGAATAGATACACCTGGGAGATAAAAATCAACAGAACTATGTGAGGGATCACTGGGGGAGGGAAGGAAGAAGGAGGCATCATGAATGACTCCTAAGACAATCCAGCACTGGGCGATGGGATGCCTTTGCTGCGGCACAAGGTATTCCCAGTTTTGGAGCAATTTCCTCCACTGTAACCCCTTCCCCTGACCAACTCCAGAATTCTCATCCTTCAGCTCTCCATTCAAGCATCGCTTCTTCAGAGCCAGCTGCCTCACCTGACCCCAGGGCCTGTTGAATTCCTCAGTTTTATACTCTCACTTTCCTTTGTATATTTACTCAGTGTGTGATCACACTCCCATTAGTATAGTCCCCACCAGACCACCAGGTCTGTGAGTTGATCTGGGCTCACCTTTGCATCCCCAGTGCCTAGCATACAGTAGGAGTCCAATAAATGAAGGCTCCAAAATGCAGGCAGAAGAGGCTGGCGTGTACCTTGAAGGCTGGTGCGTCTCAAGGGGGAGTGGAGGTCACTGGTTTTCAAAACACACGGATTCCCTCCACCACCTCCACTCCAAGAGGGAAGGTGTCCTCATCCCGCTCCCTTTAAGAATCTATGTGTATGAGGAGACTGTCCCTGGGGTTACAGTGACTGTGCACTTGAGACATGGTAGGAAAAAAAGTTCCATGGTAGGACAAACGTTGCTGTTAGTAGAACATGTCTGGGGTTCTGAAAGCAAGAGACTGAGGATCCGTGGGCCTGCCGGGAAGCTCCAAGAGGAGGAGGTATGAGTGGGACCTGAAGGTGACAGCGAGGCCCGCTCAGGTGTTCTTAACACCAGGACTATGATTCTGTGCAGTCCCCACCTTCAAACAATGGTCCCCCAAGGGGTCCCTAACCTGCTGAGAAGAAAATAAACACTCCGCGGAATGCACGGCGTGCGGTGCATAAGCCTGTGGTTTTCTTCACAGCTGTGACTAGAAAGGTGCCTGTGTGTAGAAAGGCACCTCCTAGAGAGGTTCCAAACGTGCTGATTGTAGAAGAAAAGAAGGAGCGCGTGTTTTCAAAGTGCTCAGGGAGTCTGGGGGAGACACAGGAGATTGCCACTCCCATGTGGGAAGACTGCTGTGTGGATTAAACAAGATAATGTGCGGGAAAGTCCTGGCAGCTTAATAAACTCAGGTTCAAATTCTGGGAAGACAGGCTGAACTGGGGTGGTGGGGGGAGGGATGAGATGGGAGGAGGCTGGGTGGGAGTCACAGAGGCTCCCTCTGGAGACAGCCTCACGAGAAACCTACTGGGGTCTTCGGGAGCCGCAGCACGACTGACACCACTGCCCCACCCGGCGGGCCCACAGGAATTTGCCCTGGTGACCTCCTCAGGCAAACTCCTGTCACCATGGCGACCAACCCCGGAACAAGCCGCCTGATTGTCCCTGCTCAGCGGGGCAGGTGAAACCCTGGCCACGTGACCGATACTGGTCCAGGTGCAGTTATGGGACACCCGCCACCTACCCGCTTTAACCCATTCAACGCCGCCACCACCTGGGTACAGTGTCCCAGCCTCGGCCCGCGGTTCCCGGCCAGATGGGCGGAGCACTGCACTAGGAGTCCTCAGCCTGGGAAGGAATTAGGGCTGGGCGGCACACGGGCTGAGAAGGATTGGGGTTTGGTTACTTCACCTCTCCCTCTCCATTTTCACATCAGTAAAATGAGGATGAGAATGTCCTCTCACTTCACAAGGGAAGTCGGGACCCAGAAGTGTAGACTTGACCTCCTCAGAGGTAGCCAGAGTTATTCTACACTCCTGTTTCTCTTCCCCATCACTACAGCCTGTCAGGGGCTCAGAAGACCTCCCCTCCAGCAACGTAATGCCCACTCTCCAAGAGGGAGACCCTCTCCAACAGTGAGTCTACTAGCCTGTTCCCAAAAGCTGAGGTTGAAGCAGGCAGCCCCTAGGTTGACCCTTCCCCAACACACTGTTACTGGAGCGCTTGCCAGGTAGCAACAAATGCAAACCTCTGGCCAACTGCTTTTTCTGCTTGTTGACCCCACCCTAACCAGCCACATGACAGGTCTGGGGGGTCTCGAGGTTGTTTCTGCCCTTAGACCCAGAATTCTGGCTGGGGGCAGATGCCGAGGGTCCTGGGCCGGGCTCAGTTTACTGAGCCAGACAGGCTGGTATGGGAGTGGGAAGCAGTTTCAAATACTACTTTTCTGAATTACCAAAATTACATGAACTCCCTTTCCCTTCTTCAACCCCAATCCTTAGACCAGCCTCCACCCAGGGCTCAGGTGTCCTCCTCACTCCCCTTAATGATTATGCTGGTAATAAATGATCACACCACCTGCTGTATAGAGTCTCCAGTGACTTCAAAACCCTCCTCAGATTAGAACAAAACACCTGCCAGTCCTCAGGCTGATTTAAGCTGGGAGCCATTTTATTAGGTAAGGCATTCATTGGCATTAGAGTGAAAATGCCTCCTACTGGTTGGTCCTCACTCCATCTGGGCTACCCTTGAGAGGGGAGAGAAAGGCAGGTGTAACCCTTGCTAGCCCTGGTTGTCATCTCTTGGAGGGGTCAAAGACCCAGCCATCAGCTGAACCTTCAATTAAGCCTCAGCTACCGCCCTGAATCTCTCCATGATCATTCAGTAAAATTACTACCTCACTTAGCACCAGGCGCTAAGCGATTCCGGTCCTCAGGAGCCCCCAGCTATGGTGGACATAGAGAAGGCCAGGTCTATAGTACTGTATAGTAGACACTGTCGAATGCTTTGAGAACATAAAGTGGAAGAGATTAGTTTCAACCAGGGAAATCTGGGAAAGCTCGAGGAGGGGGCAGAAGTTATCCTAGACTCAGCAACTAGCTATCTGGAATGGAGGCACAGCATCTCAGCAGGGAGAGTGGGGAGTCGTGGTAAAGACCTAAACGGAGGTGTACAGTGTGTTCCCAGGGTGCCTCGCTGGGGAGTAAGAGAATGGGGAGAATGGGTGGAAAAGTAGGGAGGATCGGACTGGGGGAGGCTTGGAATGCGGTGAAGTTTCAACTTTCAACTTTAGGAATGAGGAGTCCCCAAAGTTTTCTGAGCAGAATGCTGTAGAAAGAGCAGCCACTCTTGCAAACCGCTGAAGGACGGACTGCAGTCGAAACCAGCTGAGATTTGAGATGGTATCACCACCGCCACCTCTACCCGACTAGGGAGAGAAGATGGCAGCGGGTCACCGCTCCAAAGGAAGGCGATTTCTCTGCGGGATGTGCTGCTTTCTAGGGGTGGGAGGATTGTTTATTGCTCTACTGGTAATGGGGGGCTGGGGAGAAGGGAGTAGATTTGAGCCATTTCAACTCAGATGCCACCATCAATACAAACATCTGACCGGGTTTTGACACTGGCCTCCCATTTTGACTCGCATCACGAGCGGCAGGCCGGATTTGCCTGTTTCCCCATCTGTAATGAACGAGGATAGGGGATAGTTGAAGTTAACCTCTAGAGTCCCTCCTATCTCTTGCCATAGTCCACTTCAGGATGGATAAGAAGTACTCCTTCCTGCCTGTCCCCTCCCACCCCCTCGCGGTGAAGCACTGTGCCTCCAAGCCAGAGCCCCGACGCTGGGGAGCCAGTCCAGGTGCCTCTCGCCCGCGCCCCCTGGCGGCACAGAAAGTATGGCATCCACCCAAGGCGCTGTGTGAGGGCAGAGGAGCGGACCAGGTGCGGCGCCGGGCGCGGGTCCTGGCAGAGCCTCCTAGCCTTGCTAAGAGCCAGCCCCGCGGCTGCCCGGAGCTCGCAACATAATCCAGGACATTCAGAGAAGCTGGGACCGGATTCTCATATCACAGGACTCAGCCTGCGCCCAAGGATTCTGCGCTGGGCCGGAAGGAGCTTCGCGGGGCGGGACCAGATCTATTAGTGGCTTTGCCCAGGGCGTGGCCAAGGGCGGTGCTCCCGCCGGTGGGTGTCTACGGGATTATGCGTAGTGGTGCAAGGGGAGGAGCTAGAGGGAAATTGTTCTCTGGGATTACATAAGGAAACGTGAGCGAAGGCGGGAAATTCCGCGATAGCGGGCGGTGGGCGGAGCGTGGGGCGGAGCTCCAGTAGGAACTGGGCGGGACTCAGCAAAGGCGAAAGGCGGAGCCAGGGTGCAGGAGGTGCTTTCGAGGTGCGTGCAGGGAAGCGGCTCCCGGGCATGCTCAGCTGGGCTCGCACGTGGAGGCTCCCGTGTGGGGGGCTCGAGCTCTCCAGAACTAGCTTCTCCAGGGTGCCTGTCGCACCCAGCAGCAGCGGCCGAGGCGGTGCCGAGCCGAGGTCAGTCAAGGGCGCCCGGTGGGAAGCCGTCCTTCAACCCTCCTCCTCTGGTCCGGCCCCTATGGCCCCACCTTCTCCGCTTGGGCCCGCCTCCTGCCTGGCCTCTCCTAAAAACCTCTTCCTCAACCGACTCAGAATGTACCCCCATCCTTGCTCTATCCTCCAGACCGGTGCCGCTTTCCTACAGGCTTCTGGATGGAGAGGCGGGCCGCCCAGCCCTCGTGTTTCTGCACGGGCTTTTCGGCTGCAAAACCAACTTCAACTCTATCGCCAAGGCCCTGGCCCAACAGACAGGCCGGAGGGTGAGCTTCCGGGAGAGGAGGAGTCCCGCGGGAGGCAGGGCCTGGTGGGCGGGATCAGAGATAAGCCCGAGGCCGGGCCAGCTCCTCCGCTCTTTCTGATGGACCTAGGCTGATCAGTGGCAGGGCTCTCTGACAAAAATGAGAATAGAGGTTCACCTTCTAAAGATGGATCCCGCAGGGCAGGCCTAGGCCCTAGATGGACCCCATTCATTCCCTCAAGCTTCCATCCATCCAGTCTGTCTCCATCTGCACGTTGGAAACTGAACTAGGCTCCGCTGTCCAGTGCCTAACTACCGACATCCTCCCCGTTAAGGGGGGCCAGCCCCCTGCTTGTTCACCAGGGATGTGAGGGGAATTATCACTTCTTATAGCAACCCATCCTTCTGTGCTTCAGCTATTGGAAATTCTTGGCATCTGCTTTCTCTGGAGTTGTCACCCAGGCAGGACAGACTTACAGAGATGTGGTCACACTCTTTGGGCCTTCTCTTCTGTGTCAGCGACCCTGGGTTCTTCCTCCGGGCCTCCTAGGTCTGAGAACTGGGCCTTCTCACCATCTGGGCCACCCTTCCACTTCAGGATCTCTGTCCAGGTTCTCCACCCCCTCAGCCTGCAGGTCTTCCAAGATTTTGACTGTCTATGCCCTGAATGTGGATGCCAGTGCTGTCCCCCTCTCAACCACGCCTCAGGTGCTGACAGTGGATGCTCGTAACCATGGTGACAGCCCCCACAGCCCAGACATGAGCTATGAGGCCATGAGCCAGGATCTACAGGACCTCCTGCCCCAGCTGGGCCTAGTGCCCTGTGTCCTCATCGGCCACAGCATGGGAGGCAAGACAGCCATGCTGCTGGCACTACAGCGGGTGAGTGGTCCCTATCCGGGGCTTCCTCCGATCCAATATAAATACTGAGTGCCCAGCAGGCAACCTTGGACTCAAAGGAGCCTGGGATGGCCCAGTTCAGAATCAAGGAACTATGCCTTTGTCCCGCTGTGCATGCCCTAAGGCTTGTCCCCAATCCAGTTCTCTCCCACAGCCAGAGCTGGTGGAACGTCTAGTTGCTGTGGACATCAGCCCAGTGGAGACCACATCCAGCTCAGACTTTCCAGCCTACATGGCAGCCATGAGGGCCATAGACATCCCAGATGAGGTGTCCCGCTCCTGTGCCCGCAAACTGGCTGATAAACAGCTCAGCTCTCTTATCCAGGTGATACCCTCAAGCCCCCAGATGGTGGGTTGGGACCTGCCAAGGGAAGAATGTCAGTGTCAGCCCAGGCTGACACTCACACCCTCCCACAACTGCTTCCCCCACAGGACCTGGCTGTGCGGCAGTTCCTGCTCACCAACCTGGTGGAGGCTGATGGGCGCTTTGTGTGGAGGGTGAACTTGGATGCTTTGGCCCAGCATGTGGACAAGATCATGGCCTTCCCACCACGACAAGAATCCTACCCTGGACCAACCCTGTTCCTCCTTGGTGGAAACTCTAAATTTGTGCAGTAAGCCAGGCTGGGTGGTAGGTGGAGCATGCGTTACAAGGGGGCCTGGGGAGCCTGCCTTGGGGAGGGCTTGGGTGTGGGCAGGGAGCTCCAGAGAGCTTGGAAATACCACGAGGCATGTGGCTGTCCATTTCTCCCTGCTCTTTCTCTTCCCATCTCCCCACTTTCACCCCTTTTTGGCGGCCTTTTCTTTGATGGACAGTCCCAGCCACCATCCTGAGATGAGGCGACTCTTCCCTCGAGCCCAGATGCAGACTGTGCCTAATGCTGGCCACTGGATCCATGCTGACTGCCCACAGGACTTCATGGCTGCCATCCGAGGCTTTCTGGCCTAAGAGTTACTGGCCAGCAGGGCCATGTTTGAAGCCCCAGGCTTCAGGGCTTTGCGGCCTGTTCCATGCTTTTGCACAGAAGGACTCAGGCAGGCACTGAGAGGGCACGAGGTGTAAAAGTGGTTAGACCTCAAGTTTTAATGAATAAAGACATTGCTCTCAAGGTTCAGGGCTGAAGTATCTCACCACCAACGCCCCCACCGACCCAGGGGGAATGGGACTCGTGCCCTGGCTGCTCCAGGTTCCGTGGGGACTCTCACAGTGTCCCCAGACTCTCTCTGCAGCTGACTGTCGACCTGCTGCCTCACCATCTGCTGCATGTCCTCCTGGGGGCAGGAGAGCAAGGTCAGGGGCAGACCCTGGGCCCACCTCCCTGCACCTCCCAGGCCCAGCTGGCATTCACACTCTACCTCCCAGGCCTCCACCTCCTGCCTCAGCCTCAGTTTTTCCTCCAGGACCTCCAGCAGCTGGGACTCCACAGCTCGTAACTTGGCTTTGCATGTGTCCAGCTCAGCCTCCACTGCCTGCTTCCTGCAGGTGGCAGGAAGAACAGCCTGAGGCCTAGGACCTACAGATCTGATGCTGGGCCCTGGGGGTGGGCAGGTGTGGCCACAGCTCCTGCCTCGTGACAGGGTGGTGGTTTTTGTGGCTTCTCTTCCAGAAATGCCTGGCTTCCCCCTTGTTTCTAGCAGGACAGAGTCCTGAGGGTGAGCCACCCACTGCCCCCACAACCCCCACAAACAGGTGCCTCTCACTTGGCAATGGCTTCATCCCGCTCCTGAAGGACTTGGTCCAGCGAGGGCTCTACCTGGTTGTCCCCCAGTGCTCCAGCCACTTAGGATTCTGGGCTCTGTTGTAGGATAGTAGAGGAAGGAACAGTGATCTTGGGTTTGCCTGGATGAGATGCCTCACCCTGGCCTTGGCCTTGGCACTGATATCAGGAGAGGACAGGTCTGAGATATTCCGAACCAGCCCCTCAGTGCCCCAGTCTCCTGGACATGTAAAAGTAGAGCAGGGGGACTTATGCCATTGTGAGAGCGTAGAGGTGTGGCCTGTGCCTGGGCTAAGGTTAAGGAGAGAGGGCAAGGTGTTTGGACCCCCAAGGGGGAAAGGAGTTCTCACGTAACCCCTAGGAAAGAGACAGGTGGGTTGAGGAGGATACTTACCCTCAAGGGCCCCAGACAGAGAGGGTGGCCTGGTGACAGGAACTCTTGTCAGCTGGGTGGGGCAGTTGGAGGACAGGGCCCTTTGCCCTCCCTTCCAGGCACTCCCTGTTAGGCACCGCCTCAGGCAGGCAGGGCAGGTCTCTGCCTCCCCTCCTAGATCCTGGAACCCTCCGTACCCCGAGGGGGCGCTCTACCCACATCAGGAAATGAAAAAGGGATAGACAGGGCTGCTCCAGTGCTGAGACAGTTGCCCCAGCCCCACAACTTGAAGGTTTGGCATCTTGGTACCTGGAGTGGCATTTCCACACATATAACTATAACCGCACCTCAGGAGAAAACAGAAGGAAAAGTTCAACCATTCCTGGCACATTCCTTCTAACATCTTGAATGTCCATCCTCCCTAGAAATATTGCTCTCCGTTCCTCCAATATTTCCCTCATTCTGATCCTTGAGCATGAGTGGGTCAGCTGTGCCCCGGAGGGGGTTTCAGTGTCCTACTCCTCTTTCAGTGTCATTATTGAGCACATCAGTGACATCAAAGGTGTAAAAGGGAACTTTCCCTATTGAGAGGCTTCAGCAAGGTTACAACTTCAGGATTAGGTCCTCAACTCAGCACTAAGAGGTGTGGGTCGTGGGAGTTGGAGGAGGGTATGAGGGGATAAACAATGAGGGATGGAAGCTTGGGGTGGTGAACACACACTACAGTGTGCAGATGATGAGTTGTGAAGTTGTGCACCTTGAACCTGTATAATTTTGTTAACCAGTGTCACCCTAATAAATTCAATAAAAGGAAAAACCAGTTCGTCCAAGACCCCCCAGGAAATCCCCTGCAAACATGACTTCTGGTTGTCTGTAGTTCCCACCCAGGTCATGTCCAAGTGCCAGACTTGACCATTTCTTTGCTGGAATCCCAGGTGAAGAGGTGGGGTTGAGCTGTACCCCCGGCACACCGCCACCTTTGTTGGGATTCAGTGTGTTTCAAGAGGCTGCTCTGTGCCATGATCCAGGCGGGACCCCTGCTCTCAGGGGCCTCCAAGGGCTTGCAAGGGTGAAGCACAGGTATCATCAGCACAGGGTTTCAGGGGCCAAGGGCAGTGGGGACACAAAGGCCCCTTATCCACAGTTAGCCAAAGGGGGTCCATCAGGAGCTCATCCAAAAGGAATCCTGCAGGCCAGCAGGAGTCAGCCAGGGGAAGGGCTAGCACTCTTGCCAGGCATCTTGTTAATTTTACGTTTTTATTTGGGAACATTTTTAACTGCTCTTTGTTGTCGAAAAAATCTAATGTGGTACCAACCATTGCACTCAGTTGTCACATCTCTCTAGTCTTCCTCCCTCTAGAACAATTTGAAGGCTGTCTGAGTTTTATGACCTTGACGTGTTCGAAGATTACAGGGAAGTTATTTTAGACCACCCTTCAATTTGGGTTTGTTGTTACACATTTTGGGAAGAACTAGCACAGAAATGATGCCCTGTTCTTGTATCCAGTATCGTTTGGAACCATGGCTGATGGTGTTACTGTTGATGACTTGGTTGTGGTTAATAAGTGTTGGGGAAGGGAGCTGATTTGAGGTGTTGAAACTTCCTTTTTTCGTCCCGTTTTCACCCATAGGTTTCAGCATCCACAGATGTTCAGCGTCCATCACAAATGATGATTTTTCTAATTTCACCATTTCTTCTACATTTATTTGTTAGTATTCTATTGTTAAAAATGGTCTTTTCACCCCCATTTATTCATTCATTCATTTGTATCTGAAGGACTTGTGGTTTCCTATTTTATTCAATGCATTGTATCCCATTTCCATCACTTATTTCAATGCTCCGCTTGTGCCAGGTTTAGGCTTGGTTAGTGGGTGCCCCTTGCCGATGTCTCACCGCTTTGAAATGTGCCACCACCCTTTGAACACTGCCTTTCTTTCTGGCTCAACAAGATAGTGCAGACTCATCTTCTTTTCCCCTGAGCAAGCCCGAGTCAGCCATTTTTGCAAGCATACCTGGATTTTTTGTGTTGTTTTTTTTCTGGGGTGTGGGGGGGAGTATTTAGAAACCAAGGTGTGCTTGTTGCAATTAGGGTAATCTCTGCTCTCAGGCCCACTTAGTAGACACATGTTTATACACATAGACACACATTTACAACTATATTTCTTTATCTGTGTGATGTTAATTTTGTGTCAATTTGACTGGTTAAACATTATGTCTAGGTGTGTCTGTGAGGTTGACTTGGGGGGCTGAGTAAAGCAAATGGCCCTCCCCAGTGTGGATGGACATGATCTAGTCCGTTGAGGGCCTGAATAGAACGAAAAGGCAAAGGAAGGTTGAATTCTCTCTTTCCCTGACTGCTTGAGCCGTCATACTGGTGTTCTCCCGCCCTGGGATTGGCACCTACATCGTTGGTGCTCCCAGTTCTCAGGCCATGGTGCTCAGACTGGAACTACACCACCAGCTTTCCCTGTCTGCATCTTGCAGGTAGCAGATTGTGGGTCTTCTCAGCCTCCACAATCTGGAAGTCAATTCCACATAATAAATCTCTTTCTATATATTTATCCCATTGGTTCTGGTTCTCTGGAGAACCCTAACCAATACAATTTGCATATATGGGAAAAATTTATATTTAGAACTTAAATTCCAGTCCAACATCACAGGGTTCATCCTAGCTTTCCGCCTTTCCATATCTCACCCCTTTGCCCCAATTGCCTTCAAAGTGTTTCATAATTTGTTCAATCCCCCTGTATGTAGCTTATCTCCCAAAACAACTGGGCTCTCCCTGACTTAAATGCCCTCTTTACATGGGCTCGGCTCCTGCAGGGCTGCCTTCCCACCCCACTCCAGTGCCTTCCTCATGCATGGCCCTGGTTGCCACTCAGATATCAAATATTTTTAAGGGCTTTACAGTCATTCATTCAGTCCACAAATATTTATTGAGCACCTACTATGTTCCAGGCATATTTCCACATGATGGACATAAAACAGGAAGTCAGACAAAATTCTCTAGGACCTCATGAACTCACATTCTAATGAGGGGAGGCAGTCAATAAACAAATGATGAGTATATCAGATGGTAAGACATGCTGTGGAGAAAAATTAAGCAGGGAGAGAGAATGAGGAAGGACCTGGAGACCACTATTTTATATAATTCTGTGCTACCTTAAGGAGATCACAAATATTAATCCATCACTTAGATTAAAAAAAAAAACATTCTCATGACTTGAAATAATATTTCCATCAATAGCATCATTCATGGACTCAAAACATGCTGTATTTCCAAGCACAAGTGAAGATGCCATGCTCAAGAAAACTGTATCAGGAAACTTGGGAGATGCCAGGGACCAACATAGGACACTGAAAGGCAGAAATGCACGTGAAAGGTTTGAGTAAGCCAAAAGTAAAAATTGTTTCAAAATAAAGTTATTCTCAAAAGTATGTGATGTTAAACATTTAAATTTTAAATATTTTAATGAAATATAATGTAAGTAGGTAGATGCTTATCTCATCTGCATCCTTAAATGTTTAAATTAGGATATCGGGCCAAATTTTTTTTAATCTGCTCATTGGGAGAAGGAGGGAATAACCTTATGTTCAGGCACATAGTGAATTCCATCCCAAGGCCCTTCCTCAAACATCACACACTGAATAGTGGGACTTATCCCCAGGCCCACTGCCCACATCTCCACCTTGTCCAGCTCCTCGCTGAGATGGACTGGGGTCGGGGGTCAGGGGTGGGGAGGAGAGCTGCCAACTGGGCAGGGGGCTGCGCTTTGTGGTCAGAACAACTGGGTTGTGCAGCTCTGGGCAGTTTGCAAACCAAGTCACCCAACCTTCATGACCTTGTTTGTGTTCACCTCCCTGAGCCTCATCATCCTCATCTGTGAAGTGGGCTCATGGAGGGTTGCACTGATAGGGTCACGGAAAGGGTTAGGTGAAGTGCCTCACACAACAGCCAGTACTTTGATGGGCCAGGGTCAGACTTCACAGGAGAGGAGAAAGAGGGAGTAAGGCTGTCGGAAAGCTGCAGAAAAACAAGAGAATGTCAAACACACACACACACTCTCCACGGTTCTGCTCCAGGGGCAGTTTTGTTCCTGAATCCCACACAAGTTTCCTCCTCTTCCTCACCCAGACAGCTTGTCATTTCTCCCACCAACTGGAGGGCTTCTGAAACGCCGATGGTGACTGTCATCCCAACCTTTGCGCAAGGGGGCTGAACTGTGATGGCATCGGTGAGGCAGCACTGGCCTTGCCCAGCAGGTGGCAGCAGCGACCAACATCAGGGATCCAATGGGCAAAGGGCCACCCTGGCCTTGTAGCCTATGGGATAGAAACCCAGGTCCTCAGGAGCTTTCAAATGCCTAGCCTTTGTCGCAGTGCTTCTCTAAGGGAACACTGCTCATCCCAGCATGCAGGTGTTTACCACTCACTCCACAAATACATTTTCAGTGCCAGCCTTGACTAACCAACGAGAACATGACCTGGTTCCTTTCCTTCATCTAATGAGTGGACAGACCCCCACCACAGACTATATCCACACAGGACAATGAGTGCTATTCTCCATGTGGCCACCTCCTACTCATACGTTAAGCCCCAATTCAAATGCCGTGCCTCTGTGAAGTGGTCCCTGATTGCAGGGAGTTGGCTGCTCTGGGGACCCACGGCATCTTGCGCAGCAGTGTCTACTTTAGCCTTTGCCATGTTCTGGCTCCTCTGTCTCTGCCCATCCCTCACCTGCCACTTCCACCCTCAGCCCTTGTTTCTTCTTCCATAGACAGACAGACACACACACACACTACAACTTCCACCTTCACACAAAATCAGATTACTCCTGCCTCCCAAGTCTCCAGCCAGTGTTCTACACCAACTCCTTACTGACCCTCTACACGTCTTCCTGGATGTCAGGGCTACTCATCCGGGTCTGAAGTCTTCCACTTCCCTGGATTTGCTCCTCCTCCAAGCACCAGTTCTGCTCTCATCTGTGCACAATCAGTCACCAGGGCCTGTGGTCACTAGTTCAAAATATCTGTCATTATTTTTATGTTTAATGTAAGATAGTCATTTAATTATTGAAATAAAATATAGTGATATTAAATAAATCCCTTGAGTACCTTTGACACGTTTCTGCAGCCCAGTGGGTCCTGCTCACATTCAGATAGCCATGGTCTCTGGTCTCTCCCCTGGGTACCATAGCAGGCTGCTACAGCCAGCTGCCCTCCATGCTGCTACAGAGGGCCCTCTTCCCCCGCTTTGAAAACTTCCTCCATGCTGACCACTTCCAGCCTGGCCTTCTCCCATGAACCTCAGAGTCTGCTTACCCTCCCCCATTGGGAAGTCTAATGTGCAACGCAGATTAACAGGTGCCAACCCCAAATTCTGATTTACCCCCACCTTCAGCCTGCTCCTTCTCCAGTTCTTCCTCCGCCTCTGGACATGCAACACCCTCTGCCCTGGTATTCAGGTCAAAACCCCTTGACTCCACTCTTCCCTGAGTTCTCTCCTTCTCTCAGTTGGCTCTACATTTAAAGTGTATCCAGAATATGACTGCTTCTCACCACTACCACTGACATCATCTTTGTCCCAGCCACCTGCAATATTGCATTCACAAAATGATGTCCCTATGTCCTCCATGTCCCCTTCAGTCTATTGTCCACCCAGCAGTCAAAGTAATCCTGTTAAAGCCCAGGATGGATCATGGCCCTCCTCTGCTCAAAACTCTCCTGTGACAAAAACAAACAAGCAAACAAAAAAGCAAAACCTCCTGGGCTCCCATCCTACTCAGAGAGTCAAAGCCAAAAACTGCCATCACTTTTTTGGGCCCTCCCTCAACTTCTCTGACTTGAGCTCCTCCGAGCTCTTCCTTACCCACTACGCTGCACACACCCTTGCCTTCTTGCTGTTTCTCCGACAGGGTCCCTGCTCATGGTCATTTCCCTCATGGTCATGTTCCCAGAGGGCACTTCAAGTCCCTCTGCCCAGAATGCTTTTCCTCCAGAGGCATGCATGGCTCACTCCCTCACCTCTTTCAGATCTTTACTCAAATGCTACCCTCTCAGGCCTCCTCTACCACCTCATTTAAAATCGGAATTCCCACCTCAAACCCAGCACCCCCTACTCTTTCTTTCCTACTTTATTTTTTTAAATATTTTATTTATTTATTTATTTATTTATTTATTTTCAGAGAGGGGAAGGGAGGGAGTAAGAGAGAGAGAGAGAGAAATATCAGTGTGTGGTTGCCTCTCATATGATCCCTACTGGGGACCTGACCCTCAACCCGGGCATGTGCCCTGACTGGGAATCAAACCAGCAACCCTTTGGTTTGCAGCCTGTGCTCAATTCACTGAGCTACGCCAGCCAGGGCTCTTTCCTACTTTATCTTCTCCATAATATATCATCACCATTATATATGTTTTTTGTTTGTTTATCATCTCATTCCTCTACTAGAACATGGACTCTACGAGGACAAGGACTTTTGTCTGTCTTGTTTTCTGCCACGTCCCCAACATCTACAACAATCAGCACATAGTAAATGCTCAATCAATACTTTTTAATTAAAGGAGTGAATGTCTGACCCTTGATCTCCTTGTCTGCACAATAAAATTTAACATTCAAGTCCTCCCTCACTTATCTCCTATCCACGCTCACTGTCACACCTAAGCATAGCACCACAGGCTCCTGCAGTTCTCCAAATGCTCCCCAACCCGCGCCTTTGGGTGCTCTCCTTCCTCTGTGCAGGAAGCCCGGATCATCGCCTGCTGCAATCCCACTCCTCCAATGCCCAGCTCGAACATCACCACCTCTGGGAAGTACTATGGACCCCTCACGTATTGAAATCATGCCTGTCTTTCCCACTACACTAGAAGCACATTAATTTCAGAACAGTGGCCCCAGAGCATGGCTTCCAAGGTCATATTTGATGAATGAATAAGCGATTGAATGAGGATAAGACATATACAAGAAAGGCAGAGTTTAAGGTGCAGGGCACATGTTCATCTTTTATTTTCCATGTTATCGTTTAATATGCATTTCAGTAAGTGACACTGCATGACATCTGGGATCTCTGAGAGTAGGAGCTGTGCCTCCTATTATTGCCCTCTCTCCACATGGCCAGACACTGGGCTCGGGGGTACACCCATGACACACCCCACTGAATTATGCTGAGTGCACAAAAGCACTCTGCACCAGGAGTCAGGCAGCACCTTCCCTACCGTTTGTTCCCTGTAACCCTGAGCCGGTCCCTCTAGCAGACGAGTCCTGGTTTTGCATGTGTCAAATGGGCACCACTTCAAAGGGTATGGGGTGGTGGGGGGGAACACCACCAATGCTTGTTCTAGGGGACACTCAAGGTCTGGACAACCGGGAAGGGTGTGGCTGTCTCTCATGCCAGGCCACCTCTGAGCTACTTTTGGGCCAGATTTTCCATAGATGACTGGAACAGTGTCTATAGCCTGTTTGCCAGCCAGCTAACCTGTGCCCACAGTCTGGGACAAGTGCCAGGCCTGGACATATTGGGCAGCAAGGTGCTGGCCCAGCTCCAGCCCTGGGAAAGGGAAGAGGGTGTGTTTGGCCTGAGGTCAAGAGGGTCTGGGCCAGGGCACAGAGGAGACAGCTGGGATGTGTGTGTGTGGCTGCTATCTCAACAAGATGCTGGCAGGGACCAGAAAAGGAGCATCTGCTATTGACTAGCCCCCACTCACAGCCCCTCTACAGTATTGCTAAGATCAACCCATTAGTGCCAGAGGGAGATGGGTCCCAGCTTCTAGATAGGAAAGAGGATTTCAGGCCCAGAGATGGGGCTCAGGATTGGGGATGCAGGGATAAGGGAAGGAGAGGGAATTATAACTTTGATCTCCCTTCCCCAAAGATAGAAGTGTTCCTGTATCCTGCTGCGAGCGGGAACTAAAGGAAAGGGGGTGGTCACCCACCATCAGACTTGTGAACTGAGAAATACTTCTGGGGAAAGTGGGGATCAGAGCCTGAGTCTAGGTGAAAGGGTGGGGTAAAGGGTGTAGGGCAAGGGCTCAAAGGCTGGAACACTGGAGGAGGTTTTTGAAGGGGGTGCTGGAGGTTCCAAGCATTAAAAGCAAGGGAGGGGTCCAACCTCCAGCAAATCCCCGGGGATGTGAGGGACTGGGGCGGGAGGGGGTCGGGGGAGGTAAAGATCTAGGGTACAGAAGCTGAGAGGCTGAGTCGAGGGAGGGTTGGAGAAAGGCAGGGCGCAGGGCTTTGAGACCCAATCTAGGCGGGGATCACGGGTCAAGACTCAGGGGGACGAGATCCCAGGGATTTGACCCAACAAAGGTCTTTGTGGGAGGTGAGGGTAAGGAGCCTGACTTCCAGGTCCTACGCTAGGTCATAAGCTGGCGGGGCGGGGCGGACACTGGGCGCGGCCGGGCTGGGGGCTAGGCCGGGGTCCCGGGGGCCGGGGCGGGGCCCGGCTAGCGCTGCGCAGCCGCGGGGAGGCCGCCGCGCATGCGGGACTCACAAGGCTGCAGCCGGCGCCGCGGCCACTCCCGGGAGCATGAAGGACCGAACCCAGGAGCTCCGCACGGTGAGTTCGGCCTCCGCGGGCCGCCGCTCCCTCCTGTCCTGCGCGCGGGCCACTCCTCACCCAGCTCCTGTATTCACCCGTGCGTCAGCCCCATCATCCTCGACCGGACCGGAGAGAGCGGGGCGGAACTGGGAACCCAGAGCCCGCAACGGGTCCCACCCCTCCGACCCACTCGGGGTCACGGGCTGTCGTGAGCTCGGCCCCGTTGGCCGGCGGGCTGGTGGATAGAGTCCGGGGTCCTGGTTAAACTTTTGCGCTCCTCCTTGTTGCAAGTGGTGGGGGGTAGGAGTCGAAGGGGTATTGATTAGATATCGATGGCAGGACAGAAGCCTGACCTCTCTCCCGGCCCGCGGAGCGAGTCCGGTCTCTGTCCCCAAACGGTGTTTGATCACTGACCCTCCTGTCCCAGCTCCGGTATAAACAGACGACGGGACCGTGGTGGGAAGGGGCCCGGAGGGGTCCCCTGCCTAGAGCCGCTGCGGGATGCGCTGCGGAAACCGGGCGGTCGGGTGGGGCCGGGCTCCATGGCGGGCGCTGGCTCACGGGGTGCCCCGCCTCCTCCATCACCTCCCATCACCTGTAGCTCCCATCACCTGTGGCTCCCCATTGGGTCGCGATTGGGATCTGCTGCCAGCCCGAGTGTGGGAAGGGTCAGATCCACCCCCCAGTCCACCTTCATGGCCTGCGGGCAGCCCGACACAGCATTTCGAGACCCTTCAGGGGTTCTGTGGTCCGATTCAGATCTAAACCTATTTCCCACCAGTGTCTCAGAGGCCCCCGGGGTGTAGCTCTGGCGGCAGCGTTTGGGGGGAGTGGGAGGATGCGCAAAGGTTCTGAGTTAGAGCCCACCTCTTGCAGCCCTGACAGAGACCCCTGCCGCCTGCTCCTCATCCACAACCCTTTCCTCTCCCCTCGATTCTGCCTTTTAGCAAAGTTTGCACCTCTGCCCTTAGGGATTCTCAAGCCCGCAGGCCTGTGGGGTGGGAATGGTGGGCAAGTAGTGAAGAAAATGAACCCTGCCTGTGGGGAGGGGGTGCCATCAGTGCTCTAGACCAGGCTGAGTAGCGTCTGGTCCCCAGGCTGACCGTGCTGGTAAGCCCTGCCTGCTGTTTTCTGGGGGAGCCTTAGCTCAGTGGCTCCCCAGAACCCTACCCCTGCTGCCCTCCTTGGAACCAGAGACGTAGGTCCCCTCATACGGAAAGTTTCAAGTGTCCTTTGGGCCTTTGATCCCATGGCTTGTCCTCCTGCCCAGAGGCTCCCTGTGTTTGTGCCTGGGTCTTCCCCAGTATACCAGTCTTGCCCCCTGGGCAACCTGGGGCTGAGCCTTGTACATTCCTGCCTTCATTTCCCTCTTGCTCTGACTGCTAGCCCCCACCCTACCCGGCAGACCTGTGTTATTCCTAAGAGCCCAGCCCCCAGGGTAAACCCAGGAGGTTTCAAAGGAAGAAGACGGTCCCTCATGTCCTATGTGGTGTCTGAACACTTCCCTGCCAGCCCTTGCGGTTGCCCTCAAGTTTCCTGTGCTGCGTTGAGTCAGAAAGAGTAATCTTTGCAGTGAACGGTCTTATGGTGCTTCTGCTGATGTTTGGGTACCAGGTGGGTCAGACGAGAGTGTACGTGGGAACCAGTGGTCAGAGGGAACACAGTCCTCTACATATGACAGGGCTTCTGGCTCTGCTGAAGGGGAAACTGAGGCACAAGAGAGCAAGTGGTTTGCCTGGTAGATCAAGAGGGATGGTAGAAGGGGGCTTTGCATAGTTCTGAAGGCAGGCAGACTTAGGCCTGGCTGGGACTGGGTGACTCCAGGGAGAGCTTGAGTTGTAGGGAGCTTGCACCCAAGTCTGTTGGCTCTGGTTTGTATTTCTGTGACCCCTCCCCTCCACCCCGCCCCCTGTAGCCCCTGGTGGGCGCTTAGATGGTAAGGCCTGGTTTCTCTGTGAGTCATTCCTCTCCAGACCCCAGCCCTCAGGTATTCTGAGCCCATGGAGGCTGCCGTACTCATTGCTGGGGGCCTGCCCATTATGGGTTTCTAGCACCCTGGATGGGGTACTGGCAGGAACCCACAATGGTGGGGAGGGGTAGAATAGTTAGTCTGGGGCTGCCATTCCCACAGGTTTCCCTCTGGGCCTCAAGTTTCCATCTATGAAGTGGAGATAGGAAAACCTAGAACCCAGATTCTCAGGGCAAGAGGTATGGTCACAGGACTCCTGACTCTCACTCCATGTTTGGGGGAGACCTTGAACTCCCACAACCAGAATTTTCAGATCAGAATCCTCAGGAACCAAGAGGCCAGTACTGGACAGAGGTGGTGCTTGGGACAGCAGCATGCAGTGCCCCCAACCTCCTCATCTCCTTCCCTCCGCAACCCCACCACATTTGGAAGGAAGGCTGGCAAAGGAAATTTATTTATAAAAGTCACACTAGGTGAAGGAGCTGGCTCATTTCCTCAGTGCTCTGCAGGCCGGGTTCAGCCCTCCAGCCTTCTCCAGTCCCCTCCTCTCGTATGGAGAGTGGAGGAATCATCAGGGCCAGTGTGGGGCCTTAACACTGTAGGCAGCCCTCAGAGATCAAAATCACAAACAGAGGCTCAAGAAGGGCAAAGACTAGCCCAGAGTCACAACCTGGGAGACTTTGGGGGCAAGGTGCCCCAAGACCTGCCTGGCATGCAGCTGCCTCCTTCCCCCAAATCAGAGGCCTCCCTGGTTTTCTTTCCGAGAACTTCCTGGAGCCAATCCACCCTCCCTGGGCCCAGCGCTGTGTTTATGTGCATGCTGGGCTGTGCAAGGCACAAGGGACCTGCTGCAGCAACCAGAGGACAGAGGGAGGAGGGAGAGTCAATGAGGCTAGACCCTGGAAGAAGCCTTCCTGGAAGAAGAGGACTTGGGATATCTCAGGAGGAGGAATTTGATATGAGTGGGAGGGAAAAGGTTGTCCAGAAGGAGGGGACAGAGTGACAAAAGGCAGAGAGGTGGGAATGCCCAACAAGAGGCTGGGGGGTGGTCCTGACACTGATCTGGAGCAGGGCCCAGCCCACTGGCATAGCCAGGGAGGGCCTGCATGGGAAGTTCAGTCCCTCTTTGCCCACCAGTTTCCCTTTTCTCCCTCACTGCTAGGAAGAGACTGGGGGTCCCAGAATAACATCAAGCAGATTTGTGCCTTATTCTCTCTGTGCTCATTTCATCTGTACAGTGGAGCCAGCAGAATCACCTTGAGGAGTAGAAGAAATGGGGGTGTAAGAATAGGCCCTTCTTCCCTCCCTCCAATGATCTCCTTGGGGTTTCCCAAAAGAAACAATGGATTTGAGCACATTTTCATCTGGGATGCAGCTGGAATGGCCTTCAGGGACTATCTGGTCCAACTTCCTGTATTGCAAGTTAGAAAGCTGAGGTTCAGAAAGGATCATGGGTTTTCCAAGGTCACACAGCATCTGGGGCAGAGCCCAGCCCCTGTCCACCACCTGAAGCTGCCATCCTGAGCTCCTCTGTGGCCCTGCTGAGGGGCAGACCCTGCTGAGAGCAGGGATCCAGTGGAGGAGGGAGAACACAGGATGGGGATCAGACTGGAGAGCCCTCTCTCCTGGAGACCCAGCTCGGCCTCTCACGCACCCCACTGGGCTCTGGACCTCTGCCCTCTAATGATATTGACTTTGATTAGTCATTAAAAAGATGAAGGGGGAAAAAATAGCCCTTGAGGCAGACAACAGCAACTCCTACTCAGTAGGAATGAATCAACCTTGCCGGCTGGCCTGCCACCACCATCCCTGGGGACTGGCCTGCAGGCGCTTCTTGGAAGAATCAAGCTCTTGTTTCCAGGAAGGTGTCCTGGAATCCTGGGGCCTCTGCCAGTCGCGACCACCGGGAAGCTTCCTGCCAGTGGTTCTAGCCGGGATCCTCTCCATCCTGAAGGTTGCTGTGATTGGGGCAGCATCCCCTCTCACCCCGCCCAGTTTTCATTCCTGCTTGCTCAGCCTGGAGGTGCTGAGGCTGGGCTGAGACAGCCAGCATGTCAGAAAGGAGTAAGACCAGACCAGAGGTCCTCAGTCTTGAGGGGCATCACCATCCCCACCCCCATAAATTCTGATTTGATCTTTCTGAGGTAGGACCCTGGAAGCTGGGGTGTTTTTTTTTTTTCTTCCTTTTTTTAAAACTTTATTTATTTATTTATTTATCTTTAGATGGGAAGGGAGGGAGAGAAGGAGAGGAATATCAACATATGGTTGCCTCTCATGCATCCCTTGCCAGGAACTGGCCTGCAACCCAGGCATGTGCCCTGACTGGGAATTGAACCGTGATCCTTTGGTTCACAGGCCAGCGCTCAATCCACTGAGCTACACCAGCCAGGGCATGGAAGCTGTTTTTTCTAATCCCCCCAAAGGATGCTGGTGCTAGACGGGGGTTGAGAACCATTGAAAGATGGACAGAAAACGCTAGGACAAGTTGAATGCTGGTTGGGTGTCAGGAGAGGAGGGACAGCGTGGATGTCTCCCAGTTTCTGACTTGAGGAGCCCTTGGGAGCAGGGGCTCTAAGGAGGGGGTATAGAGGAGGGGTTCAGGAGAAAGCAACGGAGCCTTTCTTTGGCCAGGTGGCAGGCAGGATGCCCACACGATGGCTGGGTGGGTTGACCCAGAGGACTTTTGAACCTTCAAGCTTGTAGTCGCCCCTTGGCTCTAGCTGCCA
The DNA here is from genome assembly GCA_004027475.1 of Anoura caudifer. Lineage (NCBI taxonomy): Eukaryota > Metazoa > Chordata > Mammalia > Chiroptera > Phyllostomidae > Anoura > Anoura caudifer. The sequence continues at coordinate 120,944 of PVKU01000882.1, forward strand.
CTGCCACTCTGGAGTCACCCAAGTACCCATTCCACCCCAGCTCTCTTTCTGGAGCTGTGACTACCACTCAAAGAGGGTTGTTGGATTTCCAGGGGAGTTGGGGCCCTAATCATTCAACAAATACCACTTCCTGTACATGTATGATATTCACTCTGGCTCACCAAGGAGTGTGTCTGGGCTGGGGACAGGGGAGGTAGGGGTGCTGGGTTCCTACATCCTTGTCATTCATTCAGTGACCATCAATGAGAACTGATTAGCATCTCAGTTAATCTGGGGGACATCTCTAGAAAGCTGCTGTTCCAGGGCTGTGGCCTAGATGTGGGTGAGGTTGCAGGGCACAACAGACTCCTGAGCCATCAGGTTCTCGCAAACTAGAACAAGAAATGAAAAAGTTCCTTCACTTGCCCAAAATCTAACCAAGACAGTGATAGGGAAGGACTTGAAGCTTTCCTTGGCAGGAAGTGCTATAGCATCAGATAATTTATGTGATCTCTGGCTGCATTAACAGAGGTAGAATATGTAGGAAGAGGGAGGGGATGGGCCAGCTCTTTGGCACTGCTCAGACCACAATCAGCAACAGATTGCCTTTGTGTCCTGTACTACAGGGGAAGACAGAGGCAAAGCTGAACAAGTTATGGGCAGGAGCTATAATTTAGGGTCTCTGGGAAGGATCTGAAGGGGAGGGACTGGCCAACTTAAAAATTCAAGTAGGGTGTGGATGCTGCCTTCAGATTTCTGGCAGGGCCAGCCACGGGAGAAAACACCAACAGGTTCTTTGTGGCCTGGGGCCAAACCACAGGAAAGGGAGGGACTTTCTAGCAATTGGGGTTGCCCAAGATGGGCAGAGCTGCCTGGGGAAGCTAATGAACTCACCATCACAGGGGGTATGCAACCTGAGGCTGGAAGTGGGGGCCAAAGAGACTTTGCAGGTCCCTCAGAGGTTGAGAGTCTGTGACTGTGGCTCCATTAGGGGTGTGAATAGGGTGTGGGGAACCAGAGGAACAAGGTACTGACCCAAGGGAGCTGGGAAAGACGTCTGGAAGGGGGTGGCATCTAAGAATGAGGAGAATGTCAGCGTCATGGAATCAGCATCCCAGGCAGAGCTAACTGCGTGGGAAAGCAGGGAGGACCGTGGGTGGATTGGTGGGGTAGGGATCAGATTCGCTGCCCTTGGAGCATCCCATCAGGGTTTTGCTTGGAGTGACAGCTGGTTGGACCAAAGCTGGGAGGTCAGGCACTAGACTCTCCAGTTGTCTTTGGGGCTGATCGGAATGCCCCAGCCTGGATGCCCCAGTCAGACCCTGGCCCCGGGTGTCCTGTTCCCAGCTCTACCCTCGTAGATGGAAAGCCTGAAGGAGAGCTTTCTTGCCAACTTTCTGTGGAGCCTTCAGTCCTCTTGGGAGCTCTGGAGGTAGCAGGTCAGAGCTGGCTGGACATCTGAAGATACATCATTGTTAACAGATAGGCAAGCTGAGGCCCAGAGTGGGACGCCAGCCCAGACCCCAGGGGTCTCTGTCAGTGACTCTTATCTCTGGTGACTCCAGTGCCCTTGTTTTAGGCCCTAGTGGGTCACTACTTTTTCTGGGAAGAGAGCTGGGAAATTCTTCTGCTCCTCTGAGTATACCCCTGTCTTTCTCTGGGCACTGGTACAGAGCAGGCAGGGCCCTGAATGGCAAGAGCTCCTAGGGTCAGATGCCAACCTGGCAAGCTGCCCAGAAAAGGAACTGGGCTGCACTCTGCCTCAGTTTCCCTAGGGAGTGCTCCTCTAGTTCAGCCCCTGGGTGGGGCATGGTCTGAAAAATGTGGAAATGGCTCCTAGATTTCCTGTGCCTATGAGTGGGCTTGGGAGGGGGAGGGGGGCCACCTGGTAGCCGCTGCAGGCACTTATGGGCGCCAGGATTTATTTTAGCTGCTGGGGGAGGAGGTGTGATCTCGCCATGAGAGGGGCTCTCCAAGCTGTCTCCATAAAGCTCCTAGCCCAGCCCCACTTTGGTGGGGTAGTGGGACCCTGAGAGCCCCAGGGCACAGCCCTTCACACCATGTTGTGCTTCCCCATCCATCCTCAGCCCTCCCTCCCTGCAGCCAAGTGTCACTGTCTCCATTTTGTAGAGAAGCAAATAGACCCACAGGGTAAGTCCCTAAGCTTCCCTCTCTTCTCAGCCTCTGCCTGTCTCTCTCCTGGGCCCTGATGAAAGAGAGCGAGGAGGTAAGGGCCAGTGCCTAGCCAGCTTGTACCTCCTCCCCTTGGGACACTGAGAAATGAGGAGGTATGACCGAACTTGAGAACCTCAGTCTGAGAAGGACAGTCCTGCCCTGGGTATCCTTGCCTTGGCTGTGGAGAGGACCTTGGTCTTGCCAGTCTGGTGGGCGGGCCCTGGCCAAGTCAAGTGTGGGGTGGACAGTAATGAGCATGGCCATCATGCTGGGAAGTCAGAGGCATAATTACCACGCCCCCACTCCATGGGTGGCTTTTGTACAGATGCTCCTGGAGCACCTGGGGCCTGCACCTGTGGCTGAGGCTGAAGGCAGGCCTCGAGCCAGGTTGCAGCATGACTGGCCTCTTGTACCTGCTGGGCCCAGCTCTGGGCCTGGAAAGAAAGAGGGTCACATCCCCACATCAAAACTGACCAGGAAAGAGAGTAGCCTGAGAGGACTGAGTGGGTAAAGCTGGCACCCAGCAGAGCCCCAAACAGGCTGTCCCTGTCAGGCCCGTCTGGGGTGCTGTAGGGATGGCCCTGTGTCTGAGCCATCCAGCCTTTCTGGAGGGAGGCATTGGCATGCCCAGGCCCTGCACAGCCAAGGCCCGCCCCTCCAGGGCCCTCCTGGGAAAGAGGGTTTGGGAAGTCCTAGCCGGGAGAGTAGACAACTCTGGCTTCCAGGTGGCCTGTCTCAGGTAAGGTCTTATGAGTTGGGGTCAATGGCCTGGAGACCAAGCCCTGAGGTTTTCTTGCTTGGCCAATGGCAGGGCCTCCTAAGCGGCACCCTAGAATGAGGGAGGTTCTGGGAGGACCCCAGTCCTGTGGGGAAGGACAGGCAGCTGGGCAGGGAAGGGAAGGAGTCCATGGCCTGGAGATGGAGACTTAGCCCTGTCACCAACTTGACAAGCAAGGTCCCTCTCCTTATGCTGGGTCACCAAGGATCTTTCAGGTCTCACTGTGGTTGTCCCTGCCCTGGAGCTGCAGCCTGCAAGCCTGCCATGTATGGATGCCAGGCAATTTGGGGTCCCAGGTCCAGGGGTCCTACTATAGGTATGCTCATGTGTACCCACCCCTGTGCAGGCCAAGGATAGCGATGATGACGATGATGTCACTGTCACCGTGGACCGAGACCGCTTCATGGATGAGTTCTTCGAACAGGTGGGAGCCAGCACACTCAGCCTTTACCCATACACTGGTGGGCCCTGGGTGACCACAGCTCAGCTCTGAGCCAGGCCCTATACCTACACCCCTGTTCCCAGCTCGGCAGCCTTCAGGCACCAATTAAGGAACCTATTTTGAGGGTGAATAGATTGAAGCTCAGAGGGGAGCAAAGTTTAGGTTTGGCCAAGCCCACTCCTCCTCATCCTGGTGTAAAAGGTACTTGGGGCAGCCAGCTCCCCACCACCAGTGGAAGCCTGGCCCTGAGCCTGATCTCTGGCCCCACGCTGGATAAGCCACGGGCCCAAGAAGCCTCGACCCTAAGAAGCCTCGACCCTGGATTTTCTCCTGATCGCCTGGCCTTGGCCCACAGGTGGAGGAGATCCGAGGCTTCATTGACAAGATCTCAGAGAACGTGGAAGAGGTGAAGCGGAAGCACAGCGCCATCCTGGCCTCCCCCAACCCTGATGAGAGTGAGTATGTAGGTGTAAGGGGTGGGTTTCAGGCCCTATAGGCCTCCAGGAAGGTGCTGCTGCCCAGGAGGGGCACCTGGGCCTGGCCAGGATGGGGAGGAGGTCAGTGCCCAGTATCACATGCTGGACCCAGGTCTCCCACAGAGACTTTGTGGTAGGAGGGGTAGCCCTCCTCGGGCCTGGGTGGGGTCAGGCAGCCAGCCTGCCCTCCTTAGGTAAATGCTTTTTCCCTAAGGCCCTGGGCTGGCTGCAGCCCTGGGACTCTGGGAGGAAGGCAAGGTGGGAGGGAGCTCCCTCTGATGAATAGGAGGCTTCTCGGTCCGGCCCCTCCCTTTCCCTTGCCTCCCTGGGGAGCAGATGGCAGCTCTGAAGTAACAACGCTGTAGGAGGGCAAGCTGGCCAAGCAGGCACAGCTTCCGGAAAGAGCCGGCAGCCTTGACACCTGGCCACTGGTACCCTGGCGCTGGGCATTCTCAGGGCTCCAGGAAGTCACTCCCTCTGCACAGGAAGCCTGTGTCCCCAGACACGTCTCCCTGACCTGGTTGTTAGAATTCCTGTTGAGGTGTTGATTACTACACTATTATATGCCAGGCTGACAAGGTGCAAGCTGGAGATCCCCTCCCCTGGTGGGGGCAGTGGCAGGAGCCAGGGTTCACAGCCCGCCACCCAGGCACTCGGGACTTGCTTTTAGTTTCATTTCCAGCACTGCCTCCCTGTCCATGACCCCTTACCCCCAGGCCCAAGGCATCCTTAAGCATCCAGAAAATACCTCTCCACAGCCCCACTGTGTGCCTGAACCCAAGGCCAGTGCCATACCGCCAAACCCAATGCCAGGCCCTTGGAAGACAAAATGAGTCAACTGGGGGCCTGGGTGACTGTCCCAGAAAGGGGTAGAAAGGAGGGAGGGAACCACCCAAAACAGGGCATACATCCACACATCCAGTGCAGTGGCCGTGCTTCGCCTCTAGGGCTTCTCCCCCCAGAGGCTTGTCTGGGACAGCAGCATATGACGTGCTTTGTCGATGTGCCCATGTTCATCTGGGTCGGTGTGTGTCCATGGTGGGTTGAAGGGGGCTGACTGTGGGGCAGAAACTATAAAGAGCTGTGAATTTGGCCTCTCACCTGCTGGAAGGTGGGGTGACATGGGGTGACGCACTACCTAGCTCCCCTGCTAGACTCCCTTGTGCCACTTTGGCACTTCTTCCCATGTCACACAGTCAGCAGCAGCCAGTTCAGAATTGCCACCTGTGAGCGGAGTAGTCAGGAGGTCGCTAATATGGGCTGAGTGAAGTGGAGCGTTCTAGGGCAAAGGCAGGGAGAGTTAAGGAAGAGTCACAAGAAAAGATGGCAGTGAATGGGGGGGACTTTCCTGGGCTGAGGCTTGCTCTGCCTCCTCTGGGGGCAGCCATCCGGGCTGGGCTATTTTGGGTCTGTGCTAAAAAGGCTGAGACGTTAGGCTGGTGCCCAAGTTTTCCTTTGTTCATACGAAAGAGGCTTTCCTCCTCTGCTCCTCAAAGCCCCTACTCTGCCTCATTCATTCTACTTGCCAGTGGCCCCACCTGATCCTCCACCGTAAACGCCCCTCCCCAATCCTTCATAGACCCTTCTAGAAGAGACCCCAGCCCTGGAGGCAAGCAGAGGGTGGGTGAGAAAGGTTGCAGCCTGGAGCTCAGTTGTAGTTTCTCCAGAAAGTGGAGTCTGGGGGGCTGCCAGGACCCATTGGTCCACCCAGCCAGCACCTGAGGGAAGCAGCCATCTTGCCCCCTTTGCCAACCAACCCCTCACAGGGAATGGGGCAAGCTGGGCACCCTCCTGACTTCTGCCAGCTTTAGGGAGATCATTCCAGTTGGAACAAGGCCCAGAAACACCAGCTACCACCCCTCCCTCAACCTCTCCCTCTCATAGGCCCTCTGACTGCTACCTCCAAGGGGCCCACCTCCTTGAAGCTCTTTCCCACCCAGGCCTCCAGGTGCCTCCTGACCCCATCCAGCCACAGGGCACTCAGCTGTTGGTCTCCACTGAGCTCAGCACCTGTGGAGAGGGGCTTTGTGAATAGAAGTCTGCCACCTGGCTCCCCTGCCCCCTTGCCCGGGGTCCCTTGATGTAAGGTCTGGCTTCTGCCTCCCTGGTGTCTGGTCCTGCCGGCCCACTGGTGGGCCACCAGGTAACACTAGGTGAGCCCACACCCCCCGCTTTCGATTCAGGCAAGTATCAAGTAAATGCTCCCCAGTGCCAACTGCAGCATCACCAGCTGCTCCACAATTTATTTCTGCCTTAAATTTAGACCCATCTGTTATCTGCAGGGGTGGGGGAGCCAGGGAAAGAAGGGAGGCTCCTTGGAAAGCAGCACAGGAGGGGGTGAGACTGCAGCTGGTGTGGCCCCGGCTCAGAATTGGAGGGGCAGACAGAGCCTTAGCCAAGAAAGAGGGAAAAGCCAGGACCTCGGGTCTGTCCAGAGCCCCCCATCAGCAGGCCCCCTGTGCAGGAGGCTGAGCTTGAACACTGGCATGGGTGAACCCAGGGTGTCTACCCTCACCCTTCTGCCCCCCCCCCAGAGACGAAGGAGGAGCTGGAAGAACTCATGTCTGACATAAAGAAGACAGCAAACAAAGTGCGCTCCAAGTTGAAGAGTGAGTCTGGGCTCCAGCTTGTCTAAGGTGGGGGGCATTCTAGGCCTGTCTCCTCCATGCAGCCCATGGGGTTTCTTCAACTTAGAGGGAGAACATTGAACCTTGCTTTCCTTTATGAGGCTGCCATCTTGTGCCATTCACTCAATTGCAACCTTGCAGGCCTATTTGTGCCAGGCTTTGGGCCAGCCCTTGGGACATATGCCTGAGTCTTCATCCAGGGAGTGCTCCACTCTGGGCACTGTCCTCCACTTCACACCTGAGAGGAGTGGCCAGCACTGCCTAGTTCCACACAGAGCCTCCACGTGCCTCCGTGAGCACAGATGTGCATGCCCAGAACTCACAGGCCTAGGGCCTATGTGCCCTGCAGGTTGCAGCCACCTGGCCCTCCCCACTTGGGCATGGCCTCATGTTGGTTGTACAGCCTTCCTGAGCACCAGAGACAGCACGGGCCTGAGCCACCAGGCCCAGCATATAGTAGGTGCTCACAAGTCAGGGTGCATATGTGCACACACCTACACATGCATCATGCCTAGAAGGGCCCCTGTTGGCTCCTCCTCCATCAGTGCCTGGCCCTCCCTTTTCCATGTGACTCCACTTATAGGCCACACAAGACTCCCCAGGGAGTTCCTAAGCCAGATCCTGGGGGTGTGGGTTGGGGGCCAGTGGTGAATGGGGGGCAGATTATGGCTGAGCAGCTATCTGTTCCCGCAGGTATCGAGCAGAGCATCGAGCAGGAGGAAGGCCTGAATCGCTCATCTGCTGACCTGAGGATCCGGAAGACGCAGGTGCGGACTGGGCCTCTGGGGTGGGCACCTGGCCTCTGAGGCTCTGTGGCCATTCGGGATTACGCCTGACACCTGCACCCCTATCTTGGACCCTCAGCACTCCACGCTGTCCCGGAAATTTGTGGAGGTCATGTCTGAGTACAATGCGACACAATCTGACTACAGGGAGCGCTGCAAGGGCCGAATCCAGAGGCAGCTGGAGATCAGTAAGATGAGAGGGTGGGGCAGGGGCTAAGGTGCCTGGCAGGGCTGTCACTGAACTCCCTGGGGAAGGTTGCACTCAATGTGACTCCTGATTACAGCTGGCCGGACCACGACCAGCGAGGAGCTGGAGGACATGCTGGAGAGTGGGAACCCGGCTATCTTTGCCTCTGGGGTGAGTATGGACCCCACAGGCACCCCTCTCACCAGGACCCCTCCCACCATGACCCTGGAGTGTTTGATGTGGGCAGTATGTGGACACAGCCACCTTGTGAGGCAGGTTTTAGAGAAGAGAAGGACGAGTCCCAGAGAGGAGGGGACCAGGTTGAGGTCACATAAATGTTAATGGCAAAGGTCTCCTGGTTCCTCTCAGTGGATCCACTTCCTTGCCACCCCTGCCCATTACCCAGTGGCTTGGGCCTCCTTCCACCATCCTCAGGATCTTTTTCCCCTCCTGGAGAATGTGGTGCTCTTGGCCATCTCTGAATTCAAGTGAAGCTCTGCTCTGCTGAGCAGGGAGCTTCCTGAAGCAGGTGGCATACAGGTGAAGAGGCAGTTTGGGGGTATGGGTACTGGGAGGAGAAAGTAGGGGCAGCTATATTCAGTACAGGAGGAGAGAGGACTGGAGAAAGGCAGTGTAACACCCAGGCCAATTGGGCAGTCATCTTGAGCTCTGTACCATGCTGGTGATAAGAGCTGTCACTTGGCAGTTACCATGCACAAGCACAGGTAGGAAGTGTTACTAGACCCATATGACAGGTAGAAAATCGGGTCTCAGAGAAGTTAGATAACAGCTAGTAAGAGCTGAGCAGAAAGTGAGGGAGGGCTGCAGCTAAGGAGAAAGCCTCAGGCTCTTCTTCCAGAACCTTCTGCTCACACCACTGCCCATCCCAGCTGCTTTTGCAGTTGGCCTCCTGTTTTCCTGGTCCCCACCCCCTTCGGCAAGCACCTGGGTCCCAGCCCACTGCTCCTGTCCCTAGATCATCATGGACTCCAGCATTTCAAAGCAGGCCCTGAGCGAGATTGAGACTCGGCACAGTGAGATCATTAAGCTGGAGAACAGCATCCGTGAGCTGCATGACATGTTCATGGACATGGCCATGCTTGTGGAGAGCCAGGTGAGTGCCCAGAGCCCCGCTGCTCTGTTCCCCATCCCACAGCAGCACCCAGGGCTGCACTAATCCCCACCCTTTCTGCCTGACACGCTGCCCTGCCTGGGAGGGACCGAGTCTTCAGGTAACTAACCACCTGCTGTTGAAATTGCCTCCAGGGCCTCACTCCCGGAAAGTCCTGTCTGCATGGCTTTGCTTGGCCCTCCAGGATCCCAGGCCCTGCATGGCCCTACCCACCTTTTCCTACCTTATCCTCCAGTTGTTTGTCACGTAGGCAAGGTGGATGGGCATTTTTCTAGGATAGCTGAGAGCCTGCTTCCTGGAGCTGATGTCTGTTGGATGAAGGGCAGCATAAGTAAATGACAAATGTCATTCCAGTTGTGCCAAGTACTCAGGAAATGTTAGAAGGCAGCATGGAGATAGAACAGTAGTTCTCAAACTTGAAAGTACCCAAGAATCACTTGGAGGGCTTTTCTTGTAAGTTTCCCAGTTCTAATTCCCATTCCCAGAGATGAGTAGGTTGGGGTAGGAGTTTGCATTTCTAACATGCTAAAAGGTGATGGCTGATGTTACTAGTCCAAGGGTCATAGTTGGAGTACCACTTTGATACAGTCACTGTGGAGGCCACTTTGGATGGGGCAGTTAGAGAAGGCCTCTCTGAGGAGGTAGTGTTTGAGCTCTAGAGACATCACACAGGAAGAATGAAGAGCTGGCCCAGGCAGAGGGACCAGCAACACCATGGTCCTGACATATTTGAGGGGCAGAAAGGAGGTCCACGTGGCCGGAGCACCGGGGCAGTTGGAGATGAGGTAGACGAGGGCCTTGGCAGATGGAGTCTCTTCTAGACTGGAGGGTCTTAAGTGGGAGTAGTGTGACCCGCCCATCAGGAAGCAAGGAGCTCCTGAGCATGCTGCTCCTGCCACCTGGGTGAGAAATTATGGTGACATGGACGCCCATGGGAGCAGTGGACTTGGAAAGAGCTGTCGTCAGTTGTCAGCACAGTGTTGCTAGGAGTTTTGGGCAGTGTCATGGTCAGAGTGGCCTCTGCAGGCTGCATGGGACCAGACTGCAGGGCCCAAGAGGACCATGGGGCTGGGCAGGGGGAAGGGGGTGTTCTTAAACATTGAAGATCCCCATCATGCCTGGAGAGGATGGAATTGGGGGCCCACCATGGTCACCTTGTGAGCTACAGCCACACTTCAGCCCATCCACTCCTACCCCTGCCTTCCCTGCCCTGCATGGTTCTCTGCACCAGGCACTAGGTCAGGGCCCCAGCTGAGCATTCTTTGCATGCTCCGCATGCCTTTGGCTGAGACTGCATGGCCAGTTCCCTCCCCAGGATGGCTGCTCTGTGGAGAGAAGCAGGAGCTAACAGGGCCTGCAGGGGATAGGTAAGAAGCTGAACCCCATTCCCCTCACACCCCTTTTCTTTCTCTAACCTCAGGGCACTTTCTTGAAGTTCTGCCCCAAGCCCCCTCTGGACCCTGAGGAGGGCCCTCTGGAGTTCGCATGCTCCTGGCCCAACAGGGGGAGATGATTGACAGGATCGAGTACAACGTGGAGCACTCCGTGGACTATGTGGAAAGAGCCGTGTCTGACACCAAGAAGGCCGTCAAGTATCAGAGCAAGGCACGCCGGGTCAGTAGCCCCAACTCTGCCCAAACCATATTTCCTATGTACCCATCAGTGATCACAGATCCCCCACAACTCTGCCTCTATCCCACCCCTCCCAAGTCTGCAGTGCCTCATTGTAACCACCCCCAGGGCCATTCCAGGTCATCACCTTCCCCACAGTTAGCCCCCCAGACTCTCCAGCCCTCAACCATCATCACAGCCCCATACAGGCCTGAGAGACTGCCTGTTCGGGGCTCTGCCAGGTCGCAGCTTTACCCACTCAGTCCTCTCAGGATACTCTAATAGCCCCAATCTCCTCAAAGCTCTGTCTAGCCACAGCTGCTCCCATGCTCTGACTGAGGCCTTTCCTTCCTGTTTCTCTGGTTCAGAAGAAGATCATGATCATCATCTGCTGTGTGGTCCTGGGCATTGTCATTGCCTCCATCTTTGGAGGTATCTTTGGATAGAAACTACCCCATCTGCCACTCCAGTCTGGATGGTCCACCCTAAGGAAGCCCCCTGGCTGCTGACGCCCTTCGGCTCGGAACCTTTCCTTCCCACCCCACACTGCTCCTTTCTGTCACGGGGCCCTCCATATCCACCCTGCCCTGAGCCGTCGTGTGCATGATCTTTGTAACAGTGTGCGTCTGTACAAGAGAGGTAGAGGGGAGCCAGGCTGGGAAACAGCCAGTGGGGTGGGGACAGGTCAGCAAGGGACAGACTCAGGCCCTGGCCCAGGCTGCCTCACCCTTCCTAGGCAGGGCTACCCAACGTAGCCATGCTCCCCTTCCTCTGCCTCTAGTAATTCCACTCTTAAGCTGGGGGTCTGCCCTCTTTGGGCGTCAAGACTCTGGACCCTAACCTTGCCTCCTACTGACCTACCCATCTGCCCTGTCTTCTCCAGCTGTCCCCCTAAGCCCAGCCCCCTGAGGGGTGGGGACCAGCTGGCCACATGGTGCTGCTTTTCAGGTTAGGGGAGGGATGGCCTTGAGAGACAGCCCAGCTCTAAGCCTCTTAATAGCCAATCACTGCCAGGAAGGCTCAGGGTGCTGTGGCCAGGTGGCTTCTGCCCATGTCAAGACCAGGCTCCCTCCCCTACCTATGGGCAGAGTCCTATACAGGTCTTCGGCTGCCTCAACCTCCCTTCCCACATTCCTAGAGCACCAGGAGTAACCTGGGCTCTACCTGACCCCAGATCACATCTTGGAAGAGGCTGGCTGGTACCTGGTCTCCAGCCACCCTTGGGGCTAGAGAGGCAGAGCAGGCCCCAGTCAGGTCAAGCCCACAGCCTGGGCCAGCCGTTCTCCTCAGCAGGCCTTAGTTAGGTCCTCAAGCCATTGTGTTGCATGTTTGGGACAATAGTCCCTGCTCTCTTGTGCTCTGGGAAGTCAGGTGTCACTTCAGGCCTGCAATCACATCCTCCCCTCGCTTGTCCCCCATTGATGTGCCACGTGAGTATCAGGTGTCTTGGATGCAGTATTCAGCAGCTAGCCAGGGAGGGGTACCTCCCTCCCCACCATCTAGGGGCTTTTCAAGTCAGAAATGTGCCCCCACTTCAAGACCCTTCTCTTCCTCGTTGACAGGCAAGGAGTGTGCATGCAAGTGCATGCGGTAGGGAGTGGGGCCAAGTCTGAGCCCCATTTCCCTCAGCTTTGCTCCTGCCCAGTGACTGTGACCACTGTCCGTGTTGCCTTCTTTAATGACTTCCCTGCCCTCCTTTACCCCTTCACCAAAGGTCTTGGTACAACCAGCTGCCCATTTTGTGAAATTTTTATGTAGAATAAACATTTGTATCTGTACTGTGCCTCTGCCTTACTATTACATCATGGCCTTAAGACTTGGGGGTGAGTGTGTGACAATATGGGGAAGGGGTTCAGCAACAAAGGATCCCAGCCTCTTCCCTCAGCCTTCAACTCCCAGACCTGGCCCCTCCACTGCAGCCTGAATGTCTCAGCTCCTGCTCAGCATCTGATGTCTGTTCTATATTGAGGACCCAGAGCTTCCCACTTTTCTTCTCAAGTCACTGGCAACCAGTGGATTCCCTCTTACCATTCTTCAGTACCTCACACACCCCAGTGTAGGTAGGACCTGCCCTTCTGACCACCAGTGATCAGAAAGGAGATGCCCAAGACAACCAAGTGCTGGGCTGGTCAGCAGCTGCTGATGCAGCTCAGGGCCAAAGGTCAGCCCAGACCACTGGGCTGGACGCCTTTTTAAAAACTGATTTTAGACTTCCGGCCAAGATGGAGGCAGGTAAGTGGACACACTGTGCCTCCTTGCACAACCAAAATTAAGGACAACAAAGATTTAGAAACAAGAAACCAGAACTGACAGAAAATTGAACTGTACCAAAGTCTGACAACCACTCATCCAGACTGGTAAGCGGGGCGGAGTCTTGGCAGGAAAAAGCAGAGGTTGGCAGACCCAGGTGTGCAGGAGCCCCAAGCATGCAGGCAGCGACTAGCAGACCCTGAGCATGAGGTAGCAACAGGCAGACCCAGTGAGGCCGCACAAGGCGGCTGGCTGACCAGGTGGTCCCACATTCGCGCACAGATAATCCAGGTGAAAATGGAGTGAGACAGACCTCGCAACCCAGGGCCCCAGTGCCGGGAAATAAAACCTAAAAACACCAATTGAAAACACTTGTGGGGGTTGAGGTGCCAGGAGACTTCCAGCTTCACAGAAGAGTTCATTGGAGAGACCCACAGGGTCCTAGAACATACGTACACAAGCCCACCCACATGGAAATCAGCACCAGAAGGTCTCAATTTGCTTGTGGAAAGCGGCGGAAGGGACTGAAATACAAGAGAGTGCGGAGCAAGCACCATTGTTCCCTCTCGGACCCCGCCCCCACATAGTGTCACTACCCAGCTACTGGGCTGCCCCACTCTGGGGAACACCTAAGGTTCCACCCCTTGCTACGTAATAGGCACCAACCAGACAAAAAAAACAAACCCCAAAATGGCTCAAACAGGAGAACAGATCAAAGCCCCAGAGCCAATTCATCTAAGCAACCAAGAGATAGCCAACTTATCAGATGCACAGTTCAAAGCACTGGTGATCAGGATGCTCACAGAATTGGTTGATTTTGGTTGAAAATTAGATGAACAAATGAAGGCTACACCAAATGAAATGAAGGAAAACACACAAGGAACCAATACTGATGGGAGGAAAACTGGGACTCAAATCAGTGGAGTGGACCAGAAGGAAGGAAGAAAAAAACAGAAAAGAGTGAAGAAACAAGAATTCAAAAAAATGAGGAGAGGCTTAGGAACCTCCAGGACATCTTTGAACATCCCAACATCCGAATTATAAGTGTACCAGAAGGGGAAGAAGAAGAGCAACAAGTGGAAAACTTACTTGAACAAATAATGAAGGAGAACTTCCCCAATCTGGCAAAGGAAATAGACTTCCAGGAAGTCCAGGAAGCTCAGAGAGTCCCAAAGAAGTTGGACCCAAGGAGGAACACACCAAGGCACATCCTAATTACATTAGCCAATATTAAAATGGAGAGAATTCTAGAAGCAGCAAAGGATAAGGGCACAGTCACCTAACAAAGGAGTTCCCATCAGACTGTTAGCTGATTTCTCAAAAGAGACCTTACAGGCAAGAAGGGGCTGGAAAGAAGTATTCCAAGTCATGAAAGTCAAGGACCTACATCCAAGATTGCTCTATCCAGTGAAGCTTTCATTCAGAATGGAAGGGAAGATAAAATGCTCCTCAGATAAAGTCAAGTTCAAGGAGTTCATCATCACCAAGCCCTTATTATATGAAATGTTAAAGGGACTTACCTAAGAAGACGAAAAATAGGACAGTTAAAAGACAACAAACTCAGATATTAACAACCCCACCTAAAACAAAAGCAAACTAAGCAAACAGCTGGAACAGGAGCAGAAACACATGGAGATCACATGGAGGGTTAGCAACATGGGAGTGGGAGGAGGAGGGGGGGGGGAAGGTACAGAGAATAAGTAGCACAGACGGTGAGTAGAAAATAGACAGGGGGAGGGCAAGAATAGTGTGGGAAAAGTAGAAGCTAAAGAACTTATGACACATGGACATGAACTAAAGGGGGGGAATGGGACAACTGTAATAGCATAATCAATAAAATATATTAAAATAAATAAAAACTGATTTTATACAGGGAAGGAGACATATCAATTTGTTGTCCCACTTATTTATGCACTCACTGGTTGTTTCTTCTATGTGCCCTAACCAGGGATCGAGCCCTCAACCTTAGCATGTCAGGATGATGCTGTAACCAACTGAGATACTCAACCAGGGCTGGATAATACCTTCTGACTATAGGGAAACCAGAGATTGGGCAGCAGCCTCAGGCCAGTGGGCACCATGGATACATTTCATCTTGCCCATCCTACCCAACTTTGCCTACTGTTATAAACCCTCAATGAAACTACCTGTTCCTTTTAGGTTAATACAAAGAAGTGCTTTCATACAAGTAAGTTCTTTAAACCTAATTTGGACCCGTGGAATCAAGGTATCAAGTGGTAGCTCCCACCAACAGAGGAACTTAAATTTGTTTAGGATCACAGAGCTGGAAAATGCCAGAGTTGCACAGAAAGTGGTTTATTGCTTTTAGAACAAAATAAGATGCTCTCAGAACTGTAAGAAGAAAATACTTTTAGAACTTTTATAAACACTATTTTGTCAACTGAGGAAGTAGACACTTCAACATATAAAACTTTCCAGAGGCAAGTGCCTGAGCTGGACGGCACAGCTCACAACTGTGTGCACGCTGAGCTGTCCCATCTGATGCAGCTAATTGCTTAGAAGTAGGGCTTGCGCTTGCGGCCAGTGTACTGAGTGTCAGGTCTGACTTCCCTGTGAAGAAATAAAGGGTGGGAGGAACAAGAGTTTTGGAAGAAAGAACAAAGAACCTCTGGGACCCCTTCAAATAGAAGTTAAGCCTTTAGTTTTAGTGCTCAAGACATCCCTTTAACCCCAGCAGCCTATCCCCAGCCCACATACTCACTTTCCCTGACGTCTGCGGCGCTCCTTCTTCTCCAGTACCCACTCACGGCTCTTTCTCACCACTCTGCTGTTCCTTACCACCCCACTCCTTGCAATCCTATATGGGACCCTGTGCAGGAAACAGAGCTGTGAGCTGATGTATAGAGCAGCCTGGCTAGCACCCAGATTAACCTAGACAGGGAAAAATGGTGAGCTTTCTTTTTATTGATACATTTTAGAAAGAAGATAGAAGAGGGGGAAAGAAATACCTACTTGTTCCACTTATCTGCATTCTTTGTGGTCGATTTGTGTATGTGTCCTGACTAGGGATGGAACCCACAACCTTGACACATCAGGACAATGCTCTACCAAGCCAGGGCTAAATGGTGAGCTTCATCTCAGAGGTAGCCTCAGATGCCCCTTCTACAATAAAGTCCCACTTGTGGATACACCTCCCCATCCTGGAGTCAAAGCCATCTATTTAAGTAGGAGGGCCAGGAGGTGCAAGGCCCCACTCAACTCACAGGCATCTTTGTGGCAGGTGACAGCTTATTGAGTCTGCACACATCCTGCCTATGGAGCAAGCAGGCAGAGGGGGTAAGGCTACTTTTGGGGTAATATAGGCCAGAACTGATTTTATAAGAGCCTAGCAGTATCCACAGACAGCCAGAGGCCCAATGCCCACTGCTGCCACTGCTGCCACTTAAGAACCTAGTCTGATTGTGAGGTCAGCACACCCTATCAAGTAAGGGTTCCCAGCAACAAACAAATGTCTGAGGCAGGAAAACACGGCTGCCCAGCTTGTGGCAGCCCCGACAATAATCCTCAAGGGTTGATCTTGGCCTCCAGTCATGGCTGAGGAGAAAAGAAACCCCCTGCAGCCCCATGAGAGACAGGCCCTGAGACCAGGGGAAGGCTGCCTGAGCTCCCAAACCCCTTTCCAACCTGGCAGTTGGGATCACTTTCCAGCCTAACTCCCACCAAATAGGGAAGCTTGCCATTTGCGTGACCACCATTTCCCGAGCACCTGCATGCACAGCCCATGGATGTTCCATAATTGCTATGAACCTGCCTTGCCCTTGAAGAGTTCATGGCTGGGCTGCGGCAGAAATCATTCACATATGCAAAGTGGAGAGAGGACCAGGAGCTGCTAAGGGAGTGACAGGAAAGTAACAGCACAGGGTCTGGGAAAAATCAGAGGGCCATGGAGATAAGCTGGTATTTCTACAGGCAGGTGGTGGGCACAGAATTCTAGACAAGCAGCAATACATGAAATGAGACACTTAAAGGAATGAAGGGGAAGGTTAGGGAAGAGCAGTCCTGTGTGCTTGGAGTCATAGGTATAGGAAATGTCCAAGTGAGATTCTGAGGGTCTGCAGAGGATTAATTTACCTCCTGCACAAGTTTCCTCCTGCTTGAGGACCAGTGGAAGCCGGACTGTATGACAGACCCTTTCTGTTGCTACTTTTCATCTGTTTTAGCAAAACTCAGAATCTTTTTTTTTTTTTTTTCCATCAATCTCACTTGGCTGGGCCAGTTCATGGAGGTGTGAACACCAGCAAGGAGTGTGTCCTCCCTTCAGTAAGCAGTGGGAAATCGGTGACATTTTATACCAAAGGAATGACACAACATGATCTAGACTTTAGAATGTAGAGGCAGTGATTCATGAAAGAAACTTAAGAAAGTCCACAACTGGGGAGCAGAAAACAAGTGCAAATTGGGACCTGGAGATGCAGGACTAATCCCTACGTATCCGTAAGGAAGGGCGAGCCGTGAGCCACAGCAGGAACAATGGTAGAGAGTCATCAGGGGACATAAAGGCAGCAGGTGA
This sequence comes from Anoura caudifer, assembly GCA_004027475.1. Taxonomy (NCBI): domain Eukaryota; kingdom Metazoa; phylum Chordata; class Mammalia; order Chiroptera; family Phyllostomidae; genus Anoura; species Anoura caudifer. The sequence continues at coordinate 137,917 of PVKU01000882.1, forward strand.
AGATGGTGAGTGACCCAAACCACACGTGGGTAACAGTGGCAAATGCCAGAGGTGGACTGAACCTTTCAAGAGTGGTTTAGAAGTGGTTCAGAAGTAGAGGGCAGATAGCAAGAATTAAGGAATGCACAGGTGAAATAATATTGATACAAAAGAAATAAATCAAGTAAAGGTTTTTAAAACTTTTAAATTCACCTATTTACTTACAACTGGCCAGAGTATGACTAGAGAGAAGTGACAGTAATGGGAGAATCCTTCCAACAGGCAACAGCCTCTTCCCTTTCTCTCCCCAAATCAGGACTTGGAAAAGTAAGAAGAGCCTGCAGAACTGGGGAAGATGAGGTCTATGCTAGCCACTGTGACAAGTGCTGTAAAAACCTGTTTTCTACTCCTCAACATACTGCCCAAGTGGGTGGCAATATACCCCTTTTAAGTGGATAAATGTGTCCTCAGGTCACAAGCCTTATCCAAGTTTACAGTTAGAACATGTTGTCTGTAGACACTGGTGTAAGGACAAGAGGGATCCTAAGTTGGATGGAGTGAATTAAACAACTTGTACTTCATCTGTGAAGTACATGGGACCACTCACTGGGAGCAAGTGTTGGGTGCCTTAGAGCAGAAAACATCTAGAAGAGCTCCTAAGTCCTCATGGGGAATGGGCTGAAGAAGCTAAGAGAGATGACTACAAGGGAGCAAACAGCATAAATCTGCAGCAGGCATAAGAACACAATCACCATTTTCACAATCAGTGGCCCTTCCAAAAACTCATTGAATTCTCTGCCCATTTTTTCTCTTAAATGTCTTCAAAGTCTTAATACCTTCCACTTATCAATCCAAACTAAGAAATAACTCCGCCTTCACTATCCTTAATTCCTCATTCAACAAACATTAAATGCCTTTTATTAACAAGACACTCTTCTGATGTCAAGGATATAAAACCAGTCCCTACCAAGTTTTCATTCCCACTGGGGATACAACCAAGTAAAGACATGACTTAGAGCAGTTAAAGGTGTTAAAGAAAATAAAGGTAAGGAGAACTCAACTGAAGATAATAAACAGGAATGGGAAGGTATTTTTAACAACAAAAAAGTAAAGTATCAGCCTTGCTGCTATGCAGAAAATGGAAAGAAGCAAAGACTGAAAGCAGGGAGACAAGTAAGGCAGCTTTCTGTAATCCAGGCAAAAGCCGTGGGCTTTTGCTCCCCTTGAGAGAAAAGCCATGCTGTCCTTTTTCCTCCACTGGACTCAGTAGTCCATGTGAATGTCTCATTTCACCCATGATGACTCGGACACTGAGGGCCGGTGTCTGCATCAGGGGAATGGGTTGGAATTGGGATATATATTGAGGGGAGAGGAGCAGGATTTGCTGACAAACTGACTGGGTATGAGATGTAAGGAAGATAGGAAAAACTGAGAATGGTAAAGAATGGAGGAAGGAGGCATGGGGGTGAAAACCAAGAGTTCTGTTTTGTTCTAGACATGTGTGGGAAGTTCAGGTATGGATACTTAGAAGGCAGTTTGGAAATCAGAGGCAGGATTGAAGCCAAGGATATAAATCTCCGAGTTATGAACCTGCAGTTGGTATTTAAAATAGTGCAGAGAGAGAAGGGGTCCAGGCTGGGCCCCAGAGTGCTCCAGAAAAGGGGCCAGCAAAGTGGACTGAGAAAGAACAACCAGTAAGGTTAAGAGAAAACCAGGACAGTGAGTGGGGAGGCCAAGAGAGAAAAGTGTTAAGTGATGATGCACTGTGTCAGCTCCTCCTGAGTAGGCATGTTAAGATAAACACAAAGTAGGAAAAAGGCTGAGAAGTGACCAAAGACTTGGCAAGACAGACTGGTGGTGGCCTTGACAAGAGCAATTTATGATGAAACAGAAGCATGAGCCAGAGAAGAGGATAGAATGGTAGGGGAGAAGCAATAAGAGGCAAGTAGTTTTGTTATGTAAAAAGAAGCACATAAATAAGGTGGTAACTTGGAGGTTTTAAGGGGTAAAAGGAGGATCTCTTGCAAGACAAGAGAAATTTGTGCAGCATGTTTGTGAGCTGATAGGAATAACCCAGGAGAATAAAGATTAGGATGCAGAAGAGGGGAGAGTCACAGGAGTCCAGAGGGAATGGGATCCAGGACACAGGTGGAGGAGGCAGCCTAGGGAAGGAGGGGACAGCTTGTCAGGCATGGCAAGAAGGAAGGCAGACAGTAAGGCTGCACAGACATCCCAGTTTAAGGCAGGAGCAGGCACAGGCATAAGGGGTTCCAGTTCTATTACCACCTTGGTGTCACTGCCACATCTGATCCTGAGACTAGGTGAAAGCAGAGAGAAATGGAATAATAGTCTTGCTACCTCCAGCTTCCTTTGCCATGTCTAATAAGCCTAGTGGCAGTAGCTCCCTGAACCTTAGGCATGTTCACCTAAGGTTCGCTTTACCTCTTATTCATGAATGTGGATTCCCTGGCCGCCTCTTCATCCTTAACTTCACTCAGGCCCTGCGGGAACCAAAGCACTTTTAGATCACCCTGGAGATCTCTCAACCCATCTGTCCTACCCCAGAAGGCCTGGACAACCACCATACCTAAGCCCTCCTGACAGGGAGGCCAGCCTCACAAAAAGGGAACCCAAAAGACACAGGCCTGAAAACTCAGGGTCCCTCACCTTTGGCAGAAAGGTTGATGGTCCAGAAAACAAACAGAGGTAGAACCTGAAACAAGAAAAGTGCAAGGACTCAAAGCCTTGTAGGGCAAGACAAGTCCTCACCTGCCCTTCCAAAACCAAGTGCTGCGTGCTTCAGGGACCCAACCACCAACACTACTCTGATCCACACCACCACCCTCTGTCCAGCAGCGCAAGCAGCACACTGGCCCCCAGCACTCACTTCTTTGCTTTGGCACTGTTGGGGTAGTCCACCACCACACCACCAGTGAAGCCAGCCTTAATGGCCTGGGTTGTAATCAGCTCCAGCTGAGGAGAGATCATCTGTGAGTCAGAGAGGCTGGGGAAACACACGGCTTTCCCTCACTCACTGTAAGCCAATCTAGCTCCAGGATAGACTTTGCCTGGGAAAACTAAAGGTTGTCTTCATTAGATTGTTCTCAATTCTTGGGTCCCCAAAAGCCATGTAGAGGAAAGTGCAAGCTAGAAATAGCCATGGCAACCACCTCCCTCAAGGGAACTACAGAACGAGCAATTCTCACTTCCTAGCCTAGGGACCCATCTACCCACTCAAACCTCAGGAAATAAATGGCTACCAGCTGGGAGGCTGATCCATTCATGGTATTAGCCAGGGGCAACTCACAACTTATCTTTTCAACGTCTGTAACTCTGACCTCCTCATTACTCCTTCATATTGCATCACACTCCATAGAAAAGACAACTACAGATGTGCTCTGAAACCTCCCCCGTTTATATATTTGGTTATGGAAACCAGTAATATATCATATTACCTGTGATACCATCTTATCTGTCACGAGAAGACAAACAACATACCCTACCCCCACAGATTATCGCTGGTCCTCCTTAGGACATCAGGTCATAAAATGTGCCACCAGGGGCCATAGGGACCACTCTCAGGTACTCATTCCATCATTTTCCCACCAAGCAGCGTAAATTCCCTTGTTTTGTCACTTCCCAGTAGTAGGAGGGCAGGAAAGGGACAGTTTACCTATTCTGGGCCCCTCCGCCTTCCCTGTACCTCCTGGTAGCCAAGAGACTCACCTGCTCTGAGTTCTCAGGGTATAGCTGCAGAACAGCTCGAGCTCCCCGGACCTGCAAGAAACAGAAACATTCACTACGTTACATATCTCCCATGTGGTCAGGACCCAGACACCCCACCCTTTCTTATTGATATTTGAGTTGCCATTATGTACAAAGCACTGTTCTTAGCATTGGGATACAGCCATAAACAAAAGAGATGGCCTCTGAACTTTTGGAACAGCTAATTTGCAGCAGTGATTAAGAGCCAAAAAGAAAAATAAATTAGGACAAAGGGATAGTGAATGACAAGAGACTGCCTAGTTTACTTTTGGTTCAAAAGTAACCTCTCTTGGAAAGACACTTGAGCAGAGACCTGAATATAGTGGGAGTGGTCATTCAAACATGAGGGAAGGGCATCTCAGCAGAGAGAGAAGCAAACACAAAGGGCCTCAGAATTTCAGGGTTAGTCCCAGTGCACAAAGAGAAGAGAAACTTCGTGATGCATAAGACCAGCCAGCCACCACAGGAACAACCCACCCTAGGTGAGATGGGGAGACTAAGGAGACCAAGAAACACCTGATTCCTTCAAAAATGCAAAATAACGTTTTTCGGACTTCCTGCTTCCCATCTTGAACATCAACAGATAGGAAGAGGAAGGGAGGGGAGTAGAAGGATGTGGGCACTCTGGAAGGTATGCTGTGTCCTGGACACGATGTCCCTGTCCTCATTCCGTGGAGTCCATGTCCCCAAACCAACCTCTGATTAAAATTCAGCAAAGTGGACATGGAATTGTAATTGGTCTCAGATTTTGACATCCATATCTTTTGCATTTCATTTAGAGAGTATTAGCCCACTGAGCTCTCTGTTTAGGCTGAGGATCACCATAAGGTCTTGCCACCCCTTGCAGTCCCATCTGAATAGCCCTGCCTCGAGACTACTTCATCTCTTTACCTGCAGGGCAAGGGAGGGATAGGCAGCAAGCCCAGATGAGTTGATCTTATACTCACCAGCACAGAATAAAGAGAAGTGAAAAAGCAGTACAGGCGCTTGGCAGGGATGTCAGACTTCTTGTTAGCATTACAGAGCCACTGCACAGCAGAAATGCTAAAAAATGGAAGAAGGAACCCAGTCAGGAAAGTGACCAGTAGACATTGATCACCCCTACCTCTTCAGGACTCATACACCACACATCCTTGATCTCCAGGTAAAACCCTCCTGCCCACTCCCCCTCTTTCTTGGCTTGTACAGGTCCACTTCAGGTCACTATTCTACAACACTGGACCAAAGAGGATATATAGGTCAGCACTAACTTCCTTGCAGCCAGTCCAAAGAAACATTTTCTCAACTTTTTTCTTCATGTATTTCAAGTTCAAAATTACTCAACCATATCATAAGGCTCTCTCTGCCACCTACCTCTTCATATTCCCTAGTTCTAAATCAAGGAAAATGTTTTACAGTACTTACAAAGTCATTCACTCCCTCTCTTCCAAAATCAGATCCTTCAACTGTACTTGCTAAGTGTCTCCACAATCCCCAGATTTAGAATTTCAAGCAGCTACCATTTCGTCCTTTCTGGCATTCATTTCCTCAGTGTCGTGAACACCCATCCACAGAACCTCAAACCCTGCTGATTTGTCCACTGCCTCTCCAAGGTTTTATTTTATTCTACCCGTTTCCTAGGTCAGCACTTGTCACCTCAATTGTTTAACAACCTCTCCTCTCTTCTAAATAACCTTCCTAAAACATAGATCTTATGTTGTCAATCCCCAGCTCCCCATCAACTACTGAATAAAAGCCCAAGCTTCTTAGGAGAGAGTTAAAAATCTTCTACAACCCAACTTCACACAATCTCAACTTCCATGAAATGTCTCACTCATGCCTATGATTTGTCTGGATAGATTCTATCAGACTCCTCTCCCCATCCACTTCCCTGCCTTTGCTCACACTATTCCTTCACTCAGAAAACCTCTCCTTGACTATTCAGATCCCTCCCAGCCTTCGAGACCCAACCCCAGCCCCTCCTTTCTTAAGACTTTTCTGTGCTCTCTTGCTTCTCTTCACAATCCTGGTGGTCCCACAACTCCCTAGTACATGCCCCACACTCAGCCTTGTGTTTAACTTGGTCCATGTCTTTTAGCAGCCTGTTAAACATGGAGCCTTAAAAACAGGGACTGTATTTTATCTCTATACTCCACATTACCCTATGTAATGTCTTACACGTAACAAATGTTTAAAAAAAAAAAAAAAGGAAGGCCTGCCATACCATCTCACCTCTTAAAAATGAACTAAAAATGACTGTTTACCACTAAAACATACAGATTATATAACTGGTATTTACTTTTCTACAACTTAGAATCTCGCCTAATCATTACTAAGAAACAATTACTATCCTTGAAATACCATTTTTCTCTGATCTTGTTCCCAGAAGTAAGCTAATCCCTTACCCTAGAATAAAACCTTCAAATCCAAATTTTTACTCACCCAGATCCCTACTCTGCATCTTTACTGCTCAACATACTATCACAGTTTTCTCCACCAGACAATGATTAAACTATGACTTCCTCCCCATTCCCTATCTCCACTCCATCAACAAAACACTATACTGGATACTCACCAGAACTTAGCACATAAGACAAAGAACAACTTTGTTTTAACAGTAACTTCAATGGTCTAAGGTTCGTTATTAAAGTACTAAGTACACACTAAACCTTGACTGATAGCCCAGAAAGAACTCCTAAGCTGTTGAAGAGACTGGAGCTGTCTAGGCAACACTCCACTACAAACTTCTAATAAGGTAACAACGTGGCTGGCGGAGCCCCCAAGATGGCTGCTGGGGCTGATGAGATGGCGGGAAGGGTCCACAAGATGGCAGCTGGGGTGCACAAGATGGCTCCTGCTGGCTCAAGTCCACCCCTCCCCTACCACACACACTCAAAACTGACACAGAATCTATACCTATGGTGCCTGGACCTGGTAGTGCAAGACAAGCACAGGAGTAAGGGACAGTTTTGAAATATAAAAAAAAAACCCCACATATTTTGGGGCCTTACTCCACCCTTACATAAAGCTAAAAATCCCACAGGATGTATACTTTTAAGTATCCCGTATGACTCTGCTGCACAACCAGGTATAACAAAAGGGCCTGCAAGTCTAAAAGCAAAACATGAAAACTCTTACCTGATACAACCATCAAAAGAGCCCGGTTTAAAGGGGATGCCCTGGCCCATGTCCCCCAGAAGCAGGTCCCCTTGTGCTTCTCGGTCCAAGGCTGCATCTACATCAAAGAATGAGGGAAACAGACGATATGCATAAGCTGCTCCATATTCATGAGTGTAGTCCACTGCAGTACTAAATATGACATACTTACCTAGCATGGCAGGGCTGATGTCGATGCCCACCCAAAAGTGTCCCTCATCCGTGAGATAATCTCCACTCAGCCCAGTACCACAGCTGGAAAATACAATCAAACAGGGACTCAACAGTGTGAATAGCAAAGATACCCCACAACCTGGAAAATCTGCCTGGGCCCCAGAATCTCACCCAATATCCAACAGGTAACAGGGCTTATCATCAGGCAGACAAAGGAGCTCCAAGGCTCGCTCAGCCATCTTAGTCTGGATATCAATCATCCTAGAGCTAGGAAGGCAAAAACACAAGCAAGTGGTAAAGTCCTGGGCAAAAACTGCACCCAGACAATGATGATGACAACAACAACAAAAAAACCCAAATGCACTTTCCTGATCAACAAAGTCAACTACAGCTACTTGAAAGTGATCCCAAACATCCATATAACACAGTGATGTGTTATTTTATTGTGACACAAATTATAACTGTACTCGATACAAAATTAATATAAAGGGAACAAAGCACTTAACTTATTGGGTATTTTCAAATGTATCAGGCTTTGATGTTGTATTACTTAAGATCGTTTTCTGGAAATTACCCACCACACTCTCAGATGTAAGGATCAACAATGCATGTCAAAAATCAATAGCTGTGATATCCACTAGAAATATAACATAAGCCATATATGACTTTATAGTGACCATACTTCAAATGAAACTAAATATAAAAAGTTAACTGTAATAGTTAATTCAATACACCTAAATAATATTTTACCTAACCCAATATACTCTTTATTTCAACATCTAATCAATGTAAAAGTGATCAATAAAACATTTTACATTTTCTTCATTCTAAGTTATTCAGATTAGACATGTTTCCATGGATGACTGATGGCTAGTGGTTACCTGTACAGAATAAATAGGTCTATAATATATCCAGCTTTCCAAAACTCAAGTATCTACAGAAGAATTTTCTATACAGTGGTGTATCAGAAAGGACAGATCTGTAAGTCTCTGCTCTAGCCTTCTGTTATCTACTTTCTATTACAGAAATAACTGTCCTCTACAAAACGCAGATGCTACACCAACAGTTATCAAGAGGATTTAATGATATAGTACAAAGAGGAACCACAGTAAACATTCTGTGAACATTATTTCCTTTCTCCCAATAGCACTAACCTCTTATACCTATCCACTGCTTCCAGCCTATTTTTACCACATGCTTAAAACAAGTTGTCGCAATAAACTTTGAAAACAACCTGGAGAACCATAGCATCATTCCCATATTTATGTTGAAGTAACTGAGGCCCATATGGTTCAGAGATTTAACTGAAGTGATTTTGCCACTATAAAAAATGAGATGAACCCTGGTCCCTTCCTCCCAACTCCACCCCCAAAATTCAGCGTGCTTTCCAAGCAATGCCCCAAATTAGGGTGACTTGCGGGTTGCCGACTCCCGACGCAGCTCAACATCCAGACTCCCTTACTTGCGTAAATATTTCCGGGCTTCAGTCTTGTCGTAAAACTGAGGGAGAGAAAACGGGAGTAGGGGGAGAAATTAAGACACGAAGATCCTGTGACAACGGGGTACCCGAGAGCCACACAACTCACCAGCTCTGGGGGTCCCCCATGCTCCGGTCTGCGTCCGCCACTCGCCATCGCTCGGACTCCGCAGCGCGACTGCTGTGGGATGGTGCACGCGTCCGGCTTTTATATCATCAGCGCCGCGCCCGTCTCGTAATACGCATGCTCCACTCCTCCCTGTCTTCTGTTTTACTCGATTGGCTACAGGCTCGACACGTTGTGAACCACGCACGTTTCCCATTGGCCAGTTAATGTTTGCACCGCCCTCCAGATTCATTCAAGATGGCAGCCAAGCTCGATCCGAGGTGGCCGCGGCTGTTAATGTGGAACCTGTGGCTGGCTCGGGGGCCTCCACAGAACCGGGTGTCGTGCCGGGGCCTTGAAGCGAGGGCTTATTGCCGGAGCGACGGCCCGTACTCGCGTACGGCGCTGTATGAGCTGCTTGGCGTTCCCTCCACCGCCACACAGGCGCAAATCAAGGCCGCCTACTACCGGCAAAGCTTCCTCTACCATCCGGACCGCAACTCGGGGAGCGCTGAGGCTGCCGAACGCTTTACGCGCATCTCCGAGGCCTACGTGGTGCTGGGCAGTGCCACCCTGCGCCGCAAGTATGACCGCGGCCTCCTCAGCGACGTGGATCTGCGCGGACCTGGCGTCCGGCCTTCCAAGGCTCCCTCAGCGGACTCTGGCTCGCCCCGCACTCCGCCGCCTCGGCCCCACAGCGGTGGTCAGGCAGCGTCGGGCGCCAACCGCACTATGTTCGACTTCGACGCTTTCTACCAAGCACACTACGGAGAACAGCTGGAGCGCGAACGCCGCCTCAGGGCCCGGCGTGAGGCCTTTCGCAAGCAGCAGGAGGATCGGGTTAAGAAGGGCTTCCGTTGGGACGAGACCCGAGACACGGCTTTAGTCTTCCTTTTCCTTACAATCTTCATCATCATGGGCTTTCGTTTTTAGTCGGAGAGAGAAGGGAAGGGGAGCACCCCCCAGCCAGACCCCAGAAAATGACCTTTCCTCTCTTGAACCCTTCGCCTTCCATAGTCTACCTCTGCTGGGGTCCGAAGGAACCGCTCTCTCCTCTTCCCCACCCTCCCAGCTTAGCCATTGACCTGCACATCCCTCCCCCTGCGGTCCAGAAAAGGAGACTTTTTGATGCCCAAGAAGGAGGCCCCAAAATGAAGAGCCCTGAAGACCCGAGAGTGAAGGGTTTTCTGGAGTCCCTTGGGTGCCTGTTTCCAGAAGTTGCCTTCTGATGTTGTCAACTTCTGGAACACTTGCTCTGGCTTTTTTGTAGAGCTCTGAGAAAGAATTGTCTGCTCCTGCCCCCATATTCGTACTGGGGGTCTCTGTAACCTTGAAACGTGCAATGTGACCAATTGTTGGCTGCCAAAAGAAAAATTCTGGGGTTGTACAACCTTGTCTTTCTGTGAGTTCCCCAAGCCACAGGTGAGACCTGATGTAGGCTAAAAATGTGATGTGTGGAAACCTTTCTATTCTATGGTCAATCCCAAACCCTACTCCCCCTTCTGTTGGTGGCATGAGGGAGTGGGAAAGCAAGGTCATCAAGCATAAGGAATGAATGTTCCTGTGCCAATAGTTATCTAACAAATGACCTTGGAGAAGTTACTCTGTGGGCATGACAGCAGAGAGCAAATCATTTGCTTTCTTGAGGTCTGTCACACTTCATTATCTGTAGGTCTAATGGGCTTAGTGGTTAAAACATGCTAGTGTGCCTGTCTCCTGGTCATCCCTGTATGAGCGAGCACTATCGCTAAGGATGCAACCCAAACCTCCTAGAGATAGAGCTCCTCGGTGTAGCCCATCCTGTTCAGCTTGCAGTGTTCAACGCAGGTCCTACAAGCTGAGTTCTAGAAACATGCATGGTTGCTTCAGGCTGTGGGGAATTTGGGGACTTTGGAGTTGGTAGAACTACTGAGGATTAGGAGGCCAGCAGTGGAAACTCGGTTGCTTGTTCAGAACTGCATGAGGGTTTTTTTCTGTTTTGAATTTGTGCTATGCAGTAGTCCACTTGGCTAGAGCGGTAATAGCCTCTCTTAACCTCTAGTAACTGCAGATGGGGAGTGTATGGCTGTGAGATTGTCAGTGCTCGAATGTTTACATACCGGGGCTGAGTATAAAGCTGTGTGATAGGAAAACCTTTGCAAGAGATCTGTAGATCCACAAGGGTACAGGTCTAAGTCTAGAGCCTAGACAAAGCCAGAGGTGCTTTGGTATATTCATACAAACTCCTGCGTTCACACTCCTGTGTGAAATCCTTGTATAAATTGGGATAAACCCATAGCTAGTTCAGTTTGGTCTCTTCAATTTTCTCTAGACTGAGAAAAGTCAGGGGGAAGCCCTTATGGCAGTGGTCCCTAACCTTTTTGGCACCAGGAACCGGTTTCGTGGAAGACAATTTTTCCACAGACCAGGGTTGCGGGGGATGGTTTCAGGATGATTCAAGCACATTCAAGCTCACCTCTTGCTGGGCATCCCGTTTCCTAAGAGGCCCAGACCAGTACCAGTCCACTGCCTAGAGGTTGGGGACCCATGCCCTATGGGTTTGTAGTAACCACGCAGTTCAATAGTAAAGATTTGAGCCCACCCTGGTTCAAGCTAGCTGTGCTCAGTGAGCCTGGATTTGGGGGGTGAGGCATGTGTACTTTGGAAAGAATATTTAATATGTTTCATATTTGAAAAATAAGAGGGAGAGTCTGTTTTTCTTGAAACAAATTTCTGGTAGTGAAGCTTAGTAATATGTACAGAAACTAGTGACTCTCAACCAAGGAACTGGGGCATAACAGTGTCCTTGGGGCAATATGCTATCAAAAGGAGTTGGAGTTCTTTTGGATCTTGTTTGTAAAAGCGCTAGTGGTTTGTAATAACTGGGATCTTTTGCATGGGGTCCTTGACATAGACCTTTGAAGTTTGTTTTCTTTTTGTGAAGATCACAGTCAAGAACATTTCCTGGGGCCCCAGCACATAGAAAGAGATAGATGTTTCCAGAAGATTTCAGATGGGGGTGGGGGGCAGGGTCCAGACTATGTGAAATTTCTGGAATATTCCAGAATATTTCATGCAGGGTAGTCAATAAAATTTAACCATCTAACTCAGCCTCTCCTTAGGCACAGAACCAGTAAAGTACTCCTATAGTACATTCTCTTGCCTCAGGTTTTTGTGGGGGTTTTTTGGTTTTTGGTTTTTTGGGGTTTTTTTTTAGGATACATCTGAACTCTGAGACACTCCATTTCCTCCCATCCCTAAACTGAGTCTGGGAGATAATGTGGGAGGCTTTTTGAAGGACCCCTTCCTACCACCATCCCCCTCAATGTTACCTTGTCCCCATGGTAACATTTCTTCCTTCCTACTCTGCAGAAGAGAGGCTGAATCAGGCTGTGGGCATTAGTCCCTGCCTTCTAGGAGCTGTTCCCCAATTCATGATAGTGGAGGAAGGCTCAGACATGCTTAACTCTATTCCCTTTTCCATGGGAGATGGGCAAGAGGGGCCCAGCCTATCTCAGGCTATGCTCGTTGGGGTGGGATGGGATTAGTACAAGGCTGAGTGAACACACAGGTCCTAAATAGGGAGACACAGGCAACAAGATAGGATCAAATGTATATATGTCTAGGCAATTGTGACATTGTCTTTGGAATTGATCAGGATTTGGTTTCTCCTGAGGCAAGCTACTTTTCCCTGTGTTGCCCTTTACTTATTGCTGGGTGAAATCCTTTACCCACCCCAGTGCTGAGGGAGTAGGATTTCTTGCTTCCTTCTGAAGTTCTGGTGTTTTGTTCACAGGATGTACCTTGCCCGTTATAGTGGTTCCAGCATGAGCCAAAACAAATAAGAATAGCCTGTCTATTATTGACTTCATATATATATATATATATATATATACACACATATATATATATATTCACACACACACATATATATATATATATATATATATATATATATATATTCATTCCTTTACAGCCACAGCTTGAGGCTGAGGCATCAGGGGTGGAGCCCAAATGAGTGGCCACCACACTTCTCACTTCTCTTTGGGAAAATGGTGAGGGGACCGAGGCCATATCTTGGACCTTTGGGCTTCCTGGAAGGTCACCTTATCTCATGAAGAAAGGCTGAGAGAAAGGACAACTGGTAAGTAGTGGTGCTACTTTAATTTACTCTCTCTTGAATTTAGCGCACTAAAAAAGTGGGCGCTCTCTTGGCTTTTGCCTCCTCTCAGTTCCTCAGCCCTGTGATGAGATCATACACTGCTGTCCATCTAGCCTATGGTCAGGATCATAGGAGAATGCCTGCTTTGCCTGCTCTCAGGCCAAACTTGTAGCCCTGGCAGCCATAGGGTTTCTGCAGAGCACCTGAGGATCCTCTGTTAGTTTGTTAGGATGATAATAAGACCTGAATTTGGACCTCATGAACTTGCATATGCTGAGAACGCTCAGTGTGCTCATCCCTAAGAAGCCAGTGCAGAGTTCACTTTCACCACCTGTTGTGAGGTCATAGTATCAATATGCCTGTAGCCATCATGCCTCTCTTAAGGCTGTCCAAGCCTGGGGTCCTGTCACTAGTCTTGGGATAGGTTGGCCCTACCCATCCTGTCTTTGCCTCCTCAGCATTCACACTCTCAGTCCTGGGAGGAGACTGCCACTAGACAGAAGAAGGCCTATTTCAGAACAACCAAAGACAGACCAAGATTCATGGTCACATAGTGTTTTCCTGTGGCTGGCACAGCATCTTAAAATAACTTTAGCCAACATTCGTAACTGAGGAGACTTTGCATAAAAATCTGGATTTCTAACTTCTCTCAGAAAAACAAAATGTGCCACCATTGAGCTAACTCAGTTAACTGCATTACTGCCTGGGAGAAGCTATAACATCTGCCTTTTAGACAGGGTATTTCTCCACATTTCGCTGCACTCCCACCATCAGGGGAATTGTAAAAGGCCTTGATGCACACACTTGCACCATTTTGCTCACAGTAGAGAAATATCTCTATATCCCATGTCTATTCAAAAGGGGAATTTTTGAAAAAGGACCATGCATTTCCAGAAAAAATGGGAGAGGGTGTATTTCTTTGTGGTAATGGACTGCTTTGCACCTCTGTGATCTTACTGGACCCTGCAGGCATTTGAGTTTACATCATATATAGGAACTCACACTTTATGCAGGGAGGCAAAGTGAAAATCTTATTTTCATGTGGGACCAGAAGAATCTGAAGAGGTACACAGCAGTGGTAAGGTCCTACACAAAGCCAGAGGTCCTCCCTCTGCAAAGTATAGTAACACCAATTCCTATGCTCAATCTTCTGTGTACAGTCCTTGAATAAATTAGCTAAACCCACAGCTAGCCCAGCTTGGTCTCTTAGAAACCATTTGATTCTCTAACCTTGGAGGTCAGGAGCAAGTTCCTAGCCATGGCTTTGCAGTGACCACATGATTCAGTGGTAAATATTTGAGCCCATTCTGGTTCAGATCTGCTTAGGTCAGTAAACCTTGATTGGCCAAAAAAAAAAAAAAAAGACAAAAAATAAATAAAACCTAACAGGTAATGTTATGTTTCTTATTTGGAAAACAAGGGGAGAAGCTTAAGGAAACATGCAGAAGCTAGTGATTCCCAAACAAGTGGGTACACAGACTTTCTCAAGAAGCAGGAATTCTTTATCAAAAAGAGATGGGAGTTTTGTTACTTGGATAACTCTTCATTTTTACTTTTTAAAAGCACTGATAGTCTATAATAGGTGGTGCCTTACTCATGGGCTCCTTGATATAGACCTTTAAATTTGTTCTCTCGCAGAGGATTATGGCCAGGATCATTCCCTGGGGCCCCAGAACCTGGGAACAGAAAGTTCCAGTAGGTTTCAAGCAGAAAGAGTCCTGCCTGCAACTTTCAGAATATTCCATGTATCTTCAAGCAGGAAAGTTAATGAAGTTTATTAACTGTCCAATTTTTAGCCTTTCCCAAGTCCCAGAACTAGACCCATTCCACACTGGTGGTATCTGTACCCACTTGTCACAGTCTTTTTCAGGCTGGAGCTGAACGCTAAGGGGCTGCAGTCCCTAACCCCTCTAAAACAGTCTGAGCTCCCTGAGGTAGGCTTGGACTTTGGAAGGAACCCATCCAGTTCCATGGTAACACTCTTCTCCCCTCCCTGTCCTTCCATTGCCTGGGTGATTCCTTCTTCTTAATTGCCCCAGTGAGGGGAGGCTGAACTTCTCTCCTTGAGGCTGTTCCCCAATTTGTGATAGTGGAGGAAGGCTCAGACATACCCAGCCTTAGCCCTGTTTCTCCTTTTAGTTAGGAAAAAAAAACTTCCTGGAAGCATGGATCCAGAGTGGGAAGCCAGGGCAAGAAGGGCCCATCTTGCCATAGGTTGTGCATAGAATTTGGGAGGTTTTTCCAGAGCTGTTCCATCTATTGTTCTCTCAGGCAGAGAGGATTCTATGTCCCTCAGCCTCTAGCAGCTCAAGTGCCAACAGGAAAGTAGGAGAACCAAGGCCAATTGGATAGAAGGTCTAAAGAGGGCACTGTTAGTGCTTTCTTTGGTTGTGTCCGCATGTGATAAATCTGGACTCAAAGGGCTCTCAAAAGCTCAAATGGGCCAGGCCCTCTAATGCCTAAATCTCTATAAAGATCAAGCTCACTCAGGTGCTGTTCACACAACTTTAGATGGAGACATCTGCTTCAAACAGCAGCCCTGACTTAATTAGCCTCATAATGAGCCAAAATCTGGCTCCTTATGGTTTCCACCCATGGGTCTAGGCTCTGACCTCTGGCTCTTCTTGGTTCCCTCAACTGTTCCACCTGGGATTTAGCCCAGTCCTCTTTCTTATTACTACTTTAAAGGTGCTGCTTTGGGGGATCTCTCTTACAGTGTAAAATTTCAGTGAAAAGTCAAGCCAACCCAACACTTCCCTCTTTTTAAATGTTTCTATTTCTATTAACATGGGCCAAGATCACATTCACTTCTGTAGCACTCTTACTCTGCCCCCTCTCATTTGTAAGAACTTCCATGCCTCCTGGCCAAACTTTAACTCATCAGACTTGACCTAAGTTGATTTGAGTCATGTTTCTACTCTCCCATCTTCTTGCCCCACACTCCTCAGCCAAGCTGGCCACGTAGTGTTTATCCTAGCTGAAGACCTCTTCGGTGCTATACTGCTCCCTCCCATCACTCAGTGGCGGTGGCCATTTGGGAGGCCAGAGAAGGAGCATGTACCATCTTGATTGGGCATACAGGCAACCCAGGCATACAGGTGAGGCAATTGGACAACAGTGAAGAAGTAAAGTGTGCTTCAGGTCAGAAGTGCTGGGAAATTAAGAGTTAGGAAAGTCTCCCATGGGTTGGTAATCAGAAAAGGTTTCATAGAAGAGTCAGGAGCAGTGCTGGACCTGAAGGATAGCCGGGTTTTGGATGGACAGAGAAAAGGAGGGCATCTGAAGAGTAGGAAGTGCAGGAACGGAGATGTAGAGGTTGCAACAGCAGATTGGCTGGTTGAGGGAGCAGAGAGAAGTCGAGCAGCAGCATCATCTTCATCATCACATTTATTGACGGCCCCTGGGAGGTGGGGCTGGGGACAGAACATACAAAGACAAGGACCTGCCCTCAAAAATGTTCCATTCTAAGGAGACAGGACAGAAAAATACAGAATGGTCTTTCCTGGGGATGGCCAGCTCTCACGGTGCAGGTCAGGAGTCCCTGGCCTACCTTGTCCCAGGGTCTGGAGCATGAGTGGGGCCCCAGGGCCATGGTGTCTCTGACCCTGCAGCTGGGACCTGACCACCTGGCTCCTAGGCAGTGGGCCCCAGGACTGGGGGAAAGGTAGGCTCAGTACATGACGGAACACACTCCTGTCAGCCTTGGCATTGTGCCTGCCCAATGGAGTGGTAGGGTGCAACAGGCCCATGAGGCAGGGCCCCTTGAGGGAAGTGGGCACCTTCCTAGGTTGCCATGAGTCAAGTTCTTTCACTGGGTCTTACCCATCACCTGGGAGGCCCCAGCCAGGAACCAAAAAAAAAAAGGCAGAGTTTCCTCAGTGCCAGAGGCATAACACCCTGCCTGCCCACCCCACCCCAAGCCCTCTCTCTGGGCATCTTCCAGGTGACCCTCCTCCCCAGCTCAGCCTCCAGGGCCAGGGCCTGCCTGAGGCCAAGGGGAGGGGCCTGCCCCTCCCCCCACCCAGGCAGTGGGGGAGGAGGAGGAGCCACGCATCAAGTTTGTCTTGGCCCCCCACTGGGGAGCCATACCCTGGATCCTACCGGTGAGGGGGCTCTGGCTGCGAGGGCCGAGGGCTCAGCAGAGGGGCTGGACCAAGGGGGCACCCGGGGGAGCCCTTCAGTGGGGGCACTGGGCGGGAGTCCAAGGGGGGCAGGCTCCGGGGCACTGCTGGTGGCCCCCGGGCGGCCCCGGTGGGCAGGACAGCTGCAGCAGGGAAGGGTTTGGGAGGATCCGCAGCAGCAGTCGGGGCTGGCTGGGAAGAACGCTCCCGGCGCCGCAGCAGCTCCTGCAGCTTCTCAGCCTGGGTTCGCCTCAGGTGGGCCAGGGCACGGCCTCGCTGGAAAGCGGGCAAGAAAGCCTCCAGGCTCTGCTCCCCCAGCAGTAGCTGCTCCATCTGCTCCTGGGACAGGAGGAAGGGACAGTTTGGGGAGCACAACCAAAGACAGGACTGGCCCTCACTCCCTCCCATCCTGAATCCCTTCCAATGGCGACCACTGCTGGGGGACGGGCCACCTGAGTTCCAGCTTGGGTGTGCCTCTGAGTTGCTGAGTGACTGCAGACAAATGTCCTCTACTTTCAAGCCTCTATTTCCTAACTATCACCAGGCCTGCTGGGTCAGAGATGAGGCAGGATCAGCAATGGGGACACACTTAAGTAGACTGGGGTGTCACTTATCAAGGTTTGGGCCAGAGTCCCTCCTCCCCTACCTCCACTGACTCACTGAGCACTATGCTCCCAACCTGGCACTGAAAAGTCTGTCCTAGCGCCTCTGTAGACCCAGCCTGGATATCCCTGAAACATTCACAGGGGAGTTCTCCTGGGGGCCTGGCACTCAGGACAGACTTCCTGGAGGAAGGGCCCTCAAGCCTGCAATGTAAGAATGAACAGGGAGGAAATGATAGGATGGGTCTCTCTCACTCTCCCCAGGCCCGGCCTCCCCTCCCCTCACCTCAGCCTCCTGCTCAGCCTCTTCCAGCTCAGCCTGCAGCCAGCCCAGTGCACAGTGGGGGCTCCAGCGATGCATGCTCTCCTCTGAGGGCCACAGAGGGACAGAGTGAATAACCCCTGCCCTCAGGGTGTGTTACCCAGGACCAACTGGCCACAGCCCCAGGGCACAATCCTGACTCTCACTGACCCTGTGTGTGATTCTGTGCTTCCCTTCCCCTCTCTGGGGCCAGTTTCCTTATCTGTGCAATGCCCATGGCATCAGTTTATGCACCTTCCCCCAAGGATCTATGCACCCCTAGTGCAAAGAGGAAGTAGGGGTTTTGTCTCCTACAGCACTGCAGGCCCATGGGTATTAGACCCCCTTTTCTCTCACTGCCAGAGTCCCCATCTGGCCTCTACAACCCAGCTCTGTTCACTTCCTCAAGTTAGTTTTCCAGGAGTAGCACCCACCAAACTTGCCCCAGAGAATAGGTCTGCCCAAGTCCCACCTTTCAGAGCCTAGCACTTCCCAAGGCCAACTGCCACCCACCCCAGGCAGTTCTCCCAGCTGTCCCCTCACCCAGTCGCTGCAGCTTGTCCGCACAGCTCTCGGCCACCTCTCGAAGCTCTTGGTACTTGATGGCCAGGGCAGCCCGACCCATCTCCAGGCGGGGCCGTAACGCTAGGTTCTCCTTGGCTAGTGCATAGTTGGAGGCCAGGCATGCCTCGCGCTCCAGCTGCAGGCCCTGGAACTGCCACCAGAGAAGAGCCAAGAGGTGCACTCAGGAAGTCTGCCCACATCTACCTACTGCCACCCTGAGCAACAGTGGCCATGGGTCAAGCCGAAAGCACCCCAATCTCAGGATGAGGAGCCAACAGGTGTAGGGACTGCAAGAAGCCAAGACGGCTTTGCCTCAAGCTCCCTCTCTGGGCCTCAGTTTCCTCCTCTACAAAGTGAGCTAAAAAACACTACCTTACAGGGCTGTGGTGAGACTGAAGTGAAGAAAACTATGAAGGCCTCTACAAATGTTAGTTAATTTTTAATTTTTCAATTAATATGTCTGCTCAGGTCCCTGAGGAGTCCCCCTCCCTCTTCTGTCCCATTTTCCATGCATGGGCAGCTAGCTTCCCTCTCATTCCAGGCCTTTGTCTGCTTCCTCCTCAGGTGTTTGTGCTGAAAACACTCCCACCCCTGCTCTGACTCTCCAGAGTGGTCTTCACCCTGTCCCTGCATAGTTCCCCCTCAAGCCACCCTCTCTTCCCCTCACACCTCTCCTTCTGCCCTCCACTGGAATCCCCACACCCTCAAGGAATACACACCCCCTTTTCCTCCCGGATTCCCTAGCACCTGCTCCCAGCTTTCCTTCTCTTGCAGAAAGCAGAGCCCCTTTCTTTCCTGGCTCTGGAGAATGCTTTTTCCTTGTTTCTAGGAGCGCCCAGCCTCCCCTCCCTGCCCCTGGGAACACACTACCCTCCATCTGTCCCCTATAAGATGCACATGCCCCTCCTGTCTGCCTCCCTCCAACACACACTTTCCCTTTCTGCCCCCCACAGTCAACCAGCCCAGGCCTATCTCCTGTGAAATATACAACTTTCTGTTATGGTGGCCTATGGAATACACACCTCAGCTTTCAGTACCCCTACCCAAAGAAAGACACAAAGCCTCCTCCTGCACCCCCAGGATGCTGGCCCTCCCACAACAGTCCCCCCAGGTGTTAAACAGGCCCTTAGTTCTTCCTATGGAAAGCACCTCCCCTTTCTGGCCCTACAGAACGTGGGTGTGCGAGCCAGGGCCCCCCACAACACAACCACCCCTGCCCCCCGGAACACACCTCCCTGGAGCATCCGCTGTAGGACACGCCTCACAGCCATCCCGGGGGTGCATAGGCGCCTCCCTAGGTCTCCTTGCGCCCCACCCGCCCCAGGCTGGCTCCGGGCGCCCCCTCCCCCGGGGGCGGCTCCGCGGGGCCCACTCGTACGTGCCAGTCTCCCGCGCCCACCGGCGGCCCAGCAGCCCAGCCCGCGCGGCCCTTTGGTTTCTCGACAGGTCCGCCAGGCCGCGCGGCCCGTCCCCCGCGACCCCCGCCCGCGACCCCCGCGCTACCTTCCTGCTGAGCCGCACGATCCGGTCCAGCTTGGGTTCATCCTGAAGCAGGTCTCGGAGCTGCCCGGTGCTGAGGATCCCAAAGCGCCCCGGGCTGCCGGGCTCCGGCCCCGCCCGCGACGCCCGGGCCCGGTACATGCCGCCCGCCCGCGCCCCCAGCTCGGCTGCTGGCTCGGCCCGCTCGGCCCGCTCCGCCCCAGCTCCGCTCCGGCTCCGGGATCCGGCTCCGGCTCCAGTCGCGCTCGCCGCTCCACCGCCAGAGGGCGCCCCGCCCGCTCTTAAAGGGGCCGCGGCGCGGGGACTGGGGGGTGGGGCGGAGAGGGGGCGAGCCGCACCCCTCTCACCCCGGCAATGCAGCGCCGAGCCGCGCCTCCCGCACCCTGGACTGGCGGGCAAAACCACCCTCCCGCAGCCATCTGGATATCTGAGGCCGCCTCTCTCTACACTCCTCCTCTCGGCCATCCATCATTCACCACGCCCCCCAAGCACGGATTCTCCCACCCTAGGCGTTTACAATTTTCAGGGTTATTTCACATTTTCCACCCCCATCCCCCCGATTCACACAAGAATTTTCCGAGTTTGGCTGGGCGCCAGGAGCTCCTGCCCTGCAGCTAACTTGGACAAGTCGGTTGCCTTTCCAAGCCTCAGTTTTCTCTTCTGCTAAATGGGGTTATGATGTACAATATGAAGATTAGAGATAGTGTTGAGTGTGACCTGTAATAAATGAATACCTAGTATGCTGTTATTTTACAGATGAGGAAGCAGATTCACAAGGATGATGTCACTTTCCCAAAGTCACATTACAGGTAAATGATAAGCAATCTCAGTTCTTCCCTTCTGTGCAGGATGCACAAAACATATCAGCCCTGTGAGGGAACCCTTTCTTCCCCAAGGGAGCTCATGGATTTAGACAGAGTAACATTCTCACTCAGCTTACTCTAGGACAAGACAAAATGCTAAGTGTCACCACTCAACAGGTGCCTGTGTGATTCCTATATGATGCCAGAGGATGTCATGTACCTTATCTTCACACTAGACTTAGCCAGTGCCATTGTCAGGAAACAGACACTCAGAGATTAAGCCATTTGTCTGATATCAAACAGTAATGAGTAAGCTTGTTCCACTTTACCACACTAAGAAAGCACAGAGGTGGAACCAAAGCAATCAGAAAGGCTCACCAGAAGAAGCCACATTTGATCTGGGTTTTGAAGGATGAATAGAAGTTCTGAAGTTAGAGAAAATAATGAAACGAAAGAGAAATCCATAAGCCAAGGTATAGGGGCTGAAAGATCTCAACAAAGACTCTTCCAGTCCACCCAGACCACACTGGGCAGATGCCTGACAAGGAAGAGACAAAACAGATGGAGTGGGATGGGACAGGCTTGTTGACAGACTGTAAAGCCAACGCTTCTTCTACATTGTTATAACTGAAATTTGTTTTTCCCCTTCAAGACTCAGCTGAAACATCATCACCTCCAGGAAGCCTTCCCCACCTACCCAGGATGGGGTTTGTGCCCCTCTCCTCTGAGCTCCCACAGTCCCTGCTCTCCTTCCACAATGGTCCTGGGCATTAGCAAGAGCCTCTCCATACATCCCAGTTTCCTGGCTATGATCTCCCTGGTTCTGCTCTGCCACCTCAGGACTCACCATTTTCACTAAGCTTCCAGGGGTCTTGTGGACAATGCTACATGGCCCTCCTTTGGCCCCTTTCACTCTGGGCACCAGGCCTTTTTCACCCTAACAGTGCTGGTAAGACTTGATGGGAGGCCCCTGCCTCAGCCTGCCCCCTCTGTCTCACCAGTCCCCCTTTGTTCAGCCCATTGGGCACCCTGTTGAATGCCCCACAACCATGAACTCTGTAAACCTTCCCCACACTCTTCAGACCCCTAAACCCACTCCTGCCTGTCTCAGTAGATAACTCTGCTGTCCATCACAGGGAGAAGCTTTTGCTGCTTTCTGCCTCACCTCTTTGGATTTTTTTTTTTTTTTTTTTTTTTTTTTTTTTTTTTTTTGTATCTGCCTCAGTGTCCTTCCTTCCCTCCCACCTCCAGAAAAGGCAGCCACTCCTTCTTTCTAAGCCAATCCAGGTATGCATTCTATGGGTCTCACCTTTACCTGCCTCCTCCAACATGCCTTGTCCTATTCCATGAGTTATATCTCTCTTTCTCTCTGCCTTTACACTGACAACCTCCCTTTCACATATCCTCAAATATTTTGAAAGTAGCCTATTATGGGCTGAATGTTTGTATCCCCACTCCAAATTTGTATGTGGAATCCCTAACCCCCAATAAGATGGTGTTTGAAAATGAGGCATTTGGGAGGTTATTAGATTAGATAGCATCATGAGATTGGGTCCCCCATAATAGCATTAATGTCCTCATAAGAAGAGAGAGGAGAGTTCTTTCTCTCTCAAAGTGAGAACACAACGAGAAAACAGCTTCTACAAGCCAGGAAGAGGGCTCTCACCAGAAACTGCTGCTAAATCTGCTGGCACCTTGATCTTGGACTTCCCAGCCTCCAGAATTGTGAGAAATCAATGTCTGTTGTTCAGGCCCCTGAGTCTGTGGTATTTCACCGTGGCAGTGTTAGGTAGCCGCCAGGAATGAGCGGCTGGAGGGGCAATAAAGCAGGGCCCCTACCCAGTGCAATCTCACAAAGAACTTAAAACAGGAGGCTAGAAACAAAAGGGAGACATGTCTCACCCATTGATTCAGCAGCCCTGAGCCCAGTCCGATAAGATTGCCAGGTGTTCCAACATCACAAGCAGAACTATGATAGTGCAGGAGGAGGGGAGCCCTTGAAATTCTGTGTGTATCATTTCCACTAGCTGGAAAAGAAAGCCTTTGTAACAATTTCCCTAGCTCGGAAAGAAGGCCTTTGTGACTGTATACTAATCCAAAGGTCTCGAAGGGGGAGGAGGATGGATAACCTAGGAGCTGGCTACAATACATAACCCTAAACCCCAATAGTCAGGGCACTCAGATTAGCTGGGTGCCCACTTGCAGCTCTGAGCTCAAGTATATAAAACAAACTTACTACCAACTTTATTTCCTCTATACGTGGGGCATTCAAACTAGCTGGGTGACTACAGTTTCATGCTCAAGTGTATTTCATAAATAAACTTGTTAGGTCATTTCCACTGTATGTGTTTGTCGCTCACCTGAATTCTTCTCTTGCAAGCAAGGAAAGAACCGAGGAGGGCAAGCTGACTGAGGCACACTCTCTACACTCTGCACTCCCTGTGTTCTTTTCGTAGCCTTCCTTATTTCTTGAGTTGGTCTGATCCCACCCCCCTCTTACCACTTCAAGGGAACTGCTCCAGCCAAGGTCACTGACCACATTGTCACTTCCAGGGCCCCTCTTTTTCACTTTCAACACCAGTGACTGCTGTCTCTTTCTTGACCACATAGCAGTTGGAGCCCAGACATTTCATAGCCACCAGGTTGACAAAAATTAAAGTCAGGTAATAGCAAGTGTTGGTGAAAATGAGAGTGACAGGAACACTATGCACCACCAGTAGGGGAGAATCTCACTGTGGAGAGCAATGTGACAAACTCCTAATTCAAAGATGCTCATATCACACTGCCCAGTTGTTCCCCTTGTGATAGTCAGAATAATGGCCCCCAAAGATGTCCACATCCTAATCCTGGACCCTGTGAATGTTATCTTCCATGGCAAAAAAAAAAAAAAAATATGTGCAGATGTTATTAAGTTAGGGGTCTTGCGATGGAGAGATTATCCACCCAATGCAACCACAAGGGTCCTTATAAAAGGAGCTGTGAGAGTCAGGGCCAGAGAAGATGTGACAGTGGAAGCAAAGGGCCACACTCAGGAATTTGAAGACACTGTGTTGCTGGCTTTGAAGGTACAGTGAGCATCCACAGCCAAAGAGTGCTGGTGGCTTCTAGAAGCTAAAAAAAGCCCTCAAGAAAACGGATTTTCCCATAGAGACCCTAGAGGGACTGTGACCCTGCCAAAACCTTCACTTCAGCCCAGTGAGACCCATTCAGACTCCTGGTTCCAGAGCAGTAAGATAACGAATCCGAGGTGTTGTAAGCCACTAGTGTTGTGCTCATTTGTTTCACACCAGTCATAGGAAACTAATACTAACTCCTAGGAATTTTCGCTCTCTAGAGCGATGAACAAGAGACACGAACAAGAATGTTCATAGCAGCTCAACTTGTAATAACAAAAAACTGGAAGCAACCCAAATGTCCAACCCAAGGATAGTGGCAGAGGAACTGGTGTACCTTTAGACAGTGGAATGCTTCATGCTCTACAGCTACAGAAATGAGCAGAGGACAACACACATGTCAACTTGGATGAAGCTTACAAACAACAATGCATGAAAAAAGGCACCTTAGAAGGGTACATTCAGTATAATATGTTTATACAAAGCTTAAAAACATGCAAAACTATACTTCATATTGTTTGGAGATGCATACAAAGTAAAGTATGGGAAATATAAGCACCAAATTCAGGAGCATGGTTGTAGGGCAGAAGAGGCATGGCATCAGAGATGAGACAGAGGAGACTTCAATGGCATTGAGAGAGAGAGTTTGAGTTCTTAAGCTGAGTTACACTTTTGGTAAGTCTAAAAACTTCTATATAAAATTAAGAATTATCTTAGGGTCTATTTTTAGAACTTAGCTTTGGAGTCAGACAGACCTGGGTCAGACATTCTGAGCTCCGCCACTTCCTATGTAACCAAAAGCAAATCCTTTAATTATATCATCTGTACAATGAGAAGCTGAAGGATTAGGTGGCTTTATATTAGCATCTAGCATGGTGACTGGCTATAGTCAGTGCTCCAAAATCAGTAGCTGCAATGGGTTTATCTTTCTGGAAACGCTCCCTTGGTTTATAACGAACAGAGGAACTACTATCTCCCAGGAAATTCCAAGAGCTGACTGTACGAAGGGGATGCTTTGCCTCCGTGGTTCTCCTCCTTGCTTCAGTCTCTGAATTCATTGTTCTCCAAGGATCTAATCCCTGTCCCCTTTTTAAAAAAATCAACTTTATTGATATATAATTCACATGCCATACAATTCAAAAATTTAAATTGTACAATTCAGTGGTTTTTGGTATATTCACAGAGTTGTGCAACTGTAGGCACCATCAATTTTAGAACATTTGTCATCACCTCAAAAGGAAACTCTGTACCCATTAGCAGTCACCCCCATTTCCCCAGTCCTGCCACCACCACCCCCCTCAGCCCTAGGCAATCACTAACATACTTTCTGTCTCTATAGACTTGCTTATTCTGGATACTTTACACCAATGGAATCTTGTAATATGTGGTCTTTATTAACTGGCTTTATCATTTAACATAATGCTTTCAAGATATGTTCATATTGTAGGGTGTATTAGTAAACGATCCCTTTTGATTTTTTAAATGTGTTTATTGATGAGAGAAAGAGAAAGAAACACCAGCTGGTGCGGCTCAGTGGATTGAGCGCCAGCCTGTGAACTGAAAGGTCACCAGTTCAAATCCGGGTCAGGGCACAAGCCCAGGTTGTCAGCCAGGGCCCCTGTTGGGGGTGAGTGAGAGGCAACCAATCAATGTATCTCTCACACATGCAATGTTTCTCTCCCAATCTTCCTCCGTCACTTCCTGTCTCTCTAAAAATAAATAAATAACATCTTTTAAAAAAAGAAAGAGAGAAACATCAATACGAGAGAGAAATATCGAATGGCTGCCTTGACTGGGGATCCAACCCTGAAAACTAGGGTTGAGGTTTGTGCCCTGACCGGGAATGGAACCACAACATTCTGGTGTACAGGACAACGATGCACCAACCAACTAAGCCACACTGGCCCTTTTGACGTTTTTGCAGAACCACATATATTATGTAAAATTTACCATTTTAATCATCTGCAAGTGAATGGTTCTGTGACATCAGGTGCATTCACACTGTGCAACCATCACTATCGTTCAGATTCCAAACTGTTTCATTTTTCAAAATGGACACTCTGCACCCATTAAACAACAATGCCCTATGCTCCCCGCAGCCCCCACCATTCTACCCTCTGTCTCTATGAGGCTGGCTACTCTAGGTAGCTCATATGAGTAGAATCACACAGTTGTTTGTCCATTTGTGACTGGCTTATTTCACTTAGCATAGTGTCCTCAAGCTTTTTCTGTGTGGTACCAGATGTCAGAATTTCCTTCCTCTTTAAGGCTGAGCCATTTTCCATCATAGGATGGAAAGGCCACAGTTTGTTTGCTCATGCATAGGTTGATGAACATTGGAATCGTTCCCACTTTTTGACTATTATAAATAATGTCACTGTGAACATTGACATACAATTTTTGTGTGACATATTTTTTTCTCTTGGTTATATACCAAAGAGTGGATATATAATAAACTTCATATTTCACCTTTTTGTGAAGAAAGGTCTGACTATTTTCCAAAGCACCTGCACCATTGTACAGTGCATGAGAATTCCAGTTTTTTCACCACCACTAGTTACTGTCTGTCTTCTCTATGACAGCTGTCCTGGCGGGTGCGAAGTGGAAGTTCCTCACTTTGGACTGTGCTTCTCTAGTGACTGATGACATGGAGCATGTTTTCATGTGCTGTCGTTCAGCTTTACGTCCTTTTTGTAGAAATGTCTATTCCAATCCTTTGCTCATTGTTCAACGGGTATTTGTCTTTTTATTGTTGAGTCATTAAGAGTTCTTTGCACAGTCTAGTAACTAGTCCTTTATTCAACATATGATGTGTCATTTTCTCATTCTGTAGGTTGTCTTTTCTCTTTCTTGATGGTGTCCTTTGAAGTACAGGAGTTTTTATTTTGATCAAGTCCAATTTACCTATTTTTATTTTTGGTGCTTGTGCTTTGGCATCAGATCTAAGAAGCCATTTCCTAACTCAAGATCATTTTTCTAAGAGTTTGTATAGCTTTAGCTCTTCCATTTAGGTCGTAGATGCATTTTGAGTCAATTTTGGTGTATGGTAGAGGTCCAACTTCATGCTTTTTTATACGGCTATCTAGTTATTCCCCCACACGTATACATCCTCCCCCTTTCAAAGTCTGGACCTCAGGTACACAAACATAGATTAATATTAATTCTTGTTTTTGTTGTTGATTTAATATCTCATCTTTAATATAATTTTAATATATCTCATGTTTAGTTTATACATGGCCTGATTTTATTCCATTTACTTGTGAATTATTAATATTTAATGAGTGCCCATGAATTCACCACCCAGCCTCAGGACTGGAACCTCCCCAATACCCTACCCAAGTATGTGCCCTTGCCTGCCCACACCCAGTTAACCACACTCCTAAATTTGGGATTTATCATTCCCTTGCTTTAAAAAAATAGCTTTTACTGACGTCCAAGATGGAGGCGTAGGTGGACACACTGTGCCTCCTTGCACTACCAAAATTAAGGATAACAAAGATTTAGAAACAAGAAAACAACCAGAACTGATAGAAAATTGAACTGTACGGAAGTCCAACAACCATTCATCCAGACCAGTATCATGGCAGGAAAAAGTGGAGGTTTGTGGACCTGGGTGTACAGGCAGCAGCAGCTGGCAGATCCCAGGCGCACAGGCGGTGGCTAGCGGACCCCCGGCATGGGGTAGCAACGGTGCAGACCCAGTGAGGCTTCACAAGGCGGCTGGCTGACCAGGAGGTCCCACATTCACGAGCAGATAATCCAGACAAAGGGGAAGCAGCGGAAGGGACTAGAATCCGAGAGAGAGCAGAGCAAGCATCATGGTTCCCTCTCAGACCCCGCCCCCACATACAGTGTCACTCCCAGCTACTGGGCTGCCCCGCCCTGGGGAACACCTAAGGCTCTGCCCCTCACTAAGTAACAGCTGAGACCAAACCAAAAAAAAAAAAAAAAAAAAAGAAGAAGAAAAAAAGCCCACAACCAAGAAACCCAAAAATGGCTCAAATGGGAGAACAGATCAAAGCTCCAGAGCCAATTCATCTAAGCAACCAAGAGATAGCCAACCTATCAGATGCACATTTCAAAGCCTTGGTGATCAGGATGCTCACAGAATTGGTTGATTTTGCTCACAAATTAGATGAAAAAATGAAGGCTACAATAAGTGAAATGAAGGAAAACACACAGGGAACCAACAGAGATGGGAGGAAAACTGGGACTCAAATCAATGGAGTGGACCAGAAGGAAGAAAGAAACAACCAAACAAAAAAGAATGAAGAAACAAGAATTCAAAAAAATGAAGAGAGGCTTAGGAACCTCCAGGACATCTTTAAATGTCCCAACATCCAAATTATAAGGGTACCAGAAGGGGAAGAAGAAGAGCAACAATTGGTAAACTTATTTTCCCCAATCTGGCAAAGGAAATAGACTTCCAGGAAGTCCAGGAAGCTCAGAGAGTCCCAAAGAAGTTGGACCCAAGGAGGAACACACCAAGGCACATCATAATTACATTAGCCAAAATTAAAATGAAGGAGAGAATTCTAGAAGCAGCAAGGGATAAGGAGAAAGTCACCTACAAAGGAGTTCCCATCAGACTGTCAGCTGATTTCTCAAAGGAGACCTTACAGGCAAGAAGGGGCTGGAAAGAAGTATTCCAGGTCATGAAAGTCAAGGACTTACATCCAAGATTGCTCTATCCAGCAAAGCTGTCATTTAGAATGGAAGGGAAGATAAAGCACTTCTCAGATAAGGTCAAGTTAAAGGAGTTCATCATCACCAAGCCATTATTCTATGAAATGTTAAAGGGACTTATCCAAGAAAAATAAGATAAAAAATATGACAGTAAAAAGACAGCAAACTCACAGATATTAACAACCACACCTAAAACAAAAGCAAACCAAGCAAACAGCTAGAACAGGAACAGAACCACAGAAATGGAGATCACACAGAGGGTTAGCAACAGAGCAGTGGGAGGAGAAGAGAGGGGGAAAAGGTACAGAGAATAAGTAGCATAGATGGTAGGTAGAAAATAGATGGGGGAGGGCAAGAATAGTGTGGGAAATATAGAAGCAAAAGAACTTATGACACATGGACATGAACTAAAGGGGGGGAATGTGGGTGGGAGGGCATGTGCAGGGTGGAGGGGAATGATGGGGGGAATGAGACAACTGTAATAACGTAATCAACAAAATATATTTAAAAATAGCTTTATTGAGGCATAATTGATGCACAATAAACTGTACATATTTAAAGTGTATAATCTGATGAACTTGGGCATAGGTATATGACCCTGCAACCATAACCAAAATCAAAGCAATGAGCATATCTATTACCCAGCCAAATTCCTTATACTCTTTTTTAATCCTTCTCTCCAGTCTTTCCCACACTTCCTAACTCCATCCCCAGATAAACCTTGATCTGCCTTTTGTCACCACAGGTTAGACTGGATTTTCCAGAATTTTATGTAAATGGAATCATACAGTATATACTATTTGTGTATAATTTTCACTCAGAATAATTATTTTGCTATCTTGGCAGGTTATTCCTTTTCATTGCAGTGTAGTGTTCCTTGTATGGAATTCCACTATAGTATCTATATTGTATGGATATACAACAATGTGTTTATCCATTCACCTGTTAATGGGCATTTTGGTTATTTCCAGTTTCTTTTCTTTCCTTCTTTCTTTTTCTTTTAACAGAGGTTTTTATTTCACTTGGGTCAACACCTAGGAGTATGATTGGTTGCTGGATTTTATGCTAAGTGTATGTTTAACTTAAAATGGGAAAACCATTTTCCATAGTGGTTGTAACATTTTACATTCCCATGAGCAACCTGGGAGAATTCCTGTTGCTCTACATCCTCACCAGCACTAGGTATTTTTTTGTCTTATTTTAGCCATTCAAATCGGTGTACGGTAGTGCTAAAGAGGTTTCTCGATCATCTGGACTAATTTATTGGTGGTGGGCTATTACCAGTTTCAGGCTTTCATGAATAAAGATGCTAAGAGCATGTATGTACAAGTCTTTGCATGGACGCATCCTTTCATTTCTTCTGATTGGATACCTAGGAGCGAAGTGTAGGTCAGACAGCAGTTGCATGTTCCACATTTTTTAAAACTGTCAAGCAGTTTTCCAAACTGTTTTAACATACTGACCACAGGATATCCATTCCAGTTGCTCCACATCCTTACCAACATTTTATATGAGCAGTCTTTTTCATTTTAGCCATCCTAGCAGGTGTGCAGTTCCTTTGTTTTGTTAAGAGAGGTTTATTATGTAGACACATGCATCTAAACAATATATCTGTTGTAGCTGTTTTGGGCCTCATAGAAAGTGAAGGCTCTGACCTGGACCATCTTGTCTTTCCGCTGAGGGGCAGCCTCCCACTACACTGTGATCGTGTTCACACCAGCCCAGGGCTAGGCATGCAGGAGGCATCAATCCAGGCTGAGGAAACAAGCAGACTGACACTATCTGCTGCCTCAGAGCCAGTGACAAGGCTCAGACCTTATCTGCCAACCCCAGGACAGTAGCCTGCTGGGTGTCACCCACTGGCAACCCTTCAAAGCAGTATCTTCCGACTCTGCCCACAGTCTTCCTTCTATCCCCTTATTTGGTTTAGGGAGTCAACATCCTGCCAAGTGCTCAGGCTCAACCCAGGAAAGCCTCCTGAATCCTCCGCCTCTCTCACCCTTGAACCTTCCATCTGTCTCCAAATCCTCTTCATGCAATTCTGCCTGACATTCACAGCATCTTTTGTTAGTTCAGGTCCTGTTCTGGGCCTGGATCCAGAGTTGAATGAGACCCAAGCCCTTTGGAGAAGCACATGAAGGAATCACAGCAACAACCTGTCCCTTCACTCCACAAGTCCTCCATCCACTTCCCTGGTGTGCCTTGTGGTCCTCACCGAGCTCGGGCAGCCCGGCAACTCTTGGGCTGAGGCACCCTCCCCTGGGGACCCAGGCTCTCCTCCACAGTGCTTCTTCCTTGCTGCAGCCCCAGCAGTCCCAGGTGGTCCTGCCTTGGCCTGACATTCTTCCATGGCCCCTTGTCCTTCCTGGGATAGAGTCTCCATTTCTTTGTTTGACACCTGTGTTCTTACCTGATTCTCTTCCTTTTTTTCTTTTCCCTGATCTGATTGATACTCATTGTATAGATCCCCCTGCAGTCAAGCCAGACTCCTGACTATTCCCCAATTTTCTGCAGCATTTCCGCACCTCCCCTGCTTTTGCCCAAGATGTTCCTCCACTTAGAAAGCCCATTCTCCCCATGCTTTGTTCTGAGGCTCTTGAAGAACTGAGCCATCCTTCTTGGCCTCGCACACAGCTCCTCCTCCACAGGCCGAATCAGTCTTTCTTCTTGGCACACTCTGTCGCAGCCCTGATCCCAGCCTGACCTGTACCAGAGTCATTAAAGACTCACCTGTCCCCCGTTGTTAGACTAGAAGTCCCCTGAGAGTAGTCCCAGCCCCCAGCACAGGACCTATTACACAGCTGGTGCAGGGCCAGGACACCTGGGCTCAAATCCCAGCTCTGCCACCTGCCACTTGTATGAACCTCAGAAAAATTACCTAACTTCTCTGTGCTTTTGCTTCTTCATCTGTAAAATGGGAGAAAACACCCATCTCATCTGGTCATCAAAGGGATTTGGTGAATTAACACATAAAGGGTTCAAGAGGTATAGGTGGAGCCCTGGCAAGTAGCCAAGGCCTGGCAGATGTTAGCTAGAAGGGGAAGTGATTTGTTGAGTTAATGAGACCCTGCCCTCACTCAAGTGAAGGGGTAGATATTTTCCATTGATCTTCAGGGGACTTTTCTTTTAATGTTTTTTTTAAATTATTTTTTGGATTTTTAATTACTAAAACAAAAAAAGATCCAAAACTGCAGCTTCTGGAAGAACCATTTGTTCTTGCCAGTCTTGTACCTCTCTCCGAACTTGACCTTGGCCTCCCATTGGGCTTTGTGTTTCAGAGCAGGGTCTCTGAAGATGTCCTTGTTGACGAGAGTTTTGTCCAAGGGGATATCCACAGAGTACCCTGTGGGCATTAGGTGATTGCAGTTATAAACTTTCACAAAAGGCTTGATCTTAGACCTCTCGGCAGTTTTCTTCTTGCCCATGGCAGCCATCACTTTGTAGGGATAGCAGTCAATTCCAGCCACCAGAGCCTAGCTGCACAGGCAATCTGATGTGCCATCATCAATGTTCTTCACGATGACCACTCACTTTGATCCGGAGTAGCGTCCAGCCAGGACCAACACCACCTTCCCAGGTTTCGTAAATGCACCCATTTAGACAGCAGCCACTGGGGCCCAGAGCAGAAAGCAGGACTTTCTTAAATGAAGGAAAATCCATGCCTCCACAGCTTCCCTGGAGGAAGGGGGAGCCATCCACCAGGGGCCATCTAACCCTTCTCTCTCAGCATCAAAGTAACCGTGAACATCTTCCCCCTGTAGGAGGCCTTCTAGGACTGGATTTCTTCAAGGAACTTCTCCTTCCCTTGGCCTTTCTCTGCCGTCAAGGCCCTATGACCACAGCCATCCCCTCTGCCCTGCTCCCCATCTTCACCTTGCTCTCCCCTTATTCTGCAAGGGATGCAAATACCTTCAGACCACTTCTGGGCCAGCTTGGGGTTTTTCACAGCTGGAGCTAAGAGGGATCTTGGAGAGAGAACATCTTGTCCAAACTTCCCTGCCTCCCCTGTTCTGCATATGGATATGGTAAATCCAGGATGTTCAGTTAAATTTGAAATTTAGATAACATTATGAATAATCTTTTAGTATAAGTATGCCCCAAATATTACATGAGGTTTAATTATACATTAAATTTTTGTCATTTTCCAAAATTCAAATTTAACTGAGCATTCTGGATTTTTATTTGCTAAATCTGGCAACACTACATATAGGGAGACTAACGCCATGGGAGATGGAGTGAGCATCTTGAACGGTTGCAGAGCCATTTAATGACAGGACCAGAGTTATACCCCAGGCCTTACACAACACACAAACATGCATACACACACATGCACACATGCCTCTGATTTCATTCTCTGGCTCCTGGTTCTGACTGAGCAGGACTGAGGCCCAACCATGAGCGAAAGGGGGCTCATAGAGGAAGGGGAAAAGTGAGCAAGGAAAGGCCAGGCTGACCCACCAGAAACACTCACCATGTACAAGTGGTTTGGAAGGAGTGGGGAGTGTCCTCATTTGCTCTCCTTCTCAGGATGCCCACCCACCCCAGGGCAGCATGAATTTAGGCTGGGGCAGCAACAGCTTAACAACTCAAGGCCTCTTCTGAGCCCAGCCCAGTCCTCCACCCCCTTTCCACTGTACTCCACTTCCTGCCATCAGCAGGGGACTCCACGTGTCCTGTCATCCTTAGCAAGGATCCCTCAAACTCTGATGCACACCTTCAGCAGCAGAAAGAAAGAAAGAAACTCATGTGACCAGGAAGAAGCTGTTCATTACCTGGAACATCAACCAACAAGCCATTCTTCCTTCTATTCACCCCAGAGCGCCCACTCCTGACCTAGCTCTTCCTGGGCCCTACTTCCTCTGCCCCATGGAGCCCCTTGGATCTGGCAGGTGAACCGGTCCCCTGAATCCCCCTTCCCAAGTGAAGCCCACTTAGCAGGGCCTCCAGGGACTTGCATGTGTCCTTGCTGGACTCTGAGAATCAGAGGCTTGTCCATGGTTGGTGCATGCTCTCTCTGAGCTGCTATCTTGAGGGTGTGTAGTGTACTTGGTTTACTGAACGTAAGAATAGGAGGAACGTGAGAAGCCAGAACCAAGATTACATGAGAGGAGGACAGTGGGTTCCTGGAGGCAGGAA
>PVKU01000882.1:171619-378849 GCA_004027475.1 Anoura caudifer
GGGGGGGGGGAGGGATGTGAGAAGGAGGTAGCTGCTCAGGGAATGGGAGATCAGGAAGAGAGAGGGGGTGCTTAGAGGCAGGAGGGGGCTCAGAAGGGATCATGAGATGTAGCTGGGGTCCCATGAGCTGGCTAGGAGCTCGAGAGAGGGCATTTGGGGACTAGAATGAGGTTCAAAGAGGGGCTGTAGCTCAGGGAAGTAACTGAGGTTGTTACCAGCTCCGTCTCTGCCCACTTGGGCCTGGCCCCATACCTGTGGCTCTTCCCTTCTCAAACCCAGCCCACAGTTTGGAAGCCCAGCACCAAGTTCCTGGTGAGAGGAGGGGGTTAGAGGTGAGCAGGCACGAGCAGATCCCAGACAGGGATTGGCAGGCACTTGGGCGCATGGTCCAAGCCATGGCTGCCCCACAGGCTGCCAACAGGGTGAGCAGCTGCTACCCACGTGCTAAGGAGAGAAGGAGGCACCAGATCAAAGGGCAAAGGACAACCCAAGTGGGCATCAGGCGGGCGGGACAGGCAGTGCCTGCATCCACACCCACTGCTAAAAGCCAGGCTGCAGTGCAGCACAGAACACAGAGCCCTCTGCCACAGGCACAGAAAAGACACCCGATAGCAGCTTCTGTCCTGAGCATCCCTAGGAACCCAGGGGACTCCACGGCCCTGGATTGGACCCACCCACCGCAAACTGCTCAGAATCCAGGTAAGAGGAGTGGAAGGGATCAAGTGGGTGCAGGTGCCTAGCCTGAGGGGCGTCAGTGCTTCCCCTCTGCTGAATCTCATTCTTCCCACCTTACAAATGGGGAAGGGCACTTCTATGGTTCTGCTGGGGGAAAGGATTAATACTCCTTTGGACCCACCCTGTTATTCAGGCTCAGCTGCCAGGGGGAACAGAGGCAAGCTCTACCCCAGAGAGGACTTAGGATCAAGAATCCCAAGAGTTCATCCTGCCTGCCCTTCCAGGTTCCTGCTGCCTCCTGGGTCCCACTAGCCAGGCTGGGGTTGAATCACGGCTTAAGGGGCTCTCCATGGAGCTCAGTGTGGGACTAGGGAAGGCGAAGGGAAGGTCTTGCAGGTGCAGAGAAGAACCAATATAGAAGCTGGTTCCAGGTGGACCCTCAGATCAGGGGCAAGGACTCAGGGCTCTCATCGCTAGGCATGGAGAAGTCACATGTCACAGTGGGGCAGGGAAGCCAAGTAGATTCACAGCCACCAAACTTCCAGCCAACAGGTAGGGGCTAGAGAGGTGGTGAAGGACATTCCCATTGTCAGGCCAGGAAAGGCCAGGGCTTCCTTCTGGCTCCCAGGCTCCCTGCTTCCACCTGTGTCTCCTGAGGCCACCACGTAGGCAGGGAGGCCATGGTCAGACCTGGGTTGTGTTGACAGCTTTGGGTTCTTGTCTGTGTGTGACTGTGTGACTTTGGACACTTCCTTTCTCTGAGCCTGACTCTCCCTTTGTGACGTGGGAAGACTCATTCCTGGGCCACTAGTGAGAGGATATGGACAGAATAAAATGTGACACCAGGATGTTTTGGAGAAGAGGGCGGCCCAATCCAAGCAAGGGTTCTTTACAAGAGAGATGAGGTTACAGGCCAGCTTAGGTGGTAGGCGAGGCTGGGCTCTAACCCAGGCTTCCACCCAAATTCTCCTCTTATTCTCAGCATCCAGCCTGCCCTGCCTCTTGCCCAGGCTCCAGACCCAGAGCAAGGCTCAGAACAAGGCTCTGGGAACCTCAGGCCTGGGAAGCTGAGCAGTGGGCACAGACCCATCAGGCAGACTCAACTCCTCAGCCTAAGGCTACTTCCAGGGGACAGGGGGATTCCAGTTGAGGAACTCAGGGCTGTGGCAATCAGGAGATCCCCTTCCCTAAAAGGATGAGCCTTCTCACTTGGACCCCATCCGCACACATACACTCTAAGGACACAATCTACCCCAGGCCAGGACTCAGTTTGGAACTGTGCTTAGGGCTCAGGCTGGGATCAAGACCCAACCTGGACCCAGATGAGAGGGTCGCTGAGATCTGGGGTCAGGTCTCCACTTGGGGACTTGGAATGCTATGATTGGATCATCTGGCCTATATGCAAGCAGCACTGCGGAGGTGGCATTGTAAACTGAATGTGGAAGGCATAATGAGTTTTGACAAACAGCAGAGTAAAACGCAAGCAAGAGGGGATGTACTCTTGAGGCTCCAACAGACCACACCTACCCCGTATTGCTGCTGGTCCTGTGCTGTCCTGTGCTTCCCCTATGCTGGATCTCAGTCTTTCCACCTGACAAATGGGGAGGGGCACTTCTATGGCTCTGCTGGGGTAAAGGGTTAATACCCTTGTTGGACCTGTGTTGGAGCTGGTGGGCTGGGGGAGGCCCTCGTTAGCCCAACTCTCACGCCCTGGTCAAGGCCAAAGAAGGGGTTTGGGCTTGAATCTTAAGTAGAGGAGGAGGAGAGGGGATTCCCCAGGGGTAGGTGAAAAGGGGAGGAGGAACTGAGATCACTGTGCACCTACTGTGTGCCAAGCACTCTATAGCGCTTTTCTGTCAATTTCCTTCTTCTTGATAAACTGAGAGGGAAAGGATGTTCTCTCCATTTTACAGAAGAGGAAACAGAGGCCCAGAGAGATCAAGACACTGGTTCAAGGTCACTCAGCCTAAAAAATCACAGGGCTAGGATTCAAACCCAGGCAGCCAGATTCTAAAGCTCTGGTCTCTGCTCCTACTGCTGCCTGCGACTCACCCCCAGGGACCCTGTCTCTTCCGGGCCTCACTGTGCTCATCTGTAACTGGGGTCTAAGCAAGCTTGCCTGGATGGTCGGCAGCAGCTGTGGGTGTGTGAGTGTTCCGCATTCGGGGAACATCACACAAGAAGGATGTACTCCGGGGGTTCACGGTTGTTCACAACGACCTGCACCCACCTCCACCACCTGCCTTTCCTAGTCCCAAGCTTCAGGGCAAGGCAGCTCATGACAGCTTTCGTTTTCGAGGTAGAGCAAGCTGATCTTGGGTAGGGGGCCCCCTGACAGGGCAGCAAGGAACAGAACATTCCTGGGACAGGCCTTGGCAGTGATAAATAAGTGACGCATCCCCCTGACTGGTCCCGGCATTTGAGACAGGCTGGCAAGTGGGTGGGTGGGCAAGTGGCAGTCAGTTCTGCCCTGCCCAGAATCCTTGCCCCCTGCCACAGGGTAGTTTTGGGAGTCATATCAGCTCTTGCCCCACATGTAGCTCCATCAGCTATGTGACTCTTTCACTCTGCCATTAGACACAACTGGGTTTAAACCCAGGCTGTGCTACTTACAACCTTTAGGACATGGGATAACTGTCCTGCCCTCTCTACTGTATCTTTACTGCATGGGAGAAACACATTCACACACACACAAGTCTCTGATCTGAGCCAGTGTGCTCCGTGAGTTGGGGACCATCAGCCCTGTGTGACAAGTGGTTAGTGGGTTGGTTAGGCATGACACACAGTATACAGGCCCTGGTAGCCCATGGGACGCCTGGTTGTGGGATGGTGGGAAATGTATATATTTGGTCTTTATCCCTGGTTTCTGGCGCACACTCCTAAAACCCTCAGAATCTTCATAGTAATAAGAGTGTCTTTTGTATGCTAATGAGAAGACTGGTGGCTGGGACTCCCAATAGTTTCAAGATGCGAGCTGGTGACCAGGAAGATCTGGCGTGGTTAGAGGGTTGGAATGATCAGCCCACACCCCACCTCCTCGGAAGGGCAAGGGGCTAGAGACTGAGTCCAATCTCCAATAGCCAATGATTTAATCACCCGTGCCTACATAGTGAAAGGTCTATACGAACTTCTGAAGAAAGTAGTCCGGATAGCCTCTGGGTCGTGAGCACGGCTGGGCACTGAGAGGGTGGTGCACCTGGAGGGGCCAGGAGGCCCACGCACCCCTGCCCCCCACACCTTGCTCGCCCTGTGCATTGTTTCTATTCAGCTTTCCTGCGTTGTGTCCTTTATGATAAACTGGTAAATGTAAGTAAAGTGCCTTCCTGAATTTCTGAGCCTTTGTAGCAAATTATCAAACCTGAGGAAGAGGTTGTGGGATCCCCTGATTTATATCACCTGTTAATCGGAAGTACAGATGACAACCTGGGCTTGTGATGGTGTCTGAAGCGGGGGCAGTCTTGTGGGACTGAGCCACTAACTTGTGGGGTGTGACACTGACTCCAGGTAGATAATGTTGGAACTGAATTGAGTTGGAGGACACCCAACTGGTGTTGGAGAATTGGAGGATGGTTTGGAAAATATACCAGGCATTTGGTGTCAGAAGTGTTGTGAGCAAAAAC
The DNA here is from genome assembly GCA_004027475.1 of Anoura caudifer. NCBI lineage: Eukaryota > Metazoa > Chordata > Mammalia > Chiroptera > Phyllostomidae > Anoura > Anoura caudifer. The sequence continues at coordinate 175,915 of PVKU01000882.1, forward strand.
TGTCCACTGGTAAATGGTGGCCACAGACATGTTTGCAGACTGACAGACTCTTGGCATAACAGCTCTTCTCAGTGAGGCACTAACTCCAGATGGACCCCCACCCCCTGCACTGCTGTGCTACTGATGGTTCATTCCCCTCCCTGGGCTGTTCACAGCACGCCACGTTACAGGGAGGGCAGCTGAGCCCAGGGAGGGCAAATGGCTTGCCTGACCCACGGGACCCTGACGAACCAGCCTCTTGGGTCTGTACCCTAAAAAGAAGGTGCCCCCGCGGCCGGACCCATCCTCACAGAATGAGGAGTGTCAGACAGGCTGGAGTGGGAGCCTGCACCTTCATCTTCCCCAGTGTCTGGCCAGCCACATAAGCAGTGTTTTCTGTTGCCTAGAGAGCTTTGATTTCTGGGCTTTGGGGTCCTCAGAAGGACAGGAAGGGGTTCCCATGCCACCATCTACTCTACTATCTTCTTTTATTTTCCTAACTTAAAAATTATTTATTTGAGAGAGAGAAAAACATCAATTTGTTGTTTCACTTATTTATGAACTTATTTATTAATTCATTGGTTGCTTCTTATATGTGCCCTGACTAGGGATATACCTGTAACCTTGGAGTATTGGGACAACACTCTAACCAACTGAGTTACCCAGCCAAGGCCTCTTTACTTTTTTGGAGGGTTTTTTTTTCTAGTTTCAAAAACAATACACAAGTATTATGCAACTTTAAAATTTGTATGGTCCTAGCTGGTGTGGCTCAGTGGATTGAGTGCCGGACTGCAAACCAAAGGGTCGCCAGTTTGATTCCCAGTCAGGGCACAGGCCTGGGTTGAGGGCCAGGTCCCCAGTAGGGGGCATGTGATGCAACCACACATTGTTTCTTTCCCTCTCTTCCCCTCTGTCTAAAAATAAATACACAAATCTTTAAAAACAATAAAATGAAATGAAATTTACTAAATGAATGTTTCTGATACCCACCCACCAAAAGTCCACCAATATCATAGTTTGGTGCCTTCACTTTTCATAAGTGAATGTTTAGTTTTACTAGTATTAGTTTTTACACAAATGGGATCACACTTCACATATTGTGACTTCTTTTTTAACCAGCATTGCATCTTAACTACCTTTCCTTATTTCTATACCTATATGATAATGCTGGCATTTACTAAGCATTTTGCAGGTATTAATTCACTTAATTAATCTCGCAGCTCTCCTCAGGAAGTCTTCCTGTCCCCCCTCAGTGCCCTTAGCACCCACAGACACTCTAGGACATGCCCTGGACGCTGGCTCTCACACTGTTTGCTGTTCTTTCCCCAGCTGTTTCTTCATTCCTCTCTGGAGCCTTCCGACCCCACTCCCCAGCTCAGCCTTGCCTAGAAAGGAGCTCATGGGAGGCTGCCTGATGTGGTGTCAGTCCTGGGTTCAAATCTCAGCCCTGCCACCTGCCATGTGTGAGAACCTGGGCCAGTCATGCTATAGAATAAGGATGATAGTCCTTGCCCTGCCTTGCTCTCAGGGAAATGGGACAGTGACCGTGAAGCCACTTTGGCAAAGGGCACATAAATGGAAGCTGTGCTACCACTACTTCTCAAACTTCCTGCAGCCCAAACTAAATGGGCAAAGAGCCCATTTTTATTTTCAATCTGCCATGGATATGTAAGTATGCAAAATGCAATAAAAATAAATTACTTCGAAAATTAAATTGAGCCCTAGCTGGTGTGGCTCAGTGGATTGAGTGCTGACCTGGGAATCAAAGGGTTGCCTGTTCGATTCCCAGTCAGGGCACATGCCTGGGTTATAGGCCAGGTCCCCAGTAGGGAACATGTGAGAGGCAACCACACATTGATGTTTCTCTCCCTCTCTTTCTCTCTCCATTCCCCTCTCTACAATAAATAAAGAAATAAAATCTTTAAAAAACCCAAAAAATTAAATTGAAAAAACAGACAAACTATAAGCCCAACATTTTATTATTATGTTCAACAGATATCAAGTTACTCTATTAAATCGATATAAATGTTTCTGAACACTCTCAACCTATGTATTTATCCTATCATGACCTGGTTGAGAGAATCCATGACCTGGCAGTGATCCATGGGCCAAACCCTGAGTGGCACTGGTACAGATACCTCAGTGCCCACTGGAGCCAGGCTTAGGGGCAGGGCCAGGGGGTGGCTGCCAGGAAGCATGGCAGCTACATAGGCTGCTGGCACCCTGCTCTCACCCCAGTCAGTTGAATGACTTGCCACTCTGTTGTTCCCCAGCCCTGCCTTGCCTCTGCTCTCCCTTCCCCGAATACCTTCTCCTCTCTCTGCATGTCTAATTCCTGCTCTGTCTTTCAAGGTCCACCTCAAGCATACCCTCTCCTCTAGCATGCTCCCAGACTTCGAGTCAGTCCTCCCTCCAGTAAACTTCCACAATTCTGGGCACTATCTCTGCCCCTCTCTGAGTCACTGGTGGCTCACTCTCCTCTGCAGAGTTGCTTGGAGGCAGAAGTCATGTTATAAGTATCTAAGCATCCTCCCGCATCCCACCCCTGGCTTAACTGAGGACTTAATATCAGCAGGCAGTTAATACATGTACTGGATGGGCAGATGAGTGGGTATTTGAGTGGGAGGGATGGATGAAAAGATGGAAGGTGAAGTAGATGTATGGATGAAGGGTGGAGGGACAGATGGACAGATTGGTAGGAGATGGAAGGGTGAGTTAACACATTATGAATAGATAGACTGGTAGATGAATGGACAAATAGGTGGACAGATTGACTATTCGAGGATGGATAGATGGATAGGTAAATGGCTAGATGGACAGACAGATGAAGATATGAATGGGTAGGTAGAAAAATGGCTGGTTACTCACATGAGCTTCACTCTGTTGTGCTTTCTCCTCCGTCTTTCCTGCCCTCTCCCTCGTTCTCCACTCTCACAGCCTCAGAGCACACAGACACTGGTTGTCAGCTGGGAGCAGAGACAGTCTACAAAGGACTTTTTTTACTGGTTATTTTTATAATTTAAAAATATATAGCCCTGGGTGGTGTAGCTCAGTGGATTGAGCATGGCTGCAAATCGGCTGCAAATCGAGCAGTTGCCAGTTCCACTCCCAGTCAGGGCACATGCCTGGGTTGCGGGCCAGGTCCCCAAGGGGGCCACCTGGGAGGCAAACACATATTGATGTTTCTCTCCCTCTGTTTCTCTCATCCTTCCCCTCTCTCTAAAAATAAATAAATAAAATCTTTCTAATATATATATGTATATATGTGTATATATGTATATATATGTGTGTATATATACATATATATACACATAGCCAATGATACCTTGGACAAGGGTTTGATCTCCAAAATATATAAAGAACTCATATGACTCCACACCAGGAAGACAAACAACCCAATTTAGAAAATGGGCAAAATCCTGAACAGACACTTCTCCAAGGAAGACATACAGAGGGTCCAGAGGCATATGAAAAGATGCTCAACAAAACTAGCCATCAGAGAGATGCAAATTAAAACCACAATGAGATACCACTTCACACTGGTCAGAATGGCCATCATAAACATATCAACAAACAGGAAGTGCTGGCGAGATTGTGGCGAAAAGGGAACCCTAGTACATTGTTGGTGGGAATGCAGACTGGTGCAGACATCATGGAAAACAGTACGGAATTTCCTCCAAAAACTAAAAATGGATTTGCCTTTTGACCTAGCAATTCCACTGCTGGGATTATACCCAAAGAATCCTGAAACACTAATTCAAAAGAATCTATGCACCCCAATGTTCATAGCAGCACAATTTATAATAGCCAAGTGCTGGAAGCAGCCTAAGTGTCCATCAGTAAATGAGTGGATCAAAAAAGTGTAGTGCGTTTACACAATGGAATACCACACAGCAGAAAGAAAGAAGGAGCTTCTCCCCTTCAGGACAGCATGGATGGAACCAGAGAGCATTATGCTAAGTGAAATAAGCCAGGCAGTGAAAGAAAAATACCATATGATCTCACCTATAACTGGAACCTAATTAACAAAATAAAAAAGCAAACAAAATATAACCAGAGACATTGAAATTAAGAACAAACTGACAGTAACCAGAGGGGAGGGGGAGGGAAAAAACAAAGGAAAGAGGGGAAAGGTTGTAAATGAACATATATAAAGGACCCATGGACAAAGAAAGCCAAAGGGGGGTAGGATTGAGGGTGGGAGGTGGGGGTGGGAGGAGTGGGGGAAATGGTGGCAAGAAAATGGAGACAACTGTACTCAAACATTATTTTAAAAAATGATTTAAAAAACTATATAATCACTATAACTGCTACTTGGAGTGTCACTAAACATAAACATAGAAGCAGAAAGTCTATAAATGTGAAATATGCCTCTTGCAAAGAAAAGTTGTTGTTTTTTTATTCCTATATGTTGAGACCTATATTTTTGATAGAACAATTAGCTGGATGTTCCTGACATGAAAACTAATCCAATCCATCCTCCTCACTTTAATGTGGTCATTTTTATCCATTTTTCCTTCATGGCTTACTCATCCATTTCACCAGCACAGAAACTGAGGCCCAGGCAAGGAAAATGACTTCCCAACTTGCCACCAGTTAGAAACAGCTAAGACCCCTCCCTCACTCTTACCCACCTCTCCATCTTCCACTTTCTCAACTCACGCAAGAGACCCCTCCTCCCCAGTCAAGGCAGGCTTTACTGAGGCTTCCTGATTATATATGTGTATCCATGTGCAAACTCAGCTTCCCTTTTTCTAAGATGTTTGTCTAACATACATATAAAAAGTGCACACGCCATAAGTATTCACAGTGAACACACTCCTGTGACCTGAACCCAGATAAAGAAACAAAATGTCAGCAGCACCCCAGAAAATCCCTTCTAGTCACTTAGGCTGAACATAACCCTGACTCCTAACACCATAGATTAGCCTGTTTTGGAACTTTATATAAGTGAAATTGTACAGCACATACACTTCTGCCTCAGGCTTCTTTTTAAAAAATATGTTATTTATTTATTTTTAGACAGAGGGGAAGGTGAAAGAGAGGGAAAGAAACGTCACTGTGTGGTTGCCTCTCATGTGCCGCCTACCAGGGACCTGGCCTGTACCACATGCATTTGCCCTGACTGGGAATCGATCCAGTAACCCTTTGGTTCACAGGCTGGCACTCAGTGCACTGAGCCACACCAACCAGGGCTATATGTCAGGCTTCTTTTGCTTAACATACTGTCACTGAGATTCATCCATATAGTTGCATTTAGATGTAGAGTGTTCACTCTCATTGCTGAGCTAATATTCTATAGTGTGCCCATACTGCAATGTGTTTAGCCACTTGCCTGTTAATAGATATTTGGGTTGTTTCCAATGTTGAGCTAATAAGAATAATGTTCTGAATAGTCTTGTACATGTCTTTTGGTGCACATATACCCACATTTCTTTGGAATTGCTGGGTCATAAGGTGTGTGGGCATTCAGCTCTAGTAGATAGTGACAAATAGTTTTCCACAGTGATTGTGCCAAGTTACACTGGCAGCAGCAGTGGATGAGGTTCTGCTCAATCCACATCCCCACAAATGATCGCTAACCCTTTTAATATAAGAAGGTAGGTGCTTGTGGGGAAGGTTGGCGTCAGGTTGTCTGTGTTTGAATCTCAGTTCTCTTCTTACCTTTAGTCTTTCAGCAAAGCCAGGTCCCTAGTCTGCAAAATGGGCTGGAAATCATGGGGCTGTTAATCTCACAGAACAGTGAGGTTAGGCTCCACAAACATTGGCTATTTACAGTTATCTCTCACAGTGACTCAGCAGATCACTTCACCCCTCAGAACCTCGGTTTCTCCTTCTGTAAAATGGTGATAAAAAATACTGATACCTACATACACACAGTTGAGAGGATTACCAACAAAAGAAATTGTGTATTAAAATGCCTATTTTTTTACAGAGATATAATACACATATTATGAAATTAACCCCTTTTCAGTCACTTGTAGTGCATTCACAAAGTTGTACAACCTTCACGCTAATTCTGCATTTCCATCACCCTAAAAGAAACCCCAGACCCTTTAGCAGTGATTCCCCACTTCTCCACACCAACTCCTCCCAACCCCCGGCAACTGCTAATGTACTTTCTACCTCTATGGATGTTAGAAGTTCTGAATCTTTGCTTTTCTGTTTTTTAACTTTCGAAAAAGTGAAATACCTTGCACTGGGACAGGCACATAATATGCACTTATTAAATGTTATCTGTGTGTGCGTGCGTGTGTATGGATAGAATAACTAAGTAGGTAGATATAGCACAAACCCATTCATTCAGCAAATACTTATTTGCATATTTGCACTTGAGAGGAAAAGGGTCTGTAGCAAGAAGTAGATGTGGTTTTTGCTTTCAGGGAATTTGCCCTCTAGTGGGAAAGAGAGGTATGTGCACCACTCACAGTGCACGCAGAGCAAGTGAAATTAGTTGTATCTGAGCAAGGGTTGTGGAAACTGGGGGAACATGTGGGAAGTGCAGGTGGCACTCCTAGGATGGGTGAGCTTTCCCAAAATGGAAGGGCAGTCTCAGCGACAGATCCTGAGAACTAAGACTGGGAAAGAGGCAGGGTATAGTGTCAGGCAGGATCACCAGGACCTTGTCCTGAATCTTCTTGGTCATGAACAGGACTCACGTGGTAAGAAGCTATGAACACAGAACAGTGGGTGATAGAGGCCAAATGGAAAAGGGAGCAAGAAGGTGAGCTGGGTCAGCTCACACAAGCCTATGGTGTCATCTGGGCAAGAACACCCTGAAACATCTGTGCCTGCCGCCAGGTGTGCCAGGCTCCTCATACCACCAGCTGGTTTGGCTTCTCCAGTTGCACCCTAGCTAGAACCATTTTTAAGAGCAGAGGGCTGCAGCCTCGTGCATGAAGGAGACTGGACCTCAGAGTCAGACTTGGTTCTGCCCTTTCTTAGCTGGGGAGCAAGTGCATCACCTCTCTGAGCCTGTTTCTTCACCTGTAAAGTGGAGGCAATAGTACTTACTGCAGTAGGGTTAGAGACGATGGCTGAAAGCGTTGAACACAGTGCCTGGAACAAGGAGTGTGTGCTTCCTTAAATGGCCAAAAATAAATAAATAAATAGGTTGGGGAGGCTAGCTAAGGCGGATGAAGCACACATTTGAAGCCCGGCATTTAGTTTTGGGGAGAATCAGTAATTTATACACACACACACACACACACACACACACACTCACACACATGTAACATTGTAATTGAAGACGTAGTCATGGAAGAAATCAGAATTCGTGGACTTCATCGCATGTATTGTGCAGTTTAGAATTTTGCTTTGAATTACACCAGTAGGGATTGTCTTTTTCAGTGCTTAGTACTCCAAAGATGTTATCAGGCCCTGACGAGGACAGAGATGAGGTGCAGTGACTGTTGAGGGCTGACTAGTGGCTGGGGAAGCGGAAGGCCATAGGGTGAGGGAGATGATCCACTCTACTGAGACCCAGCTCAGGGGAAAGTTTCTTGAACCAAAGTACATTCAACTGGGGAGATTGTCTCCTGGAGACAGGAGGCCTGGGGGAACATGGTAGGGTGAGCTGGGGATGCTGATGGTGGAGGCTTAGAGCCAGAGGTGGTGAAAATTGTAGGACCCTGAGAAATCACAGAATTCAGCTTCCCATTTTATAGGTGGGGAGACAGAGCCCCAGTAAGACAGATTTGCCTAGGGTCATTCGTGGAGTTACTGACAGAGCCAGGATCAATTCAGGTCTCTGCTTAAGCCAAGACCCCGGAAGCTAGGAGATTCCAAGGGACCCTGCTTTCTACCCCTGTCCCACCACAGTGGCCACCAGTTCCTCTTAGCATCATGCCCTTCTCCATGCATTCCTCAAGTCCCTGAGTACCCAGCATGAGGGTTCAGAGACCCTGGGACACAGTCCTGCCTCAGGACCCACTAGCCAGGGAAGAAGCCAGATAGGCACGTAAAGAGTAATGACCCTAAGGGTCAAGTCAAAGAACATGTATAAAGGACCCATGGACAAAAACAACGGGGGTGGGGTAGGGTGAGAGGATTGAAAGTGGAAGGTGGGGGTGGTGGGTAGAGCAGAGGAGAATAATGAGGGGGAAATGGGGACAACTGTAATTGAACAACAATAACTTTTTTTTTTTTAAGAAAGAGTAATGACCCTGTTGGTCTCTGTGGCAAGGATCCTAAAAAGGCCACTGAAGGATGGCTCTCTCTCCAGAGGAGGCAGGCTGAGGTGGGCACCCAAAGCCCCCCAGGATTTGACAGGGATGGGCAGGGAAAGTGCACCCTCTACAGGGACAACAAGGAACAAGTGGAAGAGAGCAGATGGGGCTCCTGGGAATGTGAGGTGATTGTTTGTCAGGGACAGAGGGTACCCAACCAAAGGAGGTGGGTGGGTGGAAGGGCCCATTGGGCAAGCAGCCTTGGGTAACAATTTCAGCCAGGCCAGGGACCCCCAGGGGCACAGCCATTTGATTGTAAGAAGAAAGCACTGTGTGGGAACCTTTCCCAAGCCTTCAGCCCCCAAATGACCATCTTATTTACGTGACCACATGTAGGCCACATTCTCATCAAAGCCAAGGAGGTGAGCATTTGCCTCCAGCCCTGCCGCCCCACCCCCACCCCCCACCCAGGGATAGCCCTAGGCGGGAAGTCTAGAAATCTTTTGGACCAGGCTTTGTTGCTCTGCCTCTGCAGATACTTGAGCATTTCCCCAATCCTGTGGACTCCAGTGCCCCAGTGAAGTGGGGCAAGAACCCCACCTCTGAGGATTGTGAAAGGTGCCAGTAAGGTTACAGGTGTGAATGCCTCAGACCAAACAGCCTGGTTTGTGTCCTCAGGATGAGAAGAGGGACTTCAGAAACAGGAATGTAAGGTGGACCTCAGGGTGGGTAAAAGGAAGGGCCCCAGAACTCCTGAGCAGATGGCCTGCCTAGGGGATATCTGGGGAGGTGACCAAGGCTCCACCTTGCAAGCCGTCACCCATCACCACTGGTACTGACTCTGCTTGGCCTCACAGGATTCACATTCAAAAAACCATCTGAGGCTCTGTGCAGTGTAGTGATGACTATAACGGCAACTGGGGGTCCTGAGACCCTCCAGTGGGCCAGGCCACACTAGACTTCTGAGAGATGAGTGCTTCCAGCTGTGAAGATGACTGCGAGGGGGTGAATGAGAGAGAGGAGATCAGAGAGGGCAGGAGGGTAGTTGTTAAGTGAGGGGCTTCACGGGAAGCGCCCCTGAAAGTGGGAACCCCAGGCACTAAAGTGCTTTCAGGCTCAGGTGTGCATGACCTATAATCGAATCCTGAGACATCTTTTGGGCGAAGTAGGGGCGGTTCCACCAAAGTCCAAGTGGTCACAGCAGAAGGAACGGCGTTTGGGAAGATAGGGACTTACTCTTCTAAGGGGTCCAGAGAGCTCCCACGTGTCGGTTTATATTAATTTAAGCCCCGCCCCTGTTCGCTCCCTCGCGCGGAGTACCCGTGGCCCCACCTCCTCCAGCGACCTACTGGGACAGAGGGGCGGGGCGATGCTAATGAGGTCTGTCGGGCCACAGTAGCGGCCCTGCAGCTCCACCAAGCTTAGGCGAGGGGGCAGCAGCGATGGCCACGACCGGGACGCTGGCAGGTCTGGCCGCGGGTTTGCAGGGCCCACGGGTCGGCCCCAGCCCGGACTCGGACTCAGACACAGACTCGGAGGACCCGAGTACCCGCCGCAGTGCCGGCGGGCTGCATCGCTCACAGGTCATCCACAGCGGTCACTTCATGGTGTCGTCGCCGCACAGCGACACGCAGACCCGGCGGCGGGACCAGAAGGGGCCCGTGGGGCTCGCCGACTTCGGGCCGCGCAGCATCGACCCCACACTTACTCGCCTCTTCGAGTGCATGAGCCTGGCCTACAGGTGAGGGCAGCTCCTGGGCCCGACGTCCTCGGCCCTCCATGGCGGGACCGCGCGCTAGGGCCCCGGACACCCCACCCGCCCCGAACCTTGGTCCCTGGCTGCTCTCCAAGACTACCGGCACATCCTGGATTCCCCCTTCTCCCGCCCCCAGCGTCCTCTGACCCTGGCCCAGCCTGCTGATCCCCAATGGGCCTGCACACCTTCTGCTTCCCACCCTCACGACCATCACTCTCCCCAGGGCGCAGACCGCCTGCCCTCCACCTTGACCTCCGTAGGCCCATCGGGGGCCCCCTCCCCATCCCTACTCCTCTGCCCACAAAGATGCCAAGGCATCCCTCGCGCTCCCAGGACCCTAAACCATCCTGTCAACCCCCTCCACCTGGGGGCCACTCTTCCCAATCACCTGCAGCCTTCCACACCCTCCCCAGCAGCCCCAGCCCACGCTCACTCTATTTCTGCACCCTCGCGATACCCATTTTGCCCAACGGTTATCCCGGTTATCCCAATTCGTTGGCAACCGTCGATTGAACCCCTGCCCCCCACCAATTGCCGGGACACCTGTTTGTGACCTGCCAGGTCGAGGGTGGCAGGAAGAGGATTCTCCAGGAGGACCCAGGGGGACACGTCTTGCAGAGCTTCCCAGCCGTGGCCAGGCAGGGGGTGCTGCAGGCTGTGAGGGGCTGGTGTCCGTGAGGCTTGGGCTCGCATACCCCCGTCGCTGCACGAGGCTGGGCGACTAAGACCTGGGACTCCTGCTTGGTTCACCGCATAGCGCAGCCGCCTGACTCCAGCTCCACGCCTGCGTCCCCCGGGAGGGTGCGAACCTGGGTCCTGGCCCACTGCCCTGGAGCAAAGTTCCCCAGAACTGAGGGGCCAGGATAAATTATCAACGGAAAACCGCAGGGTATAAAGGGGGATCGGCCGGCCTTGATCTTTTCTCTGCAAATATTCCTTTTCCTCCGCGGCACTCCTCCCCTTCAGAGAATTGTTGTCTACAGACCGGCACTTGCTGCTCTGACCGGGAGCCGGAACTGGGGTGGGGATTGCAGGGGAGTGTTGCCCACCCCCAAAAGCGGCAGCCTCGCCACGACCCCATTGGCTGGAGGCGTGTAACCTTGGCCCTCAAGTTCTGGCCCCGGGCCCAGGTCATGTTGCAACCTGACCGTCTGAGGCACCAGACCAATGTGGAAAGTTCAAATTCCCAGCCCCTCCACCCCCTGCCCCACCCCCATCACAGACCGCCGGAGCAGGGCATTTAAGGTCTTGGTACACTGAGAACGGGCACCCCTCCTCCCCAGGCTCCCTCAGGGTCCCCCTATTCCCCACCCACTCTCAATTTCAGCTTCTCACTTTGTACTACACACCTCTCTACCTGGGCTGGCTAATGCGCGTCCCCCACCCCCACCCCAGACCATGAGTGTCCAAAAGGGAAGGTTCAGGGAAGGTGGCAAGGTAGGGGACAGAACAGATTCCAAGAACCGCTCCCACTAAGAGGCTGAGGGGAAGTGGTGTTATCCCAGTCAGGGGCAGCTGGGATGGAGAGCGCTGTGCTCTCTCCCTAAACATCCAGAATATTCGCTCCCTCTGGCTTGTTCCAGGGACGGAGTTGACTTAGTACTAAAGGAGCCTTTGGGTCCCTCCATCTGACAGAGGAAAAACAACGGGGCTCAGACTGGGACAGTGTTTTAGCCTTTAAAAAAAAAAAAAGATTTTATTTATTTATTTTCAGAGAAAGAGAGGGAGAGAAACATCACTGTGTGGTTGCTTCTCATGCAACCCAAGCTGGGGATCTGCCCAGCAACCCAGACATGTGCCCTGACTGGGAATCAAACTGGCAACCCTTTCATTTACAGGCTGGCTCTCAATCCACTGAGCCACACCAGCCAGGGCTCTGTTTTAGCCCTTAAGGCCCCGAATTATAGGGTTCTCTGGAAGGGAGAGGATTGTGTAAGCAATCTCTTAGGGTGCCCCAAGAGAGCGAGTGGATGGGATAGGACAGCAAGGCAAGGGTCAAGAGGTACTGGGAGGAACTGGCCAGCTTGACACGGAGGACAGCTTGGGGATGCCTGGCCAGCTTTCACCATCGAAAGGGCAGTGTGGGCAGAGGAAGGACTTCTCTTCTAGGAGGAACCGTATGTTCCATGGTTCTGTGGGTGAAAGCCCCAGGGAGGCAGGTTCTGGAAGTTCCAAGAACACACTTATTCACCATCAGAGCTGGACAGAGCAATAATCAGAGCTCTGGAAAGAATGGCCTCAGGAAAGTAGGGGAGTAAGCAGGACTCTGTCAAGGAGACTCTAAGGGATTTGCTACAAGGTAGAGATGTGTGGGGGTAGGAGGAATTGAACTAGCAGTTCTGAGTTAACCTCCTCCCATCCCAAGACTCTCAGATTTTCTACTGGTCAGGAGCAGTCCTTGAACCCTGGCCTCAGGCTTTTTGCTCCAGGTTGGGGCCCCTCTCCTTCCCTCCCAGCCAACAGGTCCAGCACCTTTCCTCCTGGGCTTAGATATTGTCAGTCTCATCTCCCCTAGCCCTACCTGGCCACAAACACTATAACCTCAGGAAGAGGAAGGACAGGCAAGGTGCGGGTGGGGCATTGGGTGATCAGAGTGGGTTGGAAGATTGCTGGGATATAGGCAAGGATGATAAACTCAGGAGGCTACCTCCCTGCCCATCAAGTGCTACAAAAGAACTGGCCCAGGAGAGGTGAGAGTGCACCCGCAACATCTTCAGACAGATGGTGTTTATCTAACTTAGGAGAGAGGGGGCCAGCCAGCAGGCCTGTGCACTTAAGCTATGTACCCTATTTGGGTAATGAGGCCTGGTGTGCCTGGGAGCTCGGAGACCAAAGAGGAGAGGGGACCCAGTGACCTATGCACCCAAGGGGCTTTAGCAGTCAGACTGCCACCCACCCACCTCTTACCCCCAGGATGAGGGAGGGGCCCTGGGAGATAGCAGGTGTAGTGTTCTGCAAGACTAAACCTTGAGGCCTCAGCCTTCTGTGTGAGTAAGGGTTGGAGAAGGTGGGCCAGAGGGGACTGGTATACATCCCTGCCTGGTGGACCATGAGGAGGCAGGGACAAGCAGGGATCTAAGACCCTGAACATCCTAACGTCCTAGGTCAGCTCCCTGGAGGTAGCAGACTTGGCCTGTGCCTAGCAGGACCCTGAGGGTCAAGCCCCTCACCTGCATAGAGTCCTTTCAGCTCATGGATTTGATTGACTGCTAGGGTCAGGGTGAGGGTGCTTTCTCCCTATTGCTCACTACTCCATCATCCTAGCTACCTTCCTTTGGGCCCTAATAGTATTGTCTTGGGCACACCCCTGAGAAGGGGCACACCTTCTAGCTCAGTCTAGATTGCCATCCCAGGATTCTGGGCTGGGCAGACACCAGAAAGGCAATGAAAACGCAGTGACTGACTAATGAGCTTACCTCGGGTAAAGAGGCCTCCTCTCCACCCAGATAAACGTTGCCCATCCCCTGGACCTGAGGAGACCAGCAAGACTGGCAAAGAAAAAGCCCAAGTGAGGCTCTGCCATGTGATCCTGGGTTTGTCCCTTTACCTTCCTCATCCTCAGTTTCCTTCAGTTAAGAACTGTATCTCGAACCCACCCTAGTTGCCTGTGAGGCTGCTGAATGTTATTGTAATGAGGACTAAGCTAATAAATATCTCCCAGCCCCAGCCTGAGTTCTGGTAGTAGACTAACAAGCACATCTCACCAAAGAACACAAGGGCCCCTAGTGGGGACCCAGCAGGGTGTTTTAAAGGCCAAACCTTCAGGGACGGGATTTCAGGCAGGTTAGAACAAGGAGCAAGATTTGAGAGGGTCCCTCAAATTGCCCACTATAGAGAGTGCCTAGTGCATGAGAAGGGTGTAGGGCCAGCCCCTGCAGAAGCCCCCTTCAACCTTCCCCTTTCTCTGCCACCCCCCTGACCCAGCCCTCTCCCTCTGACAGTGGTAAGCTGGTGTCTCCCAAGTGGAAGAATTTCAAAGGTCTCAAGCTGCTCTGCCGAGACAAGATCCGACTCAACAATGCCATCTGGAGGGCCTGGTATATCCAGTGTGAGTGGGCGCATGGGTGTGCCCAGTGGAAGGGCTGCAGTTGGGTGGGGGGGGCGGCTGGGGGGGCTACCCAGGAATCCCCAGCTAGCACCAACAGAGTGCTTTGGGGGAGACCAAGCCTCCAGCACCAGCACTCCACACGGCTTCTGACCCCCAGAGAGCCTTGGGGAATGTGTCTCTAAGAGCACTCTCACTCTTGGAGGTCCTATGGTGGGCGTAGATTTGGTGGGCAGTTCGAGACTCATTCTGCATCCCATTAGTGTTGGAAAGAGGTGTTAGTCACTATCTAGGTCAATCCCATCACTTTGCAAATGGGGAAACTGAGGACCCTGAGTGGGTCTCTTCCAGCCTTTCATTAAAGTACTTACTGAACCCCCACCAAGAGCCCCCAATGGATTTTGTGGGAGGGAGCCCAGAGAGGCCATGTGGTGGAGTGGAAGGGACTCCAGACTTGGAGTACATGGAGCTCGTTTCCCACCCTGTTTCTGCCCCTTGCTGGCTGTGTGACAGCAGGCAAGTTGTCTAACCTCTCTGAATCTATTTCCTCAACTATAGATGAGGCCAATAGTCCTACTTTTCAGGACTGAGGTGGAAATAATGGGTATGAATAGGCCTGGTGCAAAGTGCTCAGTGAATGACGGTTGAATCTGAGATACCCTTGAGAAGGTCATGGTCATTCATTTGGGGATACAAGACTTCCCCACCTTGCCCCCTGGCAAGGCAGCAGAGGCTGAGAGGCGTCAGACTAGTTGGCCCTGTGTAGGGACTTTGTCAAGCTCAGTTAGGTCCTGCCGTGATTGAAGGCTACCTGGAAACAGATGGTCCGGGGGTGGGGACCACAAGCGGTGTTCTCTGCACGGGCCCCATAGATTACACCTAGGCAGAGAGAGGGAGTGTTTTTGGTTTCTATTCATCTATGTGTCTAGCACTTTCATAAATCATCTTATTTGAGGCTTCCTAGCAACCTTGGGAAATAGGTATTATTACCCTCATTTTGTACGTGAGCAAGTGAGGCCCAGAAGGCAAGTAAGTGACTTGCTCAGGGTCACAGAGCATAAGAGGAGCAGAGCTGTGGGTGGGAAGTCCTGGGCTCCCCGACTCTGGGCCCAGCGCTCCTTTCACTGAACCCTGCTGGCTGGCTCCCAGTCCTCACCTGGGAACGGTGGGCTGGGGGAATCAGTATCATTGTCTGCCTCCTCCTCCCTACAAAGATGGTTAGGATGCAAATCCAGGGTACTCACCTAGCCAGACTGTGGTCTCCAGCTCTTGTACAAGCTGCTGGAAGGACCCCAGGTTCTGATTCAGACAGAGGTGGGTTTGAGTCAAGTTCTAGTTTGCCCTAGCTACGTGGACTTCCAGCCTCCCCTAGCTGAAGCTTGCTCATCGGTATCTTGGGCATAACAATAGGTCCCACTGCTGAGGTCTGCTGTGAGTTTTCAGTGCGATCACATCTCCGCACCAGGCAGACACACACAAGGGCTCACCGATGGTGAGCCCTGGGGTCTGTCACTGCTGTTGCGATAATAGCAAGAGTATGGGCAGGCAGAGAACAAATGTGGGCTCCTCCTCCTCCCTGAGCACCCAAGGTTTGGATGCGGGCTTCAGAAAAGAGGTGGGGGAGAAAGGAGAGAGGGGTGGCCACTGCTGAAGGGCTGCCTGGCTCATCCCCACCTCACCCCCACCTGCCACACTTCTTCAGGCTCCTGGCCTCCAAAACCCCTTCTTTTTCCCCAGATCAGCTCAGTTTCCTCTGAGTTGCCAGAGCACTGTGCCCCTTTCATGGGCAGGTTCTCTGCCTGGTATTAGCACTTGTTGTGTGTGTGCTTTCCTCCTCTTGACTGAGAGTTGTCTGTGGATTCTATCCCAGCATCTACCCCAGTGTAGGTGTGAGGGGCTAGGTTGTTACATGAATGGATGGATTTCTCATAGTTAAATAAAGTCTGCCCTTTTGCGGAGAGCACAGTGCCCCTGGGTGGGGGAGGGGCAAGTTGGCCAGGCCTGCTCCACCCTGACTGTCCCAGGCCCCTGGGCAAACTTACTCTTTCCTGGTGCTTATTTCCTCATCTGGAAAGCCAGGCAGATGCTCTTTGAGACCCTTAACCCTGCAGGAGTCCACGCACCTAAGGACCTATCCTTTGGTTTTCTGTCCAAGCTGGGCTCAGTAACCCTCCCCAGTCTCATAGGGATCATTTTGGAGAATGACATTTAGGGCAGAACTTTGTAAATGATGTTGGAGTCCCAAGATATTTCATGTTCGGGTAGTCCTGCTCCTCTGTGCCAGTTGTCCCAGAGGAAATTTGCTGAGGGCTCAGCAGGATGGGCCTCCATGGGCACCCCTAAGTCCTTTTTGTCAAGACTGCCAGAAAAAGCCACTGCCCAGAGCTTTGAAGGCCTGCTCTATGCCAGATGCAGGGATTCTGGGCAACAGGGCATAATTCCCGCTTTCACTCCCTATGGGGAGGCCAGCATGCAGAAAAATGGTCAAGGCAGGTGGAGAGAGAGGCAGACATGACCGGGGTTTTCAGAGAGGGAAGGCTTCTGGAAGAGAAGCTGCTCTGGGCTCTCCCGGCAGGTTGGCAGGTAAGCATGAGGCAGAAAAAAACGAGAGGGTGGGCTGTGTGGGGGAGCTGTTGGCTTCAAGGTGAGACGTATGAAGGAGACAGGCAGGACTAGCTGTGGAGGGATGGAAAGCCAGGCTTGGGATGCGAGCTTTATGATGGAGGTTTAGGGAGCCCTGAAGGGATTCTGACCTGAACTGTGCTGTAGGAAGAATTGACCTGGCTGCAGCTGGAAGATGGACTGGAGAGTGGAAGACTGGGGTCAGAGAGGTCAAGGGGAGAAATGACACCAGACTAGGGAATGACAGTGAAAATACGGAGGGGAGGGGACACTGGAAGAAAAGTCATACATCCTTGGGATTAAGATGTTTAGTCTGTGGATTAGACAGGAATCTGGGAATCGGTCGGAGTTTTAGTGACTGGGAGGCAGTGCTGACAGCCCAGAGGAGGCGCAGGCTGGGGAGGGAATTTCCCAAACACCCGAGAATGGCAAGTTTTGGGGCAGCCTAGTGGTGGGTCCATAGGCAACTGGGAAGTGGGTCTGAAGCTGGAAAGGGGCAGGATGAGAGTGGGTGGGTGGTGGGTGTGGGGGCAGGTGCTGAGTGACAGGAGTTGAAGATGAGATTGGGAGGTGTAGAGGTGGAGGTGGCAAGTGACAACCCTTCTGGAGTTTGGAAGGAAAGCCAAGGGGAGAGCAAAAGGGTTAGCTTGTTAGGTAGCATAAGGAAGGGGAAGGTTTGGGAGGTAAAGGAGAACCTGGAATGTGTATACAGGCACAAGGGAAAGAGGCTGGAGAGAGATCAGGATTAGAGACAGGGAAGGGAGTGGAGGAGGTGAAAAAAGGGCTCAGGTAGGTGGCCTGAAGTGGAGAAGGCATGGTTCTCTGAGATCAGAGTGGGCAGTGCCAAGAAGCCTGAGGCAGGGGACCAAGGGCTCCAGGCTATTGCCCTGCCAGTCTAACCGGGATGTTCTTAGGACAGCTCACTCCCTGCGGTCCCTATCCCATTCAGGAAGCATTGCTTTCACACCAATTAGGCTGAATTAGTTTCACAGGGTTGGCAGAAGAGGAAGATTTGGTAGCACTAGAGAAGGTGGGAAGACTTCCTGGAGGAGGTGGCACTTAATCTGAGCATTGAAAGCCAGGCAGAATTCCGTAGTGTGACACAAGTTCCAGTACCCTTGGGGTGAAAGAAGAGGGAGCTAGGCACCTCTGACCTGGCCCCCTTCTTTCAGATGTGGAGACGAGGAAGAGCCCCGTGTGTGGCTTCGTGACCCCCCTGCAGGGGCCTGAGGCTGACGAGCACCGGAAACCAGAGGTAGCTGAGACTCAGGGAACCACGGTCCACCTGCCTCCCCACCAAACCCGACCCCTCGCTCCAGTCTCTCCCCGCACTGGTCCGGAGGGCCCGGCCCAGATCGGGACTGAGTGAGAGGTGAAGTCAGGGCTACCCTTTGCACTGAGCCTCCTCTCCGCCTTCCGCAGGCCGTCATCCTGGAGGGAAATTACTGGAAGCGGCGCATCGAGGTGGTGATGCGCGAGTACCACAAGTGGCGCATCTACTACAAGAAACGGGTCAGTAGGGGCCTCAGGGAACGCCCTAGACCTTTCCCCTTGCCGGTGCTTGGCCACTGCTTCTCTTCAAAGACCCCAGAGGAGCTCCCCCAACCTCCGACCCCGCCCTCCTTTAAGACCCAGGCTGACTGCGCCACCGTGTGGCTATTCTCGCAGACTCCTTACTTCCCAGGGCGGAGGAGCTCCTTAAGGGAAGTGGGAGATCCTGTTGATCTGGGGGAGCTTGTGAGTAGGGGAGACTTGGCGGGGGGTGATAGAGGAGGGGCAAAGAATCCAGTGTTCACGTCTCTGTGTTCCTGCAGCTCCGTAAGTCCAGCAGGGAAGGGGATCTCCTGGCCCCAAAGCAGGTGGGTGCTCCCTAGACCAGAAAATCGACAGCTTCCCTCTGTGAGGGAAGCAGTGGTGAAGGCGGGCAGGATGTGAGGGCGGGGGACGACGGGAGTGGGCATGGCCCCCATCCTCTGGTTTATTAATTGAGCCCTTCTCCCCTTGGAGCAGTGATGGGAAGACCCTAAGCCTTTTGGTTGACTGAGCAAGTGGTGGGGAGTCAAGGAGGAATAAAGGGTCCTAAAAACTAGGGCCCCTGGCAGGAAAAAGTGAAGGCAGGAGGACTACTTGTATCTCCTCAGTAGCCCTCCTGGTCTACCTCCTGTGGGTAGTCGTTAGAGGCCAACGGGGCGACCCTAGCCTTCGAGACAGCCGACTGGGTCCATGAGAGAGCGGTGAGGAGGGCCTGCAAAGGGAGACCCTCTGGGAGGTTGCCACTGCATCCTCCAGGCAGGGGGTGATATGGAAGGGCCACGGCAGTGGGCCACCCCTGTGTCCCTAGTCTGAGGAGAAGCAGGAGCAGCAGAACCCTCAGGCTGCTACTGCCCCCTCTTTCTCCCTAGACGGAGGGGGAATGGCAGCCACCCGAGCGATGGTGTGAGCAGCTCTTCTCCAGCGTGGTGCCCGTGCTGCTGGGGGGCCCAGCGGAGGAGCCCGGTGGGCGGCAGCTGCTGGATCTTGGTTCCTTTTTGTCGGACATCTCCGACACGCTCTTCACCATGACCCAGCCCAGCTCCACGCCCCTGCAGCTGCCGCCCGAGGATGGTGAGGCCTGTACCAGGGAAAGGTGTCCTGTGAGAATCAGGCAACGAAGGGAGGGTGGCCCAGGACGAGTGCGCCCATTCCACCTTCCCGCTGCTCCTGACGTCACCGCTGCCCCCTCCAGCTTACGTTGGCAATGCTGACATGATCCAGCCAGAACTGACACCTCTGCAGCCCAGCCTGGATGACTTCATGGAGATTTCAGGTGGGGCAGGCCCCGCCCCTGGGGTGGAAGGGGAGGGTCAGTGTGAGGAGAGCCCCATGTTGACCTCTGGCCAGCTCCATGCCCCTCTGGAAGAGCAGATGGTCTGGGTGACATCTGAGGGATTTTCCTGATGTCCCTTTGTCTGGCCTTGGGATGAAGTTGGTGTGGCCTCAGGTGAGAGCAGGGCCAGGCCCAGTACCTGGGCAGGGGACAGGGGACCAGAATCATCGAAGCTTTAGACTCTAGGAGCTCCCAGGAAAGCAGCGGATGCTGGCACTCTCTAAGGGGACAGAGGGACTGTGATTTGTTTGGGTTTATTTACTTATATAATCCATTAAAAACTTTATTAAATAACATTTCAAACATACAAACAGAGAGAGAGAGTTCAATGAACCCTCATGTACTGTAGCCATGGTGATGTATCCATCACCAATTTTAATATTTATCAACTCTTGGCCAGTCTTGTTTTATCTAGACATCACCCATTTCTCCTCTCTTATTTTATTTTTAAGAAAATCCCAGGAATTATATCTAGTAAAGCATTTTTAGTATGTTTTCCTGCCTCTCTCTCTCGAGCCCAGGGCCACCAGGTCACAGGGGCAAGTCCTTCCAGAGGTGCTCATGTCTGTGTAAAATGAGCACATGTGGACAAATGTCTGTTTTCTACAGTAGACTTCCCCACATCGCTTTCTTCACATAGGTGTAAATCTTGAAGACTGCCCCGGATATTCACACACTTAGGGGATGTCATAGCCCTTCTAGGGATCAGGTAGACATTGGGGCTCAGCCAAGGCCAGGGGCAGAAAGGGGTTCCTGGGATAAAGGCTTAGTTTCCGTGACCCATTCACTCCTTCCCCACAGGGTCCTGGGCCTGTCAGTCAAGAGGTGGAGGCCTATGGGGCGGGGACTAGGGAATGAGGAACCACCCCCACCCCTGCCTCAGCCCTGGACAGGGGTGGGGGCTGAGGGGGCAGAAGTGTTGATGGCAGTGCCCTGGGAGCAGACCAGCCTGGGAGGGCCGCAGACCAGCCTGGGAGGGCCAAGGCCCTGCCTGGGCACACAGACCCCTGCCACAGGTAGGAGCTCAACTGGCCCCACTCCGGGATCTGGGCAAAACCTGGGGCTAGGAAGTGACTTCTCTCAGCCCAGGGTGATTGCTAGGGTGGGGGTCGAGTGTGGGCAACCTGTTGTAGGGTTTGGCATGCAGGAGAGATGGCTAATGTGGCCCCTGCAGTGCTCCATGCACTTGGAGGGCAGGGAGCACTAGGGCTACCTGGGCTGCCTCTTTGATTATCCCTAAGAGCTCCTCACTTGAAAGGAAACCCAGTGAGGGGCTGGAAAGGGCAGGGTTCAGTGAGGGGAAAGGGGCTTGGTGAGGTGTGCTCAGGGAAGGGGAGGGAGCTTGGGTAAGAGAAGCGCTCTGGGAGAGGATGGTAGGTCGGTGGAGGGAACAGAGACTAGGGAGAGACTCAGTGGGTGGCTACGGCTAGGAAGCAGCTTCTCTCAAGGCCGGGTGGAGACATGTCCGCTGTCTCAGATAAGGGGATGGTGGTGACTCAGTGATGAGCTGGACTGGCTGCTCCATAAGGCCTGCCAAGCCCTGGGGAGACAACAACAGCAGTCGCAGGGAGCTCTTCTGCGGCCCTCAGCATCCTGGGACCAGACCCAGGACGAGGCTGGTTTCAGAGCCTAGGCTTCAAGAGGCCTCGTGAGGAGACCCATGGTCCCTGGTGGCTGGAGAATGGAGGATCAGTAACTGCTCACCCTCTGCCACCCAGTCCCTTCATTAAAAGGAGGTAGCAGGATAGCAAGAAGATCCCTTATGACTGTGTGGCTGAGAAAACACACGCACACACAGATGTGGGCACAGGGCAGGTGTGCACATACCTAGCAGCTCATATCACGGCAGATGCACACAGACCTAGAGCTACAGACAGCAGGACAGACAGGGAGACAGACAGATGCTGCTAGAGACCACGCACTGACAGGTGGAGTTGGCTGCCCAGTGACATGTGGGCCCCAGAGTCACATAAGATGCACACGTAGGTATGACCCCTGTCAGGCTCAAGGTTTGATGTGGTCTTTTCTGTCCCACTCCTGGGTCTCCTTCAAGGGGGCTCTCCAGGGAGAGGCCTTACCAGCTCTGTTGGCTGGGGGTCTAGGGCCCATCAAGGTTCGTGGGGTTGGGTCTGACCAGACTAGGAAGCGTTGGGAGCTGGTACAGACTGAAGGCTGGTCAGGGTCAGAGAAAGGTGCCCGGAAGGGAGCGGGCGGGCGGGCGGGTGGCGCCCAGGCCCGGGATGTGGTCAGGCCACAGGCAGCTGCTTCCCAAAACCAGAATAGCCTGGGGGTTTACACAATCTGCACCTCAAACAATCTGGCTGCCTCCTCCCCACCAACTCTTTCCAGCTTTCCAGAACCCCCTCACTCCAGCCCCACTCTGAGCCCATCCTCTGACCACTGTTATCATCCCCTTAGTCCCTTCACCCCACTCCTGGATTCTACCACTGAGACCCCACTTGTTGGCCTTCCAGCAAATCAACTTGTCCCGCAGACACACTGACCACCTGACCCCTCTCACCCGTAACTCACCTCCTGAACTCTTGTTACCCTGGAGCTCCTCCCTTGGACCTCACCCCTTTCCCACCCTGGCATACTCTATTACCCTCCCCCACTTCTAGGTCCCCAGCATGGCTGGTGACAGCAGTAGACAGGGGAGGGCCCAGGCCTGGGGATGGGAATGGGGGGCCTCGTGAGCCAAGTGCGGGGCTCAGAGGGAGGGCTACTTCTGGAGTCCTACTCACACCCTTAACCAGTCAGTCCTCTGCTATCTCCCACCCAGGCCCATCCCACCCGAGCCCATGTCGCTGCTTCCCCTGAGTGAGACAGAAACTCTCCCAGTTTCACAATCTCCTGTGGAAGCCCCCCCTCCCCAGCCCAGCCGGGGGACAGGGCACGAGGCCTGCTTTCCTCCCACAGCTTCCAGCCATGGCCTTCGCCCTAACTGCTGCCATTCTGTGTGTCTGAATTACAGATTTCTTCACCAACTACCGCCCCCCACAGACAGCCACGCCTTCGAGCTTCCTGGAGCCCCCCAGCTTCAGTCCCACGCCTGACTCCCTTTTCAGCAGTGGGGTCCTGGGCTCAGAGGTGCCCCCTGCCTCCTCGGGCGTGACCCACCTCTCAGAGCATCACCACCTGCAGGTGAGCTTCCCCCACCCCACCCAGCTCACCTGTCCATGTCCAGGAGGTATTCTGGGTACTTTCTGGGTGCCCAGTCCCGTGCTTGTTTGGTCCACCGAGTAAGACTGAAAGGGCAGAAAGACCCTCATGAAGCAGAACTGACAAGATGGCTACTGGGGAGTTAGGCTGAGGGCAGGAAGAGCATGGAGCAGCACTACCAAGGGCTGGGTTGCTTGTGGAATGCTTCCTGGAGGAGGGGGAGTTCTGGGCTTTAGTGTACAGGTCGGGTTTGGACAGAAGAGTCCAGTAGAGAGCCAGTGAGATGAGGGAAGCTCAGACGAGTGCATGGAGGCAGCAAACTGAGTGTGTGTGTTTAGAAAACACCAAATCTACCATTTTGGCTCAAGAACTCCCAGACCCAATTCGGAGGTTGTCTCCCTGCTGCTGGGTTAGGTGCCTTTCCCTCCATCAGCAGACTTTTCAGGCACTATTGCAGTTATTGTTGAGGGTGTCTCTGCTGGACTAGAAAGTGAGCTCCTTGCCGGAAGGGCTATGTTTTGCTCACCACTGCATCTTCCACACTTAGCACTGTTCAAACACACCATCAGCATTGGGTAAATGATTGCCCAATGACTGAGCAAGTGAGTGAATGAATGAGTGGATGGACGGATGGGTGTGTTGGTGGACGGACAGATGAGTTGTAGATGGGGCTAGATGCTTAAATGAGTTGGTGTATATACAGGTGGGTGAGTGCTTGGTTGGATGGATGAATGGGCTGATGAATGAACTGATAGATGAATGAGTAGTTTGGTGGATCAATGAATGGGCTAGTGGGTGGATAAGCAGCTGGTTAATGTATGGTGGGTGAATGAAGGAAGTACAGATAATTGGATGGGTTGGTGAATGGGTTAGTACCTGGTGGACTGGTGGAAAGATAGAGAAGCTAGCTCATAGGTGAGAGAATAAACAGATACGTGGATGGATGGATGGATGGATGGTGGGTGGATTAATTACTTGGTGAATAAAAGAGTGTGCAGGAAGATTAATACTCTTTCTCATGCCTAATTTGTGCATAAATGTGTTCCACTGCCTCCCCTTATTAGATTATAATTTCCCTGGTGTGTGTGCTGAAGGGCAGGGATCATTTCTCTTATCTCTCCCAGTGCCCAGTCCAGAGCTCAGCCAGGGCAGGGGGCTGCCTGGGTGGCTATAAAGGCTAGTTTTCTCCCCTGCTCTCTGTTCCCCCAACCAGGCTTGGAGCAGCTGCCCTGGCTCCCTGGACTCCAGTGCCTTCCTGAACTCTGATTTCCTCCTTTCTGAAGACCCCAAGCCTAAGCTCCCACCCCATCCCCCACCCCCACCCCTCCTCCAGTACCCTGCCCCTGCTAAAGGGCCTGCCCTTGAGCCCTGTCCCCTCCCCCTCTTCCCTTCCATGGCTCTGCCCCCTGCTATGCTGCAAGAAGAAACTCTCTTCCCTCCCAGATCCTCCTTCCCTACTGTCCCCCCTGCATCAGGACTGTCCCCACTGCCTGCCCCCACAACCTTCCCTTCCACCCGACAGCCTGGCCCAGGCCCTGCCCCCACCCCCTTCCCCATGGACCTTCTATCCTCCGGGTATCCAGAGTCCCCATTTGGGCCTCACTTCACAGTGCCTCAAGATATGCAGCCCAGAGGCAAGCCCCCCACCCCACCTCCTAGGGGGCGGAAGCCCAGCCCTCCCACCTTGGCCCCTGGCACTGCTGGGGGCAACAGCTCCTGCCTCACACAGCTGCTAACAGCAGGTGAGAGAGGAGGGGCAGGGCTGACAGAGGGAGAGATGGGAAGCAAATGTGGAAGTGGGAAGCCTATGGGTGCAGAGGGTGAAGGTTAAGGGGCAGGCTCAGCTGGGGGTGGTGGTGAGGAATTTAGGAATTCCTAAATTCCTCACCACCACGGGTCCTGAACCCGGAATGGGGTGTGGGCTACTAGGAGTGGAGAGATGGGATCTTGGGAGATGACCCCAGAGGCCCTCACAGTCTGCCTGTGCACAGCCAAGCCTGAGCAAGCCCTGAAGCCACCTCTTGTGTCCAGCGCCCTCCTGCGGCCCCCAGAATCCCCGGTAAGATGGCGTGCAATGGGAGCGGGGTGGGGGGGGGGTAGCCTGAGAGCTTCACCCCAACTCTCCACCCTTCTCCACCCCAGCAGGAGACGGTCCCTGAATTCCCCTGCACCTTCTTTCCCCTGACTCCGGCCCCCACACCACCCCGGCCACCTCTGGGCCAAGCCACACTGGCTCCTCCCAGGCCCCTCGTTGTCCCCAAAGTAGAGCGGCTGTCACCCCCAGCACCCATCGGTAAAGAGGGGTTGCAGGGATTGGAGGACGCTAGAGGTTGGAGGGAGGGGAAAGAAGAGGGGGGTTGATGTCTGGAGCCAGGATGAGAGGGACAGGTCAATGGGACCCTCTCCCCTCTTGTTGGTCTGTCTGTGGGTCTGTCTGTCTGCCACAGGTGGCGAGCGGCGAGTGTCTGGGGAGCTTGACCCTGCCCCGGGCCCAGGGACTCCGAGGGTCCGAGTCTCTACTCCTCAATCCGTCCTGAGCAGGGGTCGTCCAGAAAACAAGGTGGCACTATCCCGGCACCCTGATATCTCTTTGCTACCCCTAAGTGCTCCCACACTCCTTCCTAGGCTCACCCCACTTTCTGCACCCCCAAGACTGAGAACCGGCGCATCACACACATCTCTGCGGAGCAGAAGCGGCGTTTCAATATCAAGTTGGGGTTTGACACCCTGCATGGGCTGGTGAGCACGCTCAGCACCCAGCCCAGCCTCAAGGTGAGCCCCCAACCCAGGCTGGCACCCCTAGAGCCACAGGACCCTTCATGGACCTTCTACCTAAGACTAAATCCCAGGACCCTCCAGATACCCAGTTGCCTCTTCCCACCCGAGTGTCTCAGTGGGTCCCAGCACCTGAGCCCACACTGGCAATGCCCACAGGTCAGCAAAGCCACAACCCTGCAGAAGACAGCAGAGTATATCACCATGCTGCAGCAGGAGCGGGCGGCCTTGCAGGAGGAGGCCCAGCAGCTACGGGACCAGATTGAGGAGCTCAATGCTGCCATCAAGTAGGCAGGGACCTGAAGGTGCTGGGGCAAGGGGGGACTCTTGCCTGACTCTCAACCCCTGACCCTCTCCATGTCCCCAGTCTGTGCCAGCAGCAGCTGCCAGCTACTGGAGTGCCTATCACACACCAGCGTTTCGACCAGATGCGAGACATGTTTGATGATTATGTCCGGACCCGAACACTGCAAAACTGGAAGTTCTGGGTAGTATCCTCACTTGGCCAGCGGCAGGGTGAGTGCTGCAGCCAGACCAGCATGTGCCTGGCTGCAGGCTCAACGTCACAGGCCAGGCAGGGTTTCAGAGCTGCTCCCAGGGGAAGGGACTCCAGTTCTACCTGCTCCTTCCAGGCCTCAGTATCTTGGCCAGCAGTGTTGCCAGTGATTGGCTGGATGCAGAGGGAAACTGAGGAAGGGGCCTCTGGGTAGGGGGACCATAGCCTTGCCTACAGAAAGTCGCAGGGGCAGTTTGGGACCTAAACTCTGAGTGGAATGAGTGGGCTGGGCCCTAGGGAAGACATGGAATCACTTACCGCCTCACCTGGTCAGGCTCTTGAGTGAGCCAGGGCAGGAAGCCCAGGGATGGGGGATGGCCCAGCTCAGAAGGGCCATGGAGGAGCTGGGGGAGGGGGCCGAGCACCACAGGAAGGGTGGCTACAGTGGGGGTCCTTGGGGTTCAATGCTTCACCATCGCCAGGCCTTTTCCCTGGTTGGGCCAGATGCCAGGGCTACATGTGAGGTAGGTGAGGATACTGGCTGGACAACAAGCCTGCTCCTTGACCTGGGCCAGTTCAGCATCCTCATCCGGCCTCTGTTTGAGTCCTTCAATGGAATGGTGTCCACTGCAAGCTTGCAGAGCCTTCGTCAGACCTCGTTGGCCTGGCTGGATCAACACTGCTCCCTGCCTGCTCTCCGGCCAAGTACGTGAGCCAGCTGCCTGCCCAGTGGGATGTCTAGGCCTCAGGGCAAAGGGTTCCACTCTGCTTAGACTCCAGGTTCAGCCTGCCTTCAAAATAGCCTAGGGTGTTGGCCATCCCACCATGCTCCAGGACACCTACAGACAGCCTTGCGAACTAGCATCTACCCCTACCCCTTTGTCTTTAGCTACCAAGAGCAGGGCCCTGACCCCAAGAAGTATTTCTCTCTCTCTCTCTTTCCTTAGCTGTCCTGAACTCCCTCCGCCAGCTGAGCACATCTACCAGCATCCTGACGGACCCAGGCTGTATAGCCGAGCAAGCCACACGGGCAGTTACAGAGGGCACCCCTGGCAAACCGCTATAGTGCTGACCAGATCCCACCATTCACTCAACTGCCTTGGGGCTACTTTCCTTGTACATAGGTTCTTCCTCCTGCCCCAGGCCCTGGCTGTCCCGTTTCCTGAGAGTAAAGCAGGACCCTAGCCTCTTTCCTACCTCCTGGAAGCCAGGTAGAACT
The DNA here is from genome assembly GCA_004027475.1 of Anoura caudifer. Taxonomy (NCBI): domain Eukaryota; kingdom Metazoa; phylum Chordata; class Mammalia; order Chiroptera; family Phyllostomidae; genus Anoura; species Anoura caudifer. Next base: position 203,003 of record PVKU01000882.1, read on the forward strand.
GAGTTCCAGTCTCTGCTCTGCCAGTAACTCACACTGTGACCTAGGAGACTCATGCTCCCTCTTTGCATCTCCATTTTCAAGTCTGCAAAAAGGGGGTAGGGAAGCTTCAGACAGAAGATGATCCCAAGGCCTCAGCAGCTGTGACACTTGGGATCCTAAACTGGCAACTCAGGGAGCTTGAAGGAGGGAATGGGACAATCCTGTTTCCCTGTCACTCCTGCCTGCTCCCCAACAGGGAGGGCACAGGCCTCTGTTTTTCTGAACAGAGAAACAAGAAAGGAGGTTTCCTCTCTCTGTTCCTTCACTGGTAACCTGGGGGGCTGCAGGCCTGGGTAGATGAGGCCAAGTTCTGATCCCAGGAGGGTGCACAGCAGGGGGGTGGCCAAACCAAAGCAAGCATCTTGTATGTGTGTGTGTGGATGCATGTGTGCAGGTTTTGTAAAGAATTCTTGACCAATAAAAATTAAAACTGTTGGGGACTGTTGGTGTATCTTACTCTGGGATGGAGAGTTGCTTGGCAGTGGGTGGTGGCCTTGAAAGGACCTTAGCTTTTCCTCTGAGCTGGGAAGCCACTGGAGGGTTTTGACTAGAGGTGGGACAAGATCAGATGTTAACTTGTGAATAGGATCCCTCTGGGTGCTGAGTTAAGAATAGGCCACTGCGGGGCAATGGTGGGAGCAGGGCAGCCAGATTTAGACTGTTGCTGTCATCCAGGCGAGTGATGACACACGTCCTGGAAATCCTCCCTCTGTGGCCAGGAGAGGGTTCAGAGAGGCTCGCCACTTTCCAAGTTGGAAGAGGGCAGAGCTAGTGAACCAAGGAGCAAAAGTGACAGGGCCATTCATCAGAACCACCCAGGAGAATGTGCTGCTGCAGGGAGTGGTGACGTCCCCACTGTGCAAAACGTGCAAGCAGACTGGATGGCCGCTTGGTTGGGTTGTCTCAAAAGGAACTGATACTTCAGATGGAGTTGAGACAAAAGGCCCCAGTACTTCATTGATCCTTTCATTGATCCATTTAGCAAATACTCCCTGAGTGCCAACTGTGAACCAGGCAATGGTCTTGGCTCTTGGGATTCTGTTCACAGCTGCACCCCTCTCCTCACAGAGCTGACCATGCAGGCCTGGCAAGTCAGAGTCCTCTCACATCTTAGAACTTCTGGAGGCATTTGCAGGACATAAACACAGTCTTCTGTGAGCTTTGCCCTTTCCCCAATCATGTAGAATAATAACAATAACTGTGCATCAATCCAGTGTTTACTATGTGCCAAGCACTATTCTAAGTGCCTTATGTATATTAACTCTCTTAATCCCTACAATACCTACCTTTACAGGCTTATTGTGAGGTTTTCAAAGTAAATGTAAGCCCTGGCCTGGTAGCTCAGTTAGAGCATCATCCCAATACATCAAGGGTGAGGGTTTGATCCCCAGTCAGGGCATATACAAGAATCAACCAGTGAATGCATTAGTGAGTGGAACAACAAATCTCTCTCTCTCTCTCTCTCTCTCTCTTCCCTTCCTTCCCTGTTTCTTCCCCTCTCCCTTCCTCTCTCTAAAATTAATAAAAAATTTTAAAAAGCCCTGGCTGGTGTGGCTCAGTGGATTGAACACTGGCCTGCCTAGCAAAGGGTCGCTGGTTTGATTCCCAGTCAGGGCATATGCCTGGGTTGTGGGCCAGGTCCCCAGTGGGGGGCACAGGAGAGGCAACCATACATTGATGTTTCTCTCCCTCTCTTTCTCCCTCCCTTCCCCTCTGTCTAAACATAAATAAATAAAATCTTAAAAAAAAAAGTTTTTTTAAAGAATAATATAGGGTCCGGCACAAAGAATGCCCCTTTTTAATTACAAAATCATAAGCATGTCATTCTGTAACATAACAATATCATACTCAAGCACACCATATGACATTTTAGGTGAAATTATGTTAAAACTATAAATTATTACACCCATATTATTACCCTACCAACCACACTTAAGCAGGACTTAACTTCTGCCGGACCCTGTATATATAAAGCACAACAGTGCCAGGCAAAGAACACTACATATGTCAGGGTTATTATTTTCATCCCCATTTTACAGATGAAAAATTGAGGCGCAGAGAGGTTAACTAGCCTCAGGTTGTATGCTTAACGAGGTGCCCACCCAGACTGTCTGACTCTAGTCTCTGCTTTAGCCGCTTCTCTCTACTGTGCGGTGACAGGTGCACCCAGCTTGTAAGTGCTATTTACTGCTACAGACCATGGCTTGAAGTGGCTCTTTGAAAGGTAAAATCCTGGCAGTTTGCACTATGTTGTTTTCACCCACTCATAACCCACCAGGAAGATCTCCATAAGACACCCCCTTTGATTCTGTGTTCCCTTCTAGATGCCACCCTCCTTTGAGAGAGTCGTCTTGCTCTCCCTTCTCCCCTCCCACTTACCCCAGCTGCTTGCCTTTGGGCTCCTCCTCCCACCTTCCACCCCAGCCTCACTCCTGCACTGGCTGCTTCACCCAGGCCCCTTGACTCCCTCAAGGCCAGACCCAATGACCACACTGCATGCTCTTCTTGTCTTTCCCCAGGCCCTCAGACCATCTTCCTAAACCACTCTTTCGAATCCAAAATTTTTGCCAGCCTCTCCTTCCTCTTGCCTGACAGTGCCTTCCTGCTGTGGGAGCCGCCTCCTCTGCCCACCCCTTTCCCTGGCCCTCTTGCCTCTCACTCTGAAAAGTTCCAGGCAATGCCATACCCTCTGCCTCTCTCCTGAGGACCCTCCACCCTTTATCTGTCTTGCTGCCCTCACAGAGCTACATAACCACATATCTGACTGCTACCCTGACCCCTCCCTCTGAAAGTTCCACAGCTCCCCTAACCTTGAAGGAGTCAAAACAGAACTCATCATTCCTGAGACTGTGCCTCATGGTCTTCCCCCTCAAATCTGGTCCTCTCCATGTGCTCTACATCTCCAGGAAAGGTGCCACCATTCAGACGCTTGTGCAAGCTGCTTCCCTCCTTGGCTCCTCCTCCCCACACCCCACTACCTTATGGTATCTCTTACCAAGGCCTGGCCAGCTGACATTGTAAGCATCCGTCTCCACAGCCACCACCCTGGTCCAACAGAACATTGCCTTTTGCATGAGTCTACTTCCTGTGTCCCTTACAGCTGCTTTTCAAACATAAATGTGCATTTAAATAATTGGAGGAGGGGGACTTTTAAAAATCTTCATGACCAGGTCCAGTGTGAACTAAATTAAATCAGAATCTCTGGCTGTGGGACTTAAGACATCAGCACCTTTTAAGGTGATTCCAATATGCAGCCAAGGTAAGAACCACTGTAATAGAGGCTTTGAGCTACAAATTATATATGTCTGGGGCCCAAGTTAGTTTACTCTGGATCTTAAACTTTAATGTGCATCAGAAATCACTCAGCAAGCTTATTAAAATACAGATTGCCAGGCTCCCACTTCTAGAGTTTCTGAGTTAGCAAGTCTGGGATGGAGTCTAAGAATTTGCATTTCTAATAATACTGTGTCTGGAGCCCAACTGTGAAAATTACTGATGAAATTTATAATTTCACCTAACACAGGCCAGAGGTAGGGAAGGCTCCAATTGCTTTTTTGGCTCCTGCTTCCTTCTGATGAGTCCAGGTTTCTGAACAGATGTTTGAGGTGCTTTGTGACTGGGCCCTGCTACCCCTGCAGCCTCATTTCTTTCCACAGCCTCCCTCCCTTCAATTCCAAGGGTTCTTGAAAGTCCAGTGGTTCCTGGGATGCATCCTTCTGCTTTGCCTTTAAAAGACGTGATCAGCCCAAGAGAGAGGCAGGCCTAAACTTTTTAAACATAATTTTTTAATTTTTCAATTTAAGTTGATGTATAATATTAGTTTCAGGTGTAGAATCTAGTGATTAGACCATTATATAACTTACTAAGTGATCATCCCAATAAATCTAGTATCAAGCTGACACCATAGTTATTAAAATATTATTGGTGATATTCCCTATGTTGTATTCGACTGACTATTCTGTAACTAGCAATCTGTACTTCTTAAGTCCTTCACCTTTTTCACCCATCCCCCAATCCCTCTCCCATCTTTTGAAAACCTAGTCCCCCAACCCCCTCCCCCTTGGGCAATCACCAGTTTGCTTTGCTCCCTGTCTGAGTTTATTTCAACTTTGTTTGTTTATTTTGTTTTTTTAGATTCCACACATCAATGAAATCACATGGTACTTGTCTTTCTCTGACTTTTTTCACTGAGCATAATGCCCTCTAGGGCCATCCATGCTGTCACAAATGGTAGGCGTTTGTTCTTTTTTTATGGCTGAGTAATATTTTTTGTATGTACGTACCACAGATTTTTTATCCACTTGCCTATCGATGGGCACTTGGGTTGCTTCCATAGCCTGGCTATTGTAAATGATGCTGCCATGAACATGGGGGTGCATATATTCTTTAGATTTAATATCGTGAGTTTCTTCAGGTAAAGCCCCGGAAGTGGAGTTGCTGGGTCATAAAGAGGCCTAGACTTTGCTGTGTGCCCCTTCCTCCCGAATCCTTTCCTCCGACCCCATCTGCAGCAGTCACTCAGACAAGACACCACATCACTCCTTTCTACACAGGAACCAGTTATTTCTTCCTTTGCACCAGGGGTGTCTAACCTTTTGGGTCTCTGAGCCACACTGGAAGAAGAAGAGTTGTCTTGGGCTGCACATTAAATACACAAACCCTAACAAAAACTGATGAGGAAAAAAGGTCCATGCATAAATTTCGTGATATCCGTCACCACAGATAAGCAAAAAAGTCCTTACATAATAACCCTAATTATGCAGCAGCCCTTTCTATACTCTTTTAAAATTGTTGAGCAGGTCCTCAGTTTGTGATCACTAATGTAGAAAATGTATGTATCTAAGTAATAAAACCTAGTATGAAACTTAGTAATAAAACTAAGTAATGTTTTAAGTAAATTTATGATTTTGTGTTAGGCCACACTCATAGCCATCCTGGGCCACATGTAGCCCACAGGTGTGGGTTGGACACCTCTGCTCTACACCTTTGCTCACGCCTTGTTTCCCACCTAGAATCCCTCCTGGACTATGCTTCACCTGTCTAAATGTCCACTCTATAGGTACCTTGCCAGACCTTGCTACCCATCAAAATCCACTGGCTGATCTCCCTCCCTGATCTGCTCAGCTTTGCCAAATCCTGCTTTGTGTCATTACTTACACTTCCGAATGTTGGCCTTGGCTTCTAACTGGGGTTGAGGACAGAGCAAGTCCTTCCTTACCACAGCCCAGAAGTGTGGTGGGAGGAGTATGGATCAGGAGTGTTGCAGACACAAGTTTGACTCTGGGCTCTAACCCTCACTTTGTTGACCTTGGGTAAGTTGCTTGACCTGAGCCTAGTTTTTTTCACCTGTTTAATGTCATTTCTTAGCATCTGAAAGGTTTATAAAGATCAACTGAACTCATGATGTGAAAGAATCTTGTATCCCTGATTGAACTGTACACAGATGACCCCTACTCTTGCTTCTCTCTGTCCCCCCCATCAATATATTGGAGTCATAGACTGGCGTGTGTACCCAGGTTCACTCTTTACCTGTGTGCCCTCTGAGAAGTCACTTAATGAGCACTGCCAGAGCATCAGTCTTCTAATCTGTGGGATGAGAATGTGAGAAGATTAAGTGAAATGCAAAGCTCTTGGATCAAGAAATGCCATGCCGCCCTGGCTGGTATTACACAGTGGATTGAGTGCTGGCCTGCAAACCAAAACATTGCTGGTTCGATTCCCAGTCAGGGCACATACCAGGCCAGGCCCAGAGTTTGGAGCGTGCAAGAGGAAACCAGCTGATGATCTCCTTCACGCATCAGTGTTTCTCTCCCTCTCTTTCTCCCTCCCTTCCCCTCTCTCAAAAAAAAAAAAAAAAAAAAAAGTCATATGCAAAATGCTTAATAAATTAAATTCTTCTTAAAAGTGCAGTTTTGTCTCTAGGTGATAGAGAAAGTGGTTCTTGGCTGGGCCTACGGTTTGAAAAAGCAAATTAAGGTTGATTGGTTAGAGCATCATCCTGATACACCAAGGTTGTGGGTTTGATCCCCAGTCAGGGTAAGTACAAGAAACAATGATTGCATAAATAAGTGGAACAACGAATTGATTAAACTGATGTTTCTCTGCCTTCCTCTCCCTCTTCCTCTCTCTCTCTAAAATCAATACTAAATAAAAAATAATTTTTTTAAAAAAGCAAATTAAGGTCAGTTGGTTAGAGCATCATCCTGATACACCAAGGTTGTGGGTTTGGTCCCTAGTCAGGGTACACACAAGAAACAACCAATGAATGAATAAATAAGTGGAATAACAAATCGACATTTCTCTTTCTCCCTCTCCCTTTCTCTTTCTCTCTCAAATCAATAAATAGAAAATAACTTTTTAAAAAAAGCAAATTAAGGTGGAAAAGCCCCAGGATGCTCTGGACACTCCCTCTAGCCCTCTCCACCCCACTGCTCACAGCTCCGTGGACCCCAGTGCACGCACACACATGCGGGACAAAAGGGAAGGAAATGAGGCAGCTCCATTTGCTCTCTGACTAGATCTGCTTCCTCACCAAGGCTGTGGGTGTGGGTGTGTCTGTCTGTCATCTAGTCTCTGCAGCAGCTTCTCCCCTCAGGCGGACTTTCTAAAGACCAGAGGGTCTGCATTGTCGGGAGAGGCTCCCTGGTAGGCATGAAAATATTTGAATCATGAATCTCTGACCCTGGTACTTCCACTTGCTGTGGGCTTCAGGGCTGGGAGGCCCACAGAGCATGCCTGTTCTGGAACTATTCCCTCTCCAGCCAAACGGGTCTAATTCAAATTCTATTAGCCTTTCAGAATATCATCCTTTGTGCTGAAATCTTAATAAGCTGTATAGATCGTATCAATGCCAATTTCCTGGTTTTGCTATTACAACATATTCATGTAAGATGTTACCATTGGGGGAAGCTGGGTGAAGGGTATACGGAAACTTCCCGTTCATTTTTTCAACTCCCTGTTAACTTTTAATTATTTCAAAATAAAAAAATGTGTGTATTTAAAAAATCGTCTTTTCAACTTCCTCTCCACTCCCTTGGTCACCCTTAAGTCCAGGCCCTTATCAACCAACCCCCTCTTGGATCCTAGCAAACACCTCCTGGTTTTCTAGAGAAAAGGAGAGGGAGGGAGGAAAAGGAAAGAAACGGATGTGTGGTTGCCTCGCATGTGCCTTGACCGGGAATGGAACCTGAGACTCTGGTTCGTGGGCCGGCACTCAAACCACTGAGCCGCAGCAGCATCCATCCTTCTTCGCTGAGGCTATTTCACACTCTAACTCCAAGACTACCTTTTCTCTTCTCCATTAATAGTAGACGACCCTCTGAATTCCCAGATGCTCAGAAAACTTTACCCTAAAGGCCAGGCCCCGCCCCTTGGGACCCTCAAATGGGCAGGACCCACCCCTTCAGAGGATTTAACCGTTAGGCCCCGCCCCACGTGCGTGCGTGCGTCTCCCCGCCAAGACGCGCAGGCGCCTGCGTAGCCTGAGGCTGAGGTGGCAACAGCGAAATAACCATGGAACTACCGCAGATGCCGGAGCTGATGGGTCTGTCGTTGTTGCTCGGGCTGCTGGCCCTGATGGCAACGGCGGCGGTAGCGCGGGGGTGGCTACGCGCAGAAGAGGAGATAAGCAGTCGGTCCGCCGGTTAGTGGGACCATGGCGAGTAGGGGTAACCCGCGGGGACCTCGCTTCCGACCGGCAGTCTGGGCCCAAGGGGGTGCCGGGTCCCTCTGGGCCTCAGTTTCTTCTCTTGTGGAATGAGCTTCGCTTTTCGACAAGAGATGCTGCCTGGCCTGGCTGGTCGCGCCCCTTCGGGAAGACTCTTTAGAACCTGGGTCCCACTCTGCGGCTTCCTCGGTGCCACTTTGCCTTTTGAGCCTCAGCTTGACTCCAGGGTTGCTGCGAGGTGGCTTCTAAACTCGCAAGCGCGCTATTTGTTCGTTATTTTATGAAAATGAACAGGGAGGTGAGGGGGTGATGGACCGACACTCACTTGTGAGCACTCTGACTAGTTCCTTGATTTATTGTGTACCTACTATCTCAACAGGGGTCTTTTCCTTTGGGGAGTCCACTCTGGGGTAAAGAAGAACATCTAAAAGTATTAGCGAAAAATACAGTGTAATACGTTTCCTAGAAAGGGTCAGTACTAGAAACAGGAAACCCTGTTGTGGGAGTGGTCGGGCCTGCTTTGTTTGGTGGTGGTGGTGGGGTGCATGTCAAGGAAACCTTCACTGATTGTAGGCAACACATGAGATATAGTCTTAAAGCATAGATGTTTAAGAGTTTGCCAGGAGGCCAAGGAAGGAAGAAGATTCTGGCAAAGGCAACATGCACAACGCAGGGAGCCCTCAACATCATTTGGTATGACTTTAGTGGGAGGGGAGAGACAAGGGGGGTTGTTAGACCAGGCTGGAGAGCTAAGCAGAGGGCAGATTGTGCCCATCTTTGTACTTGGGCCTTAGGTTTTCTTTCTGTAGGAATTGAGGAGTGTATGCAGTGTTCTAACACTGCTGACTTTGTGCCTAGCCTGATTCTCAATTAAATTAGCTATTTTATGCAAAAGTGACCTGCACCATTTCTGGGGCAGGGTAACTCAATGCGTGTTAACTGTCTCTCATTCCTCAGTTTTCTCAGTCATTTGGGCCTTTAATGCTTGTTTTGGATATTCTACTTGTCATTTTGTGTATATTATCAAATTCTCACAACTTTAAGGAAACCGAGGCCCAAAGCAGTTACTACTTACCCAAGATTGGGGCTGCCGGGTGCACATTATTCTCAGTGTAGGGATGTCTGGCCAAGGATCTGCACTCTGGCCATGCTGTGTACCCACTGAGCTGTACCAGCCCAGACAGGGCACCTTTTCTAATTTTCACTGAGGTGCTATATGGACGAACAGCAGGCAGCCTCAAGATCACAATCCAAACCCAAGTCTGATTCCAAAGCTTCTCTTTTTGCCTGCATACTCTCTCTTATTGAGGATAGGGTCCACATCTGGTCATCTCTTGGCACTCCTCTCAGTGCCTGGCCAACTATAGGGGGTCAGTAAATGTTTATTGAGTGAGTAATGAAATGGATGAATGATATGGCCCTTCCTTATAGGCCAAAAAGCAAATGGATTTCCACTTGACAAGTCCTCAAAATCAAAGAAGCAGAAACAGCAACAGCGTATTCGCAAGGAGAAGCCTCAACAGCACAACTTCACCCACCGCCTCCTGGCTGCAGCCCTGAAGGTACGTACGTACATGGGTACCATGCACAACACATATACAAAGGCTTAAACTCCTGCACAGACTTTTCCTTTGTAGTATTCTGTGTATATTACAGACCCTTGGTCTCTAACCAAAGTCAGTCTGGATGCCCCATTCTATCCCTTCTCACCACATCCTGTCAGCACCTTGCTATTAATCCAGGCAGCTGGACCCTGGAGTCATGGCTGCACATCGGTGTTCTCCATCTGCCCAGGGGGTTCCTGTTCACACTTGCAACCTTTCCCCTAGAGCCACAGTGGGAACATATCTTGCATGGACTTTAGCAGCAATGGCAAATACCTGGCCACCTGTGCAGATGATCGAACCGTCCGCATCTGGAGCACAAAGGACTTTCCGCAGCGGGAGCACCGCAGCATGAGAGCCAATGTGGAGCTGGACCATGCCACGCTGGTGCGCTTCAGCCCTGACTGCAGGTGGGAAAGGATGGAGCCTTAGGTTTGCCTGCAGAAGCCTAGCCTGAGGCTTATGGCCTTCCTTCCCATACATGGTTTGGGATAGTGAGGGGGGATTCAGGTTCCCCTTGGGGTAGCAGAAAGAGAGCATCCAGACAGATTGAGCACTGCCTGGGGATCCCTAGAGGGTTAGGCAGTTATATAGTAAGGAAGTAACTTGGGAAGTACCAAAGTCTGGTTTCCAGATTAGTCTTGGAAGCTATGATGATTTTCTAAGCCCTAGAGAGAAACTAAAGGAACAAAAACTATTAGAGTTCTATCTAGTGGGGAGTTTTAGATTTTGAACCAAGGGGTTAAGTTATAACACTAAACTATAGGGCATGAGGGGAGATCTTGATTTTCCTTAGAATCTATTGTAGTATAGGACCTGGCTCACATAGGGTCTATGTCCAAATGAGCATGTGACTTACTTGTCTGCTCCTTGTCTTTAGAGCCTTCCTTGTCTGGCTGGCCAATGGAGAAACCCTCCGTGTCTTCAAGATGAGCAAGCGAGAGGATGGCGGATATACTTTCACAGCCACCCCAGAGGACTTTCCTAAAAAGCATAAGGCACCTGTCATCAACATTGGCATTGCTGACACAGGTAAGAGGCATTCAGAGGGTGGAGTTTGCCTAAGGCAGGAGGGAATGGCTCTAGTTATAAATGCTGAATGAATTAATGCTGCCTCTCAGCATTTTGTTCAGCCTCAGAATGATAAAGGGATTCTGGCTCTGCATTTCCTTGGAGTCTGGGAACCATAGTAAATCCCCAGCTAAGGCAGGTAAGAGCCACATTCTTTAGCAGTCTTTATCTGCATTGACCCTTGGCCCCAGAGGGGAGCATGGGTACTTTGGGCAGCAGTGGCTTTCATACGATGGCTTTCGTACCTGTTTCATTGAATTGACAGTTAGTCGGTAAAATTGACCTCAGCTTATGTCACTCCCCTCACTTCTCAGGAAAGTTCATCATGACTGCTTCCAGTGACACAATTATCCTCATTTGGAATCTGAAAGGTCAGGTGTTGTCTACCATTAACACCAACCAGATGAACAATACACATGCTGCTATATCCCCTTGTAGCAGGTGAGGAAGGAGGGACTTTGGCATCTGGGATGGGTAGAGGTTGGGGCTGGGGGTTAGGGACAGAGCAGTGAACCAGCTACAGATAGTGGAGAGAGCATACAGTGTGGAATCAGGACACCTAGATTTAAATCCTTAGTCTCTATTTCTTCATCTATAGTTTTTAAAAGGTTGAGTTGGGGTACTGTGTATCTTATAGCATGGCTTTGTGGATGAACTGAGATGTGTATCAAAGCACTTTAAAAGATGGTGTCATTTAGATATAAGATTAAATTTCTCAAGGAAGAGGCTTAATGGGTTTGCAGAAATAAGATGCCCTTAAAATTAAGTTTTAAAGGAACTTGGGTTGTATGACAGGTTTGTGGCCTCATGTGGCTTCACCCCGGATGTCAAAGTTTGGGAAGTCTGCTTTGGGAAAAAAGGTGAATTCCAAGAGGTTGTACGAGCCTTTGAACTGAAGGGCCACTCAGCAGCTGTCCAGTTCTTTGCCTTCTCCAATGACTCCCGAAGGTGAGTGAATTCTCTGATTTCTTACCAGTGGCTGTCAGCCCCTCTTGGTAACCAGGGTCTTTCTGCCTATCTCTGCAGTAGCCCTGAACTGGGTGGGGGGCCTGACCCTCAGCAGGAAGTAGACATAGTAGTGGAGTTGGTTTCCTAGTTGGAGCCCTTAGTGCTGTCCCAGTGCCCTCTGCCCCAGGTGTGTTGACTCTAGAGCTGTGGTTTTCCATGCTGCAGGATGGCCTCTGTTTCCAAGGATGGTACATGGAAACTGTGGGACACAGATGTGGAATACAAGAAGCAGCAGGACCCCTACTTGCTGAGGACAGGTCGCTTTGAAGAGGCAAGCAGCATGCCATGCCGCCTGGCACTCTCCCCTGACGCCCAGGTCTTGGCCTTGGCTAGTGGCAGCAGTATTCATCTCTTCAATACCCGGCGGGGTGAGAAGGAGGAATGCTTTGAGCAGGTCCATGGAGAGTATATCACTGACTTGTCCTTTGACATCACTGGCCGGCTTCTGGCCTCCTGTGGGGACCGGGCAGTGCGGCTGTTCCATAACACCCCTGGCCACCGGGCAGTGGTAGAGGAAATGCAGGGCCTCCTAAAGCGGGCCTCCAATGAGAGCACCCGCCAGAGGCTGCAACAGCAGCTGACCCAGGCCCAGGAAGCCCTGAAGAGCCTGGGTGCCTTGAAGAAATGACTCTAAGAGGGTGCAGCAGGAAGGATCTGGCCTGCTGCTGCCACTACTGCTGCTACTTTCCTTCCCAGGTTCTCCCCAACTGGAAACCTTTGGAAAAGGAGTATCCTGATTTCTTTTTTATGGTGACCCCTCCTTTTTCCCATTGAATCTGTTCTTACCTACTTAGATCCTTCACTTCTTGCTGGTTGTGACTCCTGGCCTTACTTGACCTCCCAGGGTAATGTGACCAGGGTGTTTTTTCCTGGGCCCAAGGGGTGGAATCTGTCTTCACTGGGCACTGAGGAGAGTGGTAAATAGAGGAGAAGGGGAACATGGTCTTTGACCTTGTGGCAGCACACCTCGATACCCAGAGAAGTTTAAATTGTGGAGGCAAAATCTAAAGAATGCTCAAGTATTAACCAGCAGTGTTGCAGAGGTGGGAGATTGGGATATCTTACAAATGCATAACTGTGGTATGGGTGAGGAAAAGGCTAGTCTGAATCCAGGTAGAGTAGACAACACTATTAAAAAGTAAGGGATTTCATTCTGTGCCTCAGTTTTCTTATTTGTAAAATGAAGAATAATCTTCTTTTGACCTCCTCATAAAGGTGTTGTGGGGATATGAGAGTAAAAAGTCCCTAGATTTGAAAGAAAAGTAGAAAAGAGTAGTAATACATGTTATGTTATCCAATGTCATTTATTGACTACTGGGTAAAAGAGGGTCTCAAACATGTAGTCTGAAACTAAATTAGAAAGGAAAAAACACATCTGTTGAAGGGAAGTTTCTGGGATCATACATTTCGTATTTGGTACTGCTTTAAGTTATGTGGAGGAATCAGAGAATCCTACAATGAAGTCTTCTCTTTCAGGTTATATCCTGTTGGAGGGGACCCCTTTTTAGTCCATTAAACATTTGAGTACCTAGCCTGCCCAGCACAGCTCAAGGCAAGACATGATCTCTGCCATCAAAGATGGCTGGTAGGAGAGTGGGACACTTGCCTATTAAGTGCTTAATATTTACTGTTAAGTGTTTTTTGTTAGTTTATTCATAGCTGTAGAAGGCTCTTATAAAAGTCAAGGTAAAAGGATTGAACCAGGACAGAGGCAGTGGAGATGAAGATGAAGTTGAAGGGATAGATTTGATAAGCGATTAGGTATTTAGAAGTTTGAATGTTTGGATTGGAGGACTGTTTGGATGTGGGAGGTAAAGGAAATGAGGAATCTAGGAAGCCTTGAGTCTAGGTAAAATTTATTCATCAGAAATTCTTATTTCCTTTCTTTAAAACAGGGACCTACCTTACTAACCCCAAGTTCACATAAATGTTTGAACAAACCACTGCCTAGAGTTATCCTTAATTATTCCCTTTCGTTACTCCCTCTGCCCCACTACCCCTACTACCATCCACTCCACCAAAGAATTTTGGTTACACTCCAGATTGTATTATATCCTGAATTTGCTGCTTCTCTCCATTTTTTCTGTTACCATCCTAGTCCTAGCCACTGTCATCTACTGGATAATATAGCTTCTTCATTGGTCTCTTGGCTTCTTTCCTTACTTCATTAAATCACTTTCCACATAGCAGAGTGATCTTCTGAAAATGTAAACAAGATCACATTGCCCCCCCAGTTAAAACCCTGCAGAGGCTTCCCATCACACTTGGAATAAAATCCAAAATGCTCACCGTTGCCCACAGGGTCATAAGTAATCTGGCTTCTTCCTTGTGTGTTCTTTTTACCATCCTCCCAACCACCCCCACCTTGCTGTTCCTCAGCCAAGCCAAGTTATTTCCATCCTCAAGGGGAACTTGTGCCTATGCTCTTCCCTCTGCTTGGAAGCAGTTTTCTTTTCTGTTGGCTGAGTTGTCATGCTTGTCACAATTCAGGTCTCTGTTTCACTTAGCACTTCAGAGAGACGGTCCCTCACCGCCCAATCTGAAGTAGCCCTTTCCACCAATCACATCACACACATCCATCATATTATTGCATTTTATTTATTTTGTATTTCATAGTGCTATCCAAAATTATTGTTTGGATATGTTTGCTTCAGGGATTTCAGTGTAAATGCTATGAATGTCAAGTGGGTAACATAAGTGCATGAATTGGGTGTCTTCTGGGTGTAAGACAGTAGGAAATGGTAGGGACTGAAAGTGATCTGTAGAGGGCAGGTGTCCTGGGTAAGGGGCAGGGTTGGCTGCTACTTCTTATTCAGGAATCCAGCAGAAGTTGCCAGTTTGTTATAAAATGAAAAAAAAATAGGCACTGTATGGACCAAACAAAACACTAATGTGGGACAGCAGCCCACCAGTTCTCTTAATTGGCAGCTTCTGGATTGTTCATTAACCCACTGGAATGTGAGCTCCACAAAGGCAGAATCCTTGTCTTTCTGATTTGCACAATACCTGGGGACAGAAAAAGCCCTCAATAAATGAACTCAAACCAGCGCATTTGACAGGAAGTTCAGTATCCTCTGTGAATATCTTCCCACTCTTGCTTTCTACTGTGGTTTTATGTTCCTAATAACAGATTTCTGATTGGTAATGCTATGCACATGGCTTCTGGTGAATATTAGCTTTCTGATTGTCGGAAGAATGAGACCAAAACTTCTTGCATAGCTGCTTGGCATTGGCATTCCTCATTGTGAAGTGTTGAGTTACTGAAGTCAGAAGTCTTCAGTTTTGGTTTCAGCTGGATCATGGACTGATTTGAGATCTTGAGCAGATAGACCACTCACTACTCTGAGTTTGTTTCCTTATCTTTAAAATGGGAATAAATCCTGTCCCTGTGTTTCTGATGAGCTGAGTGAAAGCACTATAGAAAAAGTGATTACAGAGACTTCATGAGGACAGAAAGCTCCTTTCACTAAAAATGAACCTGCTTCTCTTGTAAGCATGGGGAAGCTATCTGGATATTAATGTAGAACAGAGACTGCTGTGTTATTTTGATCAAAAATCCTCGTGTATGAAGGCAGCATAACATTTTAATACTACTATTTCAACTTCTGTGGGTTTGAAAATTTTCAAAATAAAAAGTTGGGGAAATGTTAAAAATGGTGGTATACAGCCTATTTTATCAGTTATCAAAAATAAAAATATTTAAACCGCAGTTTTCATCAAGGTAAAATTATATTCATATTTAAATGATTGTTCTGTAATTAAAGATTATAGGAGGTAAGTAGGAAGCACATACTAATGTGATGAGTTATCAGTGATGCTAGGTTATTTCATATAGTGCTAGATAGACCCAACACTGTCCTAAATTGGCCTCATATCTAGGAACTTAATAATTTGGGGATTCATGTACTCCTCTAAAAAATTCCAAGAATAGAGATCTTTCTTGTGAGCATGGCTTGGTTTCCGCCCACAGCTCTTCAGGCAGAAGCCCACAGGTGGGCACAGGTTGGCACTGCAGAAGCAGCCACGGTAACTGAAAGCATGATTCATACACACAAAATCGTGAACGTCTTCTGAGATCGTGATTGCATCTCCAAGTCTTCATTTCAGGCTACAGACTTCCAGAGCTCAGGGCAGTTGGAAAGTCAGTGTGGTTTCTACTTGCTTTCTATTCAGTATACAAACCCAGTGTGAGCCTCTGCATTTTCTTGGTCACATTAATACTGGCTAATATTGAGTGCTAAGCATTTAATCCCTACTAACTTGCTACTGGTTTTGCCTCAGCCATTCTCCTAGTAACCACATGTTTTTATCTGGTGAGCTACTACTTCCCTGACTCGTGATCCATATGATTTACAGAGGGTACACCAATGCTCCACAGTGGGCGTATAACAAATCAGCAGATCCCTGGACATGGCCAGACCTTTAGAAAAGTGAAAATATCTTTCATTTTCTGCTAGGATTGCTTAGTAAGTAAGATGTAAGCTTGTTAACGTGTAGTCCTGCCTGAGAATGAAGCTAACACGGGAAAATAGGGCCGAAGATGTAGAGAGATCACATGCTGAGGATGCTGTTTAGACTGGCAGATACAGGCAAGCTTGAGGTTTCCACCACTAGAGTTGTCAGTTACAAAACAGGAAGTTATTGTTTGTGATTAAGTCAATTTCAATCTGGCTACTCACCTGCAACCAAAAAAGCTTTAACATTAATATTATTAGTAAATTGTCCAAGGCACATAATAAATAAATGGCATGCCCTGACAGTTAAATTGAGGCCTGTCTGGTACTAAGTTACATACCTTTACTAGCAGGTCCATCCCTGGAGGCAAGAATACAAATGGAGGCCCATATGCCACATCTTAATATCTAAAAGTTATAAATCAGACTAAGCTCAAATATGCTCTATCCTATCTTGATAGGTACAACATCCTGGAAGGCCAAGTTTGAATTTAGAATTCTCAAACTCAGGCCTGCCACAATGTGGTGTCAAAGCAAGCCATCCCATGGTCAAGGCCTGTCTCTTTTGTTCCTACCTGCTTCTTTTCCATGTTGCAAAGGATATCCCAGCCCATACCTCCCAGGTGCCATCATATCACTAAAAGCCCCTCACCACTTCATCCTTAATTGTGTGCACATGGCAAGCACTGCCTTTTTAGGAATGACCCAGAGAAGGCTCGTACAGGCCCTGGAAGCAGTTTTGGGTCTGTTGGTGCAGGGATTCCAAGATCTTGGGTACCTGGACCATGGTCTGGTGGGTGAAATGGTGACACAAGCTGTGAGTGGTCCTGCAAGGTCTATGCCT
This sequence comes from Anoura caudifer, assembly GCA_004027475.1. Classification (NCBI taxonomy): domain Eukaryota; kingdom Metazoa; phylum Chordata; class Mammalia; order Chiroptera; family Phyllostomidae; genus Anoura; species Anoura caudifer. The sequence goes on from PVKU01000882.1 coordinate 219,689, forward strand.
CATGGGGAGGGGCACGGCAGGAGGAGGGCCAAGACAAGTCCCTCCAGAAGGAGTCCTCTTGCCCATGTCTAACACTGTTAACCACATTTCATTTTTCCCCTGCAGTTTAAAGTTCACCACACTAAGCTCTCCTTAATACATCAGAAATACAGTATTGTGAGTTTCTGGAGATTCAGCCAGATGTATCTCAAGATACATAGTCTTGTATATATTTTTTTCTTGTATATTTTCTTAACTGGTATCTGTACCCTGATTACTGGCTCTCCTTCTCTAAGTTCTTCCAAGTATCACACAGACAAGCCACAGCCAGGGTACCAATATGGAAAACAGTCACACCTGGATCATTCCTCCATCACATCCCAGGATCAATCTGACAAATTAAGAAGGAATCCAGGGGAGCTGAGCATACCAGCTTTCTCTCTAATAAACTGACAGAACTTGTCATTGTGCTTTCATTATACATGCTGTCACTACAGCAAGTAAACTCAGCTTTTTTACACTTAAACATTTCAAGCTGCTTACTGGCTTGTAAATTATGCTAGCTAATTGAGTAGCAGGGTTTTTTGTTTTTTTTTTTTGCTTGTTTTTGTAAAAAGTCTCAGTTAAACTCCTTATTGAATGCCCTGTTTTAACCTCTGATCCTCTCCTTTATTTATTTTTTTTTTTCTTCCTTAATGGCACCTTTCAGCCGTAGCTCAAATATCTGGTAATAATGGCAAACATTCGTGGGGTCCTCATTATAGTTCAGACACCATCCTCAGTGCTATAGTAATAACTCATCTCACCTTCCCAGCAGTTCTATGAGAATAGGTACTATTATAACTTTCCCATCACCAATACAGAATCTACATAATTGCTAAGGTCACTTAGGAAGTGCATAGCTGAGTTGGGATTTAAACCCCCAGAGTCTTGGTTCAGAGAGCTCAGGTTCCTAACAGTTCCCAGTATCAGAATCACCTGGGACCTGGGCATATCTACCAAGCTCCTGCTTTAACAGGCCTCTGGGTTCTTTATTAGCTCTCAGGTAATTCTGATACCAAAGTTTGGAAACCACAGCAACTGTGCTCTTCTGCCTTGATTTTGAATGTTGTTCAGAAGCTACTGTCCTGCCTGAGGGTGTGTTCCTGTCCCTACAGGTGAGCGTTTCCATGTTTGTGCCCAGTGGAAGAGAAACTGCAGGGGAGCCATCCAGGGACCCTCTAGGGGACTGTCCCACTCCCTGTTTGTCAGTGGAAATACCTCAGCTCCTGTCCCTGGTCATATGGCCATCACCTTGGCTCTCTCAGAAGCCTTTGGAAACTGCCTTTCCCCTAGTACCTCAGACTAACTGAAAGGCTTCTCAGTGCTTTCATAAGCCTATACATTCCTCCATGTCTCCATATTGTATTGTCTTTTCCCAGATTGTCTGGAGGACACCACATTATAATGTCATTTATATATGTGCTGTTACTGTATGGAGGGCAGGTGACAATTCTGATTAATTTTAGTATCCTTACAGCCTAACACAGGGCCAGTTAGTTCAATAAAAGAACTTCTACCTCCTAAAAACCTTCCCCAGTTGCCCTGGGGCCTTGCAATCACTGAGTCCCCCCTCAAGTACCTTTCTGGACATACCCCTTCTGAAGGGCCCCTTTCCAACACCTAACCCAGGTATAGTGCAGCTTTTAACCAGCCTGTGATTTTGGGCATGTCCTTTAAACTCCCAGAACCTAAGTCTGCTTTAAGAAGAGAGTCAGGAACAGACTTAGCTTGCAGACTTTTAAATCACACAATACAGAAGAGCAGTCTGAGTCTGGCCAAGATGGAGGCATAGGTGGGTACACTTTGCCTCCTTGCACAACCAAAAGAAGGACAACAACAAATTTAGAAACAAAAAACAACCAGAACTGCCAGAAAATAGAACTGTTATGGAAATCCAACTACTAAGGAGTTAAAGAAGAAACATTCATTCAGACTGGTAGGAGGGGTGGAGATGGGCAGCCAGGGTGGAGAGTATGCTGGGCAAGGTGGCTGGAGGACCGGGTGAGTGAGGCAGCAGCTGGCAGACCAGGTGGTCCCACATTCGCACACAGATAAACCAGAAGGAACAACTGGGGAGTGGGACAGACGAGGCAGCCTAGGGTTCCAGTGTGGGGAAATAAAGCCTCAAAACCTCTGGCTGTAAAGATCTCTGGGAATTGTGGTGGCAGGAGAAACTCTCACCCTCACAGGAGAGTTTGTCAGGGAGACCCACAGGGTCCTAGAACATACACAAACCCACCCACCCAGGTATCAGCACCAGAGGGCCCAATTATTTGTGGGAAGTAGGGGAAGTGACTGAAAGCCAGTGGAGAGCAGAGGAAGTGGCACTGTTCCCTTTCTGACCCCTTTCCCACATACAGCTCCACAATACAGCAACATGGGTTGCCCTGCCCTGGTGAATACCTAAGGCTCCCCCCCCCACTTACTACATATCAGGTGGGCCAAGACAAAAAAAAAAAATATGGCCCCAGAGAATGAACAGATCAAAGCTCCAGAAAAAATACAACTAAGTGGTGAAGAGATAGCCAACCTAGCAGATGCAGAGTTCGAAACACTGGTAATCAGGATGCTCACAAAATAGAGGAAAAAGTGAAGGCTATGCAAAGTGAAATAAAACAAAATGTACAGAGAATCAACAGTGAAGGGAAGGAAACCAGGATGCAAATCAATGATTTGTAGAAGAAGGAAGAAGTAAACATTCAACCAGAACAGAATGAAGAAACAAGAATTCAAATAAATGAAGAAAGGCTTAGAAACCTCTGGGACGACTTTAAATGTTCCAACATCTGAATCATAAGGATGGCAAAAAAAGATGAAGAAAACCAGGAGATCGAAAACTTATTTGAAAACATAATGAAGGAGAACTCCCCCAATCTGACAAAGGAAATAGACTTCCAGAAAGTACAGGAAGCTCAGAGAGTCCCAAAGAAGTTAGACCGAAGGAAGCACACTCCAAGACACATCATAATTACATTACCCAAGATTAAAGATAAGGAGAGAATCTTGAAAGCAGCAAGAGAAAAGGAGATAGTTACCTACAAAGGAGTTCCCATAAGACTGTCAGCTGATTACTCAAAAGAAAACTCCCAAGCAAGAAGGGGCTAGAAAGAAGTATTCAAAGTCATGAAAGGCAAGGACCTCCATCCAGATTACTCTATCCAGCAAAGCTATCATTTAGAATGGAAGGGCAGATAAAGTGCTTCCCAGATAAGGTCAAGTTAAAGGAGTTCATCATCACCAAGCCCTTATTGTATGAAATGTTAAAGGGACTTATCTAAGAAAAAGAAGATCAAAAATATGAACAGTAAAATGACAACAAACTCACAACTATCAACAACTGAACCTAAAACAAAATAAAACAAAACAAAAACCAACTATGCAAACTACAAGAACAGGAACAGAATCACAGAAATGGAGATCAAATGGAGGGTTATCAGTGGGGAGGGGGAAGGGGGAGAATGGGGGAAAAGGCACAGGGAATAAGAAACATAAATGGTAGGTACAAAATAGACCGGGGGAGGTTAAGAGTAATGTAGAAAATGGAGAAGACAAAGAACTTATATGTATGACCCACAGACATGAACTAAGTGGTGGGGAATTCTGGTGGGAGGCGTGGTGTAACAGGGCAGAGGAGAATAAAGGGGAGAAAAAGTGGGACAACTGTAATAGCATAATCAATAAAATATATTTAAAAAATCATACAATACATGGAGAAATTAATATGTCATTCTCATCCTAACAGTGAGCTCTTACATCCCAGGGACCCTTCTCTTCCTCCTCACCCTCTTTATGAGTACTTTCCCATGGGCAGTATGGTCTTCCCAATTCCTGCACCCAGCTCCTGGGAGCATCCTCCATTTGTTGATCTCTTTCTTCCTTTTTTTTTTTTTTTTTTAAGATTTTATTTTTCAGAGAGAGGAGAAGGGAGGGAGAGAAACATTGATGTTGGAGAGAAACATCAATTGGCTGCCTCTTGTTCACCCCCAAATGCGGACCCAGCCCGCACCCAGGCATGTGCCCTACCAGGTAATCAAACGGGCACCTTTTGGTTCGCAGGTGCGTGCTTAATCTACTGAGCCACTCCAGCCAGTGCTCAGTCCACTGAGCCATACCAGGGGCATTTGCTGATCTATGATACTGAAGTTCTGGATAGTGTCATATGTGTGGACATGTTTTCTCTTCTGCATTTTTTTCTTAAAAAAAAAATTATTTCTGTGTATGCAAAGCTTTTGTTTTACATGGTGTGTTTTTTAAAAAAGATTTTATTGCAGTGTTCGCAGCCACCATCACTCTCTAATGCCAGCACCTCCTCCAGCTCACTGAGCTCCAGCCGATGGAGAAGGGGGGTAAGTAAAGAGGTCCCTATACTATGGCTCATACAAAGCAGATTGCCTGCAAATCGACGGGTGGTAAAGCACGGAGGAAGCAATTGACTACCCAAGCCGCTCGCAAGAGTGCGCCCTCTACTGTAGGGGTGAAGAAACCTCATAGTTACAGGCCTGGTACTGTGGCACTTCCTGAAATTAGACGTTATCAGAAGTCCACTGAACTGAGTCGCAAACTTCCCTACCAGTGTCTGGTGCGAGAAATTGCTCAGGACTTCAAAATAGATCTGTGCTTCCAGAGTGCAGCTATTGGTGCTTTACAGGAGGCAAGTGAGGCCTGTCTGGTTGGCCTGTTTGAAGACCCCAACCTGTGTGCTATCCATGTCAAACATGTAACAATTATACCAAATGACATCCAGCTAGCATCCGCATACATGGAAAATGTGCTTAAGAATCCGCTATGATGGGAAACATTTCATTCTTAAAAAAAAAAACAAAAAACAAAAAAAACCTCTTCCTCCTGTTAGTAGTAGTTCTGAACATTATATTGTTTTTCCCATAAGGTTAAAAAGGTACCTAAGTATATGAATGCGAGTGGAAAATAGGGGACAGAAATCAGGTATTGGCCATTTTTCCATTTTCATTTGTGTGTGAATTTTTTAAATATAAATGTGGGGACATAAAGCATTCATGCAAGTCAAGATGTTTCAGAGAGCAAGTTTCAGCAGTTCAACTTTATAACAATATAAATAAACCTGTAAATTTCTCTGGACAATGCCAGCATTTGGATTTTTTTTAAACAAGCAAATTTTTTATTGATGGCAACTAAATGGTGTTTGTAGCATTTTTATTATACAGTAGATTGCATCCATACACTGTACTTTTCTAACTGAGTTGTCCTACATGCAAGTATGTTTTTAATGTTATCTGTCTTCTGTGCTGTTCCTGTAAGTTTGTTATTAAAATACATTAAACTAAAATAAAAAAAAGGACTTTATTGCTCTGGCTGGTGTGGCTCAGTGGATTGAGCACTGGCCTGTGAGCCAAAAGGTTGCTGGTTCAATTCCCAGGTAAAGCACATGCCTAGGTTGCTGGCGAGGTCCCCAGTTGGGGGCATGTGATGTTTCTCTCCCTCTTTTTCTCTCCCTTCCCCTCTCTCTAAAAAAATAAATAAAATGTTTTTAAAAATTAAAAATAAAAGATTTTATTTATTTTAAATAAAAGATTTTAGAGAGGAGGAAGGGAAGGAGAAATAGAGAGAGAAATGTCAATGTGTGGTTGCTTCTTGCACGCCCCCTACTGGGGACCTGGCCTGCAACCCAGGCCTGTGCCCTGACTGGGAATGGAACAAGCAACCCTTTGGTTCACAGGTCGGCACTCAATCCACTGAGCCACACCAGCCGGGGCTTATTTTTATTTTTCAATTATAGTTTCCTTTTAATATCATTTTGTATTGGTTTCAGGTATACAGCATAGTGGTTAGACAGTCATATACTTTACAAAGTGTTCCCCTCGATATTTCCAGTTTCCCCTGACACCATTCATAGTTATTGCAATATTGACTATATTCCCTATGCTGTACTTTACATTCCCATGACTATTTTGTGAGCACCAATTTATACGTTTTAATCCCTTCACCTCTTTCACCTAGTCTCACTGGACATTTGTTTATAATTATAGCTACTCCATCCAGTAATGTCATGTTTCAGAGACTTACATCTTGAGAAAAGGTAAAGTTTTGTTTCTGTATTGTCTGTTTTCAATGAGCATGCACTTTTATAAAAACCAGTAAGATCATGACATGGTAATATGGAAAGAATAATAACCTCTTGTTATATATATTTTCCCAGTGGCTTCGTAGCAGCTGTTATGAGCGATCAATTATTATTCCTATATTGCAGATGAAAAACTGAGGCTTTGGAGGTTAACTAGCAAACAAGAACTCAACCCTGGGACTAACTATAGAGTTCAAACTTGTTCTTGGAGTTCCCCCACACTGACTCTGACCTTGCCATCAGAGGTAAGTTCCTTGAGGGCAGGGACTTTATGGTCTTAGGAGTCTGTGCTGCACCTCTTTCTATCCCTAGTGTACCACATAAGTGAGCACACAGTAAGTACTTCATATTTGTTGGTAAATGCATGTACTTATTGCTCAATAGTAAATGAGCTCCCTATCACCACCCCTTCCTCATCCACCATGCAATTGTACTGCCAATAGAAATTCCATTACTTTCTGGGGTCACTATATCTTGTGAGTTCACACAATGTAGCATGTGACTCCCAAGAACTAATGGCTCCTGAGCAAGAAGATAACATTAAGGCTGCAGAATTGAAAGGCCAATCCCTGGAGTTGGGAGGCTACAGCCCCCTAAGCACCTGCCAGGACTTTGGCTCACTTCCATCACAATCAGATGATTTGAACTCTCCATATAGGCAAGAAAAGTCAACAGCTACAAAGAAGCATTCATGCCCATACATAAGGGATGAGGTGAGGGTATCTACAGTTCATCAGACCCCTAAGACCTGCTTACTCCCCTGGTCTCTCCAAGACTTCCCGGGATCCCTGGAACCCAGAGCCATGGTGTCCCCATGTAGTGATTCCAGGGTGTCAGCTGATGGGATCAATGAGGAACATCTAGAGTCCATTGTGATGTTGCACTGTCTGTCTTGCGATTAGATGAAGCTATATGTTGAGTCCTAGAATGTGTGCAGAGGTGGTCAGTTTAATCTGGGACTGCCTCTTGAACCCCTCCTGTAGTTCTCCATGCTCTTTTTCTGCTAGCTAGGAGCAGAGGATTCAGTGGAGATTACTGACATTCTATCAGGGGTGTCCAACTCGTGGCCTGCAGGGTGCATGAGGCCCAGGATGGCTATGAATGGGGTCCAACACAAAATTGTAAGTTTACTTAAAACCTTTTTTTTTTTTTTGCTCATCAGTTTTCTTTAGTGTTTGTGTATTTAATGTGTGGCCCAGAGATGCCAAAAGGTTGGACACGCCAGCATGAATGAGCCAACAGATGGAGGGAGCCTGGGCCCTGCATTGTATCATGACCATGGACAAGAAATAAATTTATACTGTATTAAAACCATGGAATGTGTGGGGTCATTTGTTACAGTAGCCAGCCTATCCTGACTATTACACTTAGTACAGAATATCTCTTCACTTAACCTGTGAATGTGATTTATAACAAGAAATACCTATTTTGGTCTTTTCCCAGGATTTCTGACTCACAGCTTCTCTAACCGTTGTAACTTCCTAAGTGATTAGAGCAATAGGGGCAGCTTTAAAAATAATATTTGGGTTTGACTTCAGAAATAGCTCCAGAGGTGAAACAGGTGTGTATTGTTATCCAAACAAGCCCCTTTTGACCACACTTGAGTTATATTAATTCTGTGAATTTGGTGACAGCTTTTTGCCAAAAGAACCAACCAGGTAATTAAAGGGTTGGAACTTTCAGTTCCATCCTTCCCTTCTTCCAAGGAGGGGAGAGGGGCTGGAGATAAACTTAATCGCCAAAGTCAATGATTTAATTAATAATGCTTACATAATGAAGTCTTCATAAAAATCCCTAAGTAGTTCTAAGCTCTACTGGGAGGCTGACATTGTGGAGGGAGATGCAAGAAGGGTGGCTGCATCCAGAGAAGGCACGGAAGCTCTGTGCCATTTTCCCCATCCCTTCCCTATGCATCTCTTCCATCTGGCTGTCCTGAGTTGTATTCTTTTATAACAAACTGGTAATCTAGTAAGTAAACTGTTTTCCTGAGTTCTGTGAGCCACTCTAGCAATTTAATAGAACCTGAGGAGGAAGTTGTGGGAACCTCCAATTTACAGCCTGTGGGTGAGAATCACAGGGGACAATCTGGATTTTCCATTGGCTCTGAAGTGAGGATGGGAGAGATAGTCTTGTGAGACTGAGCCCTTGACCTATGGGATCTGATCCTTACTTCAGGTAGGTAGTGTCAGAACTAAATTAAGTTATAGGACACCCATGGTGACTGGAATTGAGAACACTAGAGGAAGAAGCAGGAGTGTTTTTCCTGAGCAAGCTCTGAGTTTGGGGTACAAGAACTAGCTAATATGGCAGCCAGCTTTCTGTAAATCTGAGCTATGAGATCCAAACAATTTACTCCACCCCACCCCTCCAACTGTTACACCTCTTCTAATTCAAAGTTACCCTTGCTGATTCTACAGGCAGCTGGAATAGGCACACGACCAAAGAACCGGAAGTCGGAAGTCTTGGGTTCTATCCTGGCTCTGCCTCATACAGGTTGCTCTTGAGAACCATGGTAAATAGAAGTGAAAGCCAACTAACTGTGAAGTATTAAAAACCCATTACCTTTCTGCTCAAATCTGGTTTCCCATTTGGGGAAAAGTAGGAGGCATAGCCCAGGTGGTCTTATTCAATCTTTGGCTGGTACCCTCAAGGAATTACACCTGCCTCCAGGAATCTCTCCCTTCCCTGTGATGTCCAGTACTTGGGGTATGTGTGGTGGGGAGGACTTCAGGAATTCTTTCCCTACTTAAGCCTATACTGAGATAAAATGTCCTTCCCCTAGTTCCTAGTCTGGGAACTTAGGATGTCAGGAGCCTCCTGCTTTGCTCTCAGGGGTGACCCACATTTCTATTATCTTCTCAGCCCCCTCCTGCTTTCCACTTTTGAGGGGTTCTCTCTCTCTCTCTCTCTCTCTCTCTCTCTCTCTCTCTCTCTCTCTCTCACACACACACACACACACACACACACACACACACACACACCCGTACCCACATATCTTCTATCTTTTTTGGCTAAGGAGAACTTGGCGACCAATGGGTCCAAGTGCTCATCTTACAGAATAGAGGCTCAGACCATTGGAGTTATTTGCCTAAGGTCATTCAGCAAGTTGTTGCACAATGGAAAACACTTGGGCCTTCTCTCAGCTTAACTGGACTGTCTCCTCTTCTGCTGCAGCGGGCATAGCTCTAAGGTACTCTTCATGACTCCTGCCTCTGGTGTTCATGCCTCTATCTAATCCTCTCCCTTTAAATGTGGGTAGGACCTGTGACTTGCTTCAGACCAATAGAATCTGCCAAAGGGGATAGGATGTCACTGGTGATTACATGACATTATATAAGAGTCCTTTTTAGCAAACTCACTTTCTCCCTTGCTGACTTGTAAGAGGGTCTGTGGAATGGCTATATGGGCAGCCTGTAGAAGTTGAGGGCTGAGGCCTTTAGTCTTACAAGTGCAAGGAATTAATTCTGCCAACAACCAGAGTGAGTCTGGAAGTGGGTCCCTCACCAATCAAGCCTGCACATGAGAACTGAGGCCTGGTCAACGTTGATTATAAGCCATACTTGGGATCCTAACCCACAGAAACTAACATTATTAGATGTGTATTGTTTTGAGCTGCTAAGTTTGTAACAGTTTATTATGGAGCATAGAAAATTAATATCCTGGACTTCTGGTCAAGATGGAAGCATAGGCAGACATGGCTTGCTTCTTTGCACAACTGGATCACAATTACAACTGAAATCATCACTCAGAACCATCAGAAATCAAGTTGAATGTAAGTCTGACAACCATGGAATTAAATAAACCACATCTATCCAGACTGGTAGGAGGGGCGTAGATGTGGAATGAACTGGTCTCACACCCAAATGTGGGAAATAAAAATTCAGGAGAGATGATGTCTTAGGAGCGAGGAGTACCAGACCCCCCCAGCCCAGGGTTCCAGTGCCAGGAAAATAAGCCCCCACATCTTCTGGCTGCAAACCAGAGGGGACTGTGTCAGTGGAACAAACTGCTGGACCCCCAAGCAGTTCTTCTTAAAGAACCCACACACAGACTCACTTACTCAAAGTCACTCCCTCTGAGCTCCAGCACTGGAGTAGCAGCTTGAAAGGCACCAGTGGTATATAGGGTGAGACTGAAGTGTCTGGCATCAAGGTGAGCAGAGGCCATTGTCTCTTTTCTAAACCCTCCCCCCACTGGCAGACTGGTGCCATATCTAAGACTCCATCAACATAGCTAACACTGTTTGACCCGCCTTGGAGATCCCCAGAGACTCCGCTCCACCCAGCTTTTCCACAAGAATGGCTGATTTGGCTCATGCTTCACAACTTTGTGAATCCTATCAAACAAGCAACAGCTGCCCTCAGTGAGCCCCAGGCCCAGCACTAGCAGCAGCCAGCTCAGATTCACAGCTTGGCTTTGCCTGGGAATCTCTAAGTCCAGCACAACTAGTAGCCATTTCAGATATTGCTTTATAGCTCAGGCAGGGTGGCCCTGGGCAAAACATAGGTCGGGACTGACCTTGGCCTGCAGCACCCAGGAAACCCCAGAGCCTGCACACTCAGTGGACAGCTACAGACCATGCCAGTGCACCACCACCCTGCCTCTGCACGGCTGAAACTCCATGGGGGGTGGAGGTTGGTGGTAAGTGGTCACAGCCAGTCCTTGCAGCTGACTGGCCTGGGTAAATCCCTCCCATTGAACTTCTGGCCAAGATGGAGGTGTAGGTAGATACACCGTGCCTACTCACACAACCTAAAGGACAAAAACAATTTAAAAACAAAAACAAAAACAACAGAATTGATAGAAAAACAGAACTACATGGAAGTCCAACAACCAATGTGTTAAAGAAGAAACATTCATCCAGACCAGTAGGAGGGACGGAGATGGGCAGCCAGGGTGGAGAGTACACGAAGCAATGTGGTGGCTGACTGACTGGGCGGTCCCACATTTGTGTGCAGATAAACTGGAGGAACAACTGGGAAGCAAGGTAGACCATGCAACCCAGGGTTTCAGCATGGGGAAATAAAGCCTCAAAACACCTATTACTAAAAAAACCTGAGGGGGTTGTGGCGGCGGGAGAAACTCCCAGCCTAACAGAAGAGTTTGCTGGAGACACTCACAGGGTCCTAGAATGTACACAAACCCAACAACCTGGGTATCAGCACCAGAAGGGCCCAATTTGCTTGTGGGAAATGGGGAAGTGACTGAAAGCCAGTGGAAGCAGAGCAAGCTGCACTGTTCCCTTTCTGACCCCTTTCCCACATACAGCTCCACAATGCAGCAACATCAGTTGCCTTGCCCTGGTGAATACCTAAGGCTCCCCGCCCCCAACTTACTACATATCAGGTGCACCAAGACAAAAAAATATGGCCCAAAAGAAAGAACAGATCAAAGCTCCAGAACAAAATAAAAGTGGTGAAGAGATAGCCAACCTATCAGATGCACAGTTCAAAACACTGGTAATCAGGATGCTCACAGAAATGGTTGAGTGTGGTCACAAAATAGAGGGAAAAGTGAAGGCTATGCAAAGTGAAATAAAACAAAATGTACAGGGAATCAACAGCGAAGGGAAGGAAACCAGGACCCAAATCAATGATTTGTAGAAGAGGAAGAAGTAAACATTCAACCAGAACAGAATGAAGAAACAAGAATTCAAATAAATGAAGAAAGGCTTAGGAACCTCTGGGACAACTTGAAACATTTCAAAATCTGAATCATAAGGATGGCACAAGAAGATGAGGAAGACCAAGAGATTAAAAACTTATTAGAAAACATAATGAAGAACTTCCCCAATCTAGCAAAGGAAATAGACTTCCAGAAAGTCCAGGAAGCTCAGAGTCTCAAAGAAATTGGACCCAAGGAGGAAAACACTAAGACACATCATAATTATATTACCCAAGGTTAAAGATAAGGAGAGAATCTTGAAAGCAGCAAGAGAAAAGGAGACAGTTACCTACAAAGGAGTTCCCATAAGACTGTCAGCTGATTACTCAAAAGAAATCTCCCAGGCAAGAATGGGCTAGACAGAAGCATTCAAAGTCATGAAAGGCAAGGACCTCCATCCAGATTACTCTATCCAGCAAAGCTATCATTTAGAATGGAAGGGCAGATAAAGTGCTTCCCAGATAAGGTCAAGTTAAAGGAGTTCATCATCACCAAGCCCTTATTATATGAAATGTTAAAGGGGCTTATCTAAGAAAAAGAAGATCAAAACTATGAACAGTAAAATGATAAACTCACAACTATCAACAACCGAACCTAAAAAAAAAACAAAAACAAAAACCAACTAAGCAAACTACAAGAACAGGAACAGAATCACAGAAATGGAGATCACAGGGAGGGTTAGCAGTGGAGAGGGGGAGGGGGAGAATGAGGGACAGGTACAGGGAATAAGAAGCATAAATGATAGGTACAAAATAGACAGGGGAAGGTTAAGAATTGTATAGGAAATCACCCTGGCTGGTGTAGCTCACTGCATTGAGTGCAGGCCTATCAACCAAAGGATCAAGGGTTTGATGATTCCCAGTCAGGGCACATGCCTGGGTTTTGGGCCAGGTCCCCAGTTGGGGGCATGGGAGAGGCAATAGATCAATGTATCTCTCACACATTGATGTTTCTCTCCTTCCTCTTTCTCCCTCCCCTCTCTCTAAAAATAAAAAAAATATTTAAAAAAATTGTATAGGAAATGGAGACGCCAAAGAACTTACATGTACAACCCATGAACATGAACTAAGGGGGTAGAATGTGGGTGGGAAGAGGGGTGGTGCAGGGCACAGGGGAATAAAGGGGGGGAAATGGACAACTTTATAATAGCATAATCAACAGAATATATTAAATAAATCCCTCTCATTAATCTGCCCACAGCAACCAAGGCTCAACTACAAGAGGAGAGTATACTCAGCACACACGAAGGGCACATCTTGAGTACCCAGTTTGGGTGATATGGGAGGCTGTGCCACTGGACCCTACAGGACACCTACTACATTAAGCTACACTACCAAGACATGGAGTCAAAGTAGCTCTATGTAATACAGAAAAACAAACACAAAGAGGCTGCCAAAACTAGGAGACAAAGAAACATGGCTCAAATGAAAGAATAGATCAAAACTCCTGAGAAAGACCAAAATGAAATGGAGATGAACAATCTATCAGATGCAGAGTTCAAAACACTGGTTATCAAGATGCTCAAGGAACTTAGTGAGGACCTCAACATAAAAACGACCCAGTCAGAAACAAAGGATACACTAATTGAAATAAAGAACCATTTACAGGGAAATTACAGTACAGTGGATGAAACTGAGAATCAATGATTTGGAACACAAGAAAGCAAAAACAAACAAACAAACAAACAAACAAAAACCAACTACTCAGAACAGCAGGAAGAAAAAAGGAATAAAAAAAAATGAGGATAGTATAAGCAGCCTCTGGGATGACTTTAGGAGGTCCAACATTCACATCATAGGGATGCCAGCAGGAAAACAGAAAGCGCAAGAAAGGAAATCTATTTGAAAAAATAAGGAAAGAAAACTTCCCTAATTTGGTGAAGGAAATAGACATGCAAGTCCAGAAAACACAGAGTTCCAAACAAGATGGATGCAAAGAGGCCCACCCCAAGACACATCATAGTTAAAATGCCAAAGATTAAAGAAAAGGAGAGAATCTTAAAAGCAGCAAGAAAAAAGCAGTTAGTTACCTACAGGGGAGTTCCCATAAGATTGTCAGCTGATTTCTTAAAAGGCAGGCTCAAAGGGACTGGCAAGAAATATTCAAAGTCATGAAAAGCAGCGGCCTACAGCCAAGAATGCTCTACCCCAGCAAAGCTATCATTTAGAACCAAAGGGCAGATAAAGAGCTTCCCAGACAAAAAACTGAAGGAGTTCATCAACACCAAATCATTATTATATGAAATATTAAAAGGGGCTTACTTAAAAAAAAGATCAAAACTAGGAACAATAAAATGGCAAAATATATATCTATAAACAATTGAATCTAAAAACAAACTAAGTGAACAAGAATAACAAAGACAGAATCCTGGACATGGAGAGCTTTTGATCGTTCCCAGATGGGAGGGGCATGTGGGGGAATGGGTGGAGCGGTGAGGGGATTAAGAAGAACAAATAGGTAGTTACAGAATAGCTATGGGAATGTAAAGTACAGTATAAGAAATGGAGTAGCCAAAGAACCTATATGCATGACCCTTGGGTATGAACAATGGTGGGAGGATTGCCTGAGGGAGTGGGCAGTGCTTGGTGGAGGGGAGCAAAGGGGGAAAAACAGGACAACTGTAATAGCATAATCAATAAAATATAATTTTAAAGAATATTTATTTTTAGAGAGAGGGGAAGCAAGGGAGAAAGGGAGAGAAACATCAATGTGTGGCTGCCCCTCATACACCCCCAACTGGGGACCCACCTGAAACTCAGGCATATGCCCTGTCTGGAAATTGAAACAGCAACCCTTTGGTTCGTAGCACAGCGCTGAATCCACCAAGCCATGCCAAACAGGGCAAAATATATATTTTTAAGTTTTATATCGCCATAAGAAAACATAGCACTATTGAGCGCTATTACATCCTATGGAGAACTTCAATCTTAGGTCACAGAGTTAAGAGCTCCTGGTTTTGGTCCCATAAGCTCTCTTTGAAATTACTGAAAAATATATTTTTTAAAAAGCACTCAAGGTCATGGATTCCAGAGGGACACTGGAAAAAGACCTGAGGGAGTTGAGACAAGCATGCAAATATGCGCGGGATGTGTGCTCCAAGGGGAGGGACCTACAGTGCAGAAGCCCTGAGGCAATTTTCCTGGGTGTATTCAGATGAGCAAGAAGGCCAGTGTCATTGGAGCAGAGACAGCCAAAATTAGTTGTAGGAAGTGAGGTTAGGAAATTAATGAACACATGTAGAGACAGGTAGGGCATTAGAGGCCACTGTAGCTTTTACTGAGAAAGGGAAGCCATTGCCTCTAATGCAAGTTGCTCAAGGCAGAGGTCTGGCCTGGCTTATCTTAGCACCTAACATAAGGCTTTCACCTAGAAAATATCAAGGTGCAATTTTTAAAAAATAAAAGTACGTCAAAAGATGGCATTTGTGTGGCCTGCAAGGCATATAGTTGTTGAGTGCTCATTTTGGTCGCTATCTTAGGCAGAGAGCGCTGCAGTGGAGATAAGGTGAGGAATATAGGGCCAGGTGGACAAATGTGGACAGAAAACAGGTGGATTACTAGGTCTTTGGAGTCAGGGATTACCAAGGAAGGTGACTGACTGGCAGGGTGGGCTGCAGCAGAGAGGGGCGAAGGAGGCTAGTGCAGCCAGGACAAGCAGTGGGCTGTGTAGCAGAGACAAGCTATAGGAAAGAAACCTCAGCCAGGAGGCTGGCTGGGATGTGGAAATGAATAAGAAAGGTTAGACAACTGCCAGGAGTTGGCTGTGAGCCTAGACCAGGGGGACCTATTAACAGAACTGGAGAGGTCTAGAGAGTTGGCCTCTCTCACAGCACTTACCACCTTATGCCTTGTGTCTTACTTTCTGGTTGCTTTTTCCTTATTCTCAAGGGTAGAGTGTGTCCTATCCATCTGTGCATCACCCAGTGTCCACTGCTGTACAGCATATAGCAGGTGCTTAGGCAGTGCTTGTGTTATTTTTGGATCACTTGGGCTTGAGAAACAGGTGTGCCTGTCACCTTTTATCCCATTATTTCTAGAATCATTCCTTTCCTCCATATGTTGGTTCCACAAGTCCACTCCTCAGTCAGGCAGACGCTATTCCCAAGCCTCTCACTAGCAAGACAACATATGCTTATCAAGCCATGCTATTTGTCAACCTCGAAAGGCTGAACAGTCATAGGCAGAGGCTGTGTCAAGTTCAGGGTTAGGTAGGTATTTCTCTGGGGCACACAGGAGGGAAGTTTCCCTAGAGGTGACAAAAGTAGCCACTACCAACCAATGTAAACTGTCACCTGC
This sequence comes from Anoura caudifer, assembly GCA_004027475.1. Classification (NCBI taxonomy): domain Eukaryota; kingdom Metazoa; phylum Chordata; class Mammalia; order Chiroptera; family Phyllostomidae; genus Anoura; species Anoura caudifer. Next base: position 235,769 of record PVKU01000882.1, read on the forward strand.
TTTGTCTCCTGAAACAGCTGATACAGGACCCTCCCTGCATACTACTGCAGACATCAATAAATGCCTGTCTGGTGGGAGCACACTGAATATTCAGCATTCACCCAAGCATTTACTGAGCATCTACACTGTGTGTGGCACAGTTATGCCTTGGAGCAATTGCATCTACACTATTTTCAGAAGTCAATTTCAAGGTCATCCCCCCCTCCAGAAGCCTCCTGACACCTCTCAATTAGATTAGGGTTGTCCTAGTACTTTGTACTTTCCTTAGCCTAGCATTTATTAAAAGGCATTTTAATGCCTATTTTCTGGTCTCTGTGTTCTACTAAACTGTAAATTCTGTGAAAGCAAAATCCCAGATTTTTGTCCACAGCACTTAGCACAAAGCATTGTACAATACAGGCAACATTCAATTAACAATTGCTTAATTAAATAAGACAGTGAAGTAGAGTGCTAAGTATGAACAAAGTGGAACCCCAGGATGTCAGGTGAATGCTTCTCAGTTCAATTAGATGTTGGGAGAGCAACAAAGTGGTCAGCTCCTCTGGTGAGGAACATGTGTGCACGAGGTTGGAAGGCAAATCGAAGAAAGGTGTCAAATTCTCTGTGGTTGGAGGACAGCGGTTTATCTGCGGAACTAGGGCGCCAGACAGGAGGGGCAGCCGGACAGGATGATGCACAATCGCGGTCTCCTTAAGATCAAGTCCATAACAGACAGGTAATGGCAGCAAACCTAGCCTGAGAATGAAGGTGCCCACCTCCAAATCCTCTGGGAAAGTATCAGCGATTCCATTGGCAGCGCCTCGCACCTCGCCCTGCCCACAGCACATGCCGCCGCTACCTGGCCCCAGCCTGCTTGAGGGCTAAGGGAGCTCCTTCCCAGGGCACCCAGGGGACCCAGTCACCAGAGGCGGGGCGCGCAGGCGCGCTGAGGCCTTGAGCCCCAAGGGGCGGGCGGGTGCGCGCGCTTCCTCGCGCACGCGCGCAAGGAGGGGGTGACGGCTGCGGTGACGCTGCTGCGGCGGGAGGGTGGTGGCGGGTGAGGGGCGCGATTCCCCGCGTCTTGGGAGTAATAGCCCAGCTCCCGTCGCTCCCACCGCCGCCATGTCGGGCAGGTCAGTCCGGGCCGAGACCCGCAGCCGAGCCAAGGACGACATCAAGAAGGTGATGGCGGCCATCGAGAAAGTGCGGAAATGGTGAGGGGCCGGGACTGAGGGTGCTGGCAGGGGTCGCCGGCCCAGGCTCAGAGGAGCGCCAGACCGACGGGTGGGATGGGAACCTACCGGCTGGCGCTTGGGGGAGGGGGTAGCAGGAGAAGGCGGGAGGAGAATGCAGCTCGGCTGGCGTGAGGTCAGAGGGCGCGCCGGCCGTGACCAATCAGCGGCTTGACCGGCTCTGGCCCCGCCCACCTGTCAGTAGGTGGTGCGTCACCCGGGGAGCGCCGCTTTCCGGTTCTGCTGGTCTGCTTGGCCTTGCTCCTTGCTCTGGTATGGGCGCTGATGCATCATCTCCGTGTCAGCCTGCCTCTGGAACCTTTTGCGTTGTGAACTGACCCGTATAGTAATTAACTATCTGACTATTCAGTCCACCGGACTGTACCTATTAACTCATCGAAGTTTGGTGAGAGGTACTCGGTACCTACCTGCCACGGGAGCACACTTGGTATGGGAGTCAAAACTCTGTCCTCTAATACCAGCGCGCTGTGAACTGGGTAGGCGTTTTCTCTTACTGCTTTGGCAGCTGTTGGTAGAGGAGTTTGGGAATGGCTCATGTAACGTTCATTGCAGGTGCTGGTTTACAGCCTATTTTGTATCAGGAACTCTGATGTATATTAACATTAAAGTTTCACAGTCAACTACTTAAGACAATTTCTTGAGTGCTTTTCTGTAGCTGATGACTATTAATAATATTAAGCTTGGGTAGGTGTTAACACCCTCCAGGAAGCCTTCCCAAAGCTCTCCTGTCTTCCACCCTTCACCCCCTTTAGGGACTTCAGTTACCTTGGACTTTATGTACATGTTTTTCCATTTTCGCACAAGATCAAGTTTTTTATTCCGTTATATCCAAAGACTTCATGTATAGTTGGGACCCATTATAAAAAATTAAATAATCATGATTTTTCCTCCTCCAAACGTAATCCTCCTGGTTTTTTTGTGGAACCTAAGAATTGGCACACCTTTTATTCTCCTTTGCCATTCTCTGTCCCCACCAGCAGCCTGGGCCAGATGACCATCCTCTCTCACCATCCTCCCTATGACCTCCCTGCTTCAGCCCTTGCTCATTCCTCAGTCTATTGCTCAAATTGCACTCAGAGTGATACCAATTTTCTCAAGTGCAAATCTCATAGCACTCCCTTCCTAAGAAAATAATGCTTCAGTGACCTCTTCTTGCTCTTAAAACCAAACCTGGTCCTTCCTGCCTCACCTGCCTGGCTCACATTACGCTGGGTGCTGGCCATCTTTCAGTTGGAGCCACACTACTATTCCAGCTGCCTGGCACCCTTCCTTACCCTCACATCCCTCTTGCCTAGTTAACTCCTAGCTCAGCTCAAAAGTTGGTTCCACAAGGATACCTTTCAAGATCCCCAATCTAGATCAGGTCCCCTTCATAAAACTTTCCATAATTGTAGTTGGACCATTAGACACTTCTTGTATTTGACTTTTAAGATACAAAAATGGCAATTTAATATGTTTAAACTTAATGATTAAGTGACTAGTAGTGAATGAGTTGTTTGATGTCTGTTTCCAACTGAAGTACAGGCTCTGATTGTAGGGACTGTGCATCCTGTTTCTTGTGTGCCCAGGGCCTGCCACAGGGTCTTGTATATTAAATATTTGTTAAATAACTGAGGAAATGGTGTCTGGTCCAGGAATTAACTTCTAGTATTCTAGGTCTTTAGTTCATTCTTCTGTTACATCACAGTCTCTTTTATACTTTCCTGTGATGTCATTTGATGAATAGCATCATCAGTAGCAGCAGTAACAACAGTTACATTTTTTGACTTTTTATATGATCAGATTTGGACTTGAAACTTTCAGAAGTCATATTTCAGCCTCCCCATTCTGCTTGTCCATAATTTACTGCCTTATTCAAGAATATCACTTGCCTTTCCCTAGGTATGTGCCTGGGAGGAAAAATAAAGCCACTTATATTTTAAGGCTTATCTCAAAAGTTACTTCCTTTAAAGTAAAACTGTAAATCAGCCCTTCCATGGCTTGATCTTCATCTCTTCCAGAAGACAGTGTAAGGCTTGGTTCTGTTAGGTGGAGGCATCCTGGACTGTGATTATTTTTCAGTGGAGTTGTGTTTCAACCCAGAGTTCCACAGGAGTCATAGAAGTTCTCTCATCTATGGGATATCCTAGTCTTACTCTGTCTTTTTGTTTTAATTTTACTTGTTTATTTATTTTAGAGAGAGGGCAGGGGAGGGAGAGGGAGAGAAGCATCAATAAGTGAGAGAAACATTGATCGGTTGCCTCTTGCATGCCCCCAGTTGGGGGCCTAGCTTGCAACTCAGGCATGTGTCCTGACTGGGAATCGAACCAGTGACCTTTCATATTGCAGGCCAGTGCTCAGTGCACTAAGCCACACCAGCCAGCGCTTACTCTGTCTTTCAGCCTTGTCATCCTTGTCACCTTCAATAATTTCCTTATTCCTTCCAATGAGCTCCCCTGGTAGGGACCATATCTTATACATCTTTTATATCCTATCCTGCAGGGCCTTGTATATTAGGGCTGTATAAGTATCTGTGAAATTCAGTTAATGTTTGGAAAATAGATGGATGCTAGGTAGATACCTGAGTTTAGAAATGTGCTGGCACTCTATATTAGTATAATCTGTGAGGAGAAAAGCAGCTTTGGTACATTGTACGTGAGGAAGGGTGACAAGTTCAGGTCCAAAGGAATTAGACAATTTTTCTGAAAGGATGACTTTGCACTGAATGTTATGGTATAATTAAATGGATAGGAAGTTTGGAAAGCGTTTAAGATTGAAGGAATGATCTGCTGAGAAGTAGGGCAGCACAAGTTATGAGCAGAAAATCTATTTTATTGTTTTATCAGCCCTAAGAAGTGTCTTTCTTTTAGGGAGAAAAAGTGGGTGACTGTGGGTGACACATCCCTTAGGATATTTAAGTGGGTTCCTGTGACAGACAGCAAGGAGGTAAGTGTGGAAGAAAATCCCAACAAAAAAAAAGGTACTGTTTTCTTTCTTTGTTTGACTTTTAATGATAAAGGAGTTTATTTCCCCAGACTTGAGTGTAAAATACATAAAGGCACCACCCCCTGTCACTGACCCACACAAAGCTTCCCTTTATTCCCATTCCTTAACCTATTCCTCTTTTCCAAGGCTTTTCCTACAGCTCAGTCCTGCTCCCTGTGAGTGTCAGTGTAGCTTTTTTGGAATTCAGCTATGCCCATTGGTTTCCTCATTGTGTGACTGCTTTTGAGTTATAATGGCAGAGTTGAGTAGTTGCCATAAGACCTAATGGCCCATAGAGTCTAAAATGTTTATTATCTGGCTCTTCAAGAAAAAGTTTACTGACTCCTGCTTTTATCCAATTAGCTACTCACTGTAATGTACTTTTATGTGTTTTATATGTGTGTATGCCATTCTCATTTCTCTTCCATGGGTTTGCTTGGACACCTGTGTATTCTTGCAAAATATGTATTCTTGCATAGCATTGTTTCATATTGGTGTTTTAAAGTTTTTACATCTAAATGTAGCATTGTGCTATAAACCTCTCTTCTGTTTTATTCAACCTTGTTCTTGAGAACTTTCCATGTTTCAATGACTGTAAATAGAGTTTCTGCCTCTGAGTCTTGCATTGTGTTCTCTTACATAGAGTGACCACATTTATCTACACATTCTCTGGGTAATAAAACACCCAGATTATCTCCAGCTTCTTTTCCTTAATTGTTTTTGAAAAATCTAAAATATAAAACAGACATAAAAGTATATAAAACATAAATGTACCATATAATGAATAAATGTAAAGCTGATACCCTTGTCAAAACAAGCCAGGTCAAAAAATAGAGCATTGCCAACTCTCCCCGAGACTGCTCTCTGTGACTTTTCCCAGCATCCCCCCCCTCCCCTCTAGAGGAAATGTGGCTCCTACTTTTCTTTTTCTTACCACTTTTCTAGTCGTTTGCAAACATTTTAAACTTTATATAAACAGTATCATCTCTCCCTCTCTTTCCTCTCTCTCTAAAAGTAAATAAACAAAACCTTTTTTAAAAAATAACAACAACAAAAATATCCAGTATCATGAACTGTCTTTTTTTGTGTGTGTCTTGCTTTTTTAAAAGCTCAGTATTATACTTACAAAATTCCATCCATGTCGTCTTTGGAGCTGTTTGCTCTTTTTTGTTGCTATGTGGAATTTCGTTACAGAACTATACCATATTTTATTTTTCTGACTCTTCTGTGCATGGATGTTTGGAGTGTCCGCACTTTGAGACATTAAGAACAACTCTAATTCAGTACATGAGTCAACGTGTGTGTGAGTTTTTTTGGGAGAGACTCCTGGGAGTGGACTTGCTGGATCTTGGATCTGTGTTTTTTTTACTTAAACTAGCTAATGCTATACTATTTCCCAAAGTGAGTGATTGTATCAGTTTACAGGGGTGGGCAAAGTTAGGTTTTAAGTATCTACTTTTGTCAGTCATTGGTTAAATTATCAGCCATCATTACCTAAAAGATAAATCATAAGTAAGGATATGAAATACTAATAATAATAATAAGATGACAGATAATACAGTAATTAATAAATAAATAATAACACAAAAATAAACTCTGCCCTGGCTGGTGTGGTTCAGTGGATTGTGTGCTGGCCTGCGAACCAAAGGGTTGCTGGTTCAATTCCCAATCAGGGCACATGCCTGGGTTGCGGGCCAGGTCCTCAATAGGGGGCACACAAGAAGCAACCACACATTGATGTTTCTCTCCCTGTCTTTCTCCCTCCCTTCCTCTCTCTAAAAGTAAATAAATAAAATCTTTAAAAAATATATTGGTTTAAAAAAAGACAAACCTAAAACTCCATACCCATTAAGCAATTCCCCATTTCTGTACTCTATTTTGACCTTGTATTCCAAGGTCAGGCTTTAGTCATCATTCATTCACCACATTCAGGTCCCAAGCAGCAGGAGGAGTGGAAGGATGGCAAATGGTATTTTCAGGAATTTAAGGATTTTCCTAGAAATTGCCTCAGGACAGATATATACACTTACTTTGTGTGTTTATAATAGCTTGTAGCACATCTAGTGGCCAGGTATGCTGGGGAAATGTGACCACCTAAAAATCCTATTAATATGGGCAAGGATTTTTGCTGTGCAATTACTTTTTTCTCTCTCTTCACCTCATGATGACAGATAAATTTTTTTCTGCTGATTTGAAAGTCCTATTCTTTTTTTTACTATTGGCTACCTCTAACTTAAGAGTTAATATCTGTCCCTGTAAAGCTTATCAAAATCTGTATTTTTCCTCTGAACCTGCAATACCTACAGCTCCTCTGGTCTCTACTCCTGTACCACCTCCATCCCTACCTTGTGCTTAGTTTTTACTGGAATTTTAAGTTAGATTCAGTTCAAATATTTGTTTTTTTACAGATATTTATTTTACTCATTGCTTAATTAAAGTAAACATTACTAATTATTTACTAACCCTTTGCCACCTATTATTGTTTTCTCCTATATTCATTTCTCTTTTTGCTGGAATCCACCCTTTAAGAGTTTTTTCAGCCCTGGCTGGTGTAGCTCAGTGGATTGAGCGCGGGCCTGTGAACCAAAGGATCACGGTTCGATTCCCAGTCAGGGCACATGCCTGGGTTGCAGGCCAGTTCCCAGCAAGGGATGCACGAGAGGCAACCATACATTGATATTTCTCTCCCTTTCTCCTTCCCTTCCCCTCTAAAGATAAATAAATAAAATGTTAAAAAAAAAAAAAAAAGAGTTTTTTCAAAGAGGGCTTTTGTGGAATAAACTTTCTGAAAATATATTTTTATTCCTAAAAAATCTTTGTTTTATTTTCATGTTTAATTGATTATTTTACCTGTATATGGAATTCTACATTCAAAATTATTTTCTTTCAGCATTTTGAAATTATTACTCAATTGGGGCTCCTGGTGTTGCTGTTGAAAAGTCTGATGTCAGTCTAACTATTTTTTTCCTCTATAAACTGGTAGTTTTATCTATTGTAGTTTTTTCCATTGGCACTTAGTCCCCTTAAAATAATTCTTGATTCTTTGTAGGTGATCCTCTTGTATTCCTGGAAACTTTTAGAATTTCTTCTCTGTCTTTGATCTCCTAGGACTTCTATAAGAATATCCTATAATGTTCACATCTACCTTCTTTATTTGTGAACTTTTCTCTCATTTATTTCATCTCCTAATTCTTTCCTAAGTTCCCTATTCTGATTTCTTAACCCAGTTTTTGCTCATTAATCCTTTCCTCACCTATACCTATTTCTGTTACTAAACTCATTTACTTAATTTTTATTTTGAACAATTATTTATACCAATTTTTTCAATTGGTTCTTTTTCGAAACAGCTTTCCAGTACATTCCTTATCTTTGTGAGCAGACTTGCTGTGTTTTATTTAAACTTTTCTGTCCCATTACCATACTGGTATAGCTTGTTCTATTTATTGTCTTTCATGGAGCTTGTTTTCCCCCAGTGTCTGGTTTTTTCTGTGCACTTACCTGTTACTCTTTTGGGACTCTAAGCTGTCTTGGCTAGTATATGTAACTGAGGGGAGTATATAAGCTTAAGCTCTGGTTCTCCCTCCTTTACATGAATTTAAGGGATGAGGTTAGCCCTAGGATTCAGTCTTTCTCTTTTCCTTCTGCCATCTTCCCCTGCTTCCTGGGAAACTCTGTAGTACCAGTCTTCCATGTGCTACCTTTATATAGGAACAGCCATCCCTCCTGTCATTGCCAAGCCCAGGGAGCTAGAGGGTGAAAGCTAGGAGGACTTTGGAGCCACCCTTTTTTCTTCAACCAGGGTTGGATGATACCTGGCTCCAGTGATACCGTTACTGCTAGAAACAACCTTCTCACCCCACTCCATTTCTCCCATATAAGTCCCTGGCTCTTTCCTATTCAAATTCTCTCTGCCCAAGACTCAGCTCCCTTCGCTCTCCTGAGGGTTTCTCACAGTGTTTGTGTTGAGCTGGACCCTGAGGACCATCAGTTTATCTTATCCTTCAGTGATCCATGGTAGTATGCCATCTTCTAAAGTACCAGCAGAGACCTGTTAGATTATGAAAAATGGAAAATGGCAATCAAATTGGTAAAGAAAAATTGTGACGGCCCTAGCTGGTGGGGCTTGGTGGATTGAGTGCCGGCCAGTGAACCAAAGGGTTGCCTGACCAATTCCCAGTCAGGGCACATGCCTGGGTTGGGGGCGGGGGGCGTGTGAGAGGTAACCACACACTGATATTTTTCTCCTCTTTCTCCCTCGCTTCCTCGCTCTCTAAAAATAAATAAATAAATAATCTTTTTAAAAAATTGTGAAGGATATAAAGGAGTGGAACACTCGCTGGCTGATGGGAGAGTAAAGTGGTACCAACTTTATACAGGTCAAGTTGATCATAAAGCTTTCAGTGATAGGTTAACTAGATGGTTAGAGATCATAATGTATACGTATATCAATCAGGTAAACGCAATGTACACTTTAAATATCTTACTGTTTTATTTGTCATGTATACCTAACTTGGTAAAACTGAGGGGTTAAAAAGCTTTCAAAATATGTATCTCTTAGGTCTAGAAGTTTTATCTCTAGCAATTTATCCTCAGGAGATAGTCATATGTGTTCGAGATACATCTACGATGTTACATTATCTACAGCATTACATTATTGTTTCACAGTGTTTAAAATTGCAGGCAAAATGAGTTCTTATTGTAGAATTCATTAAGTTATTGTGCATCTATATCTTGTAAAGCTATGTAACCATTATAAAAAAGATTACTCAGTGGCATAGGAAAATGTTCTTAATGCAGTGAATGAGGAAAGGGAAGCAAGTTATAATACTGTGATCCATTTTCATACAAATAAATGTATAGGTTGACTGATTTTCATTTCTTTTTCTGTATTTCCAGAATTTCCTATAGTGAAATATGTATTTTACATGAACACAGAATCATTAAAATAAAGACAAAAGAGAGCAGAAAAAAATAATGATAAAGCCAAATGTTGGCATGGGTGCTTATGAAACTAGTACACCAAACACCTATATTGCCACCATCCTTAGAGAATGGTGGTGTACTGTGTATTTCAAGGAAAATAATACATTTATGCTTGCTGATCTAGAAGGAATATATTTTTGTGAATTTTATCTGAATAAAATAATCCAGGAAAAAGTGAAAGTTGAGCATTGTGACTTTATTCCTAGTAATAATAAACAAATACAATCCTAAATAAGCTAAAGCTAAATATTCATTAGTTGAGAAGTTATTAAGTTAATTATGATATAGAGAATATTATGCACTTATTAAAAATTGTGTTTATGTAGATCAGTAAAGTGGTAAAGTCATTACATTTCATCATTACATTAAAATGATGTTTGCATAGGAAAAAATGAAGGGAAGGACATACATAAATATGTACAGTTGATTTATTGCAGAGATAGAATTGAGAGTTATAAACAAAAATTACATTGTGTTACTAGTACAGTGAACATAGAATAAAGAGACATGTATAAGCAGTATGAATTAGTGAATTTGAAATTACCCCTAAACTTTTTGGTTGTTGGGACACTCTTATTTGCAAATTTCCTTTCCTGTAGGCTTGTTTGTTGCAAGCTAGTCCTTCCTACTGTGGTTCTCCATGGTGTGTAACCTACATCCTGCTTTAATGAAATCATGTTATAGACAAAGATTGATGTAGGCTGATCATTTCAAATGGACAAACTGGTTTCATTGGTCAGGAATAGAAAAAGCAGGAGCCCTTTTGTCCTATAAGTTCTTGCATTACGTGTAAAGTAACTCTTTCCCTTTTCCAGTCAGAAGTCCATCCTTCTTACACTTATTTTTCCTGCTGTGCTACTAAATAGGAATTATTTTTAAATGAGTATTTTGTGTTTCTCACCCATCCAATAAGGAAGGCTTGGATAGAGCATTCTGATCAGGGCAGAAAGCAGAAGAGTACCACAGGGAGATCTAGGGAAGCATGTGTATCTGTCTCTCACTTTTCATTCATGATATTGGCGCTGAGAGGGTCCATTTTACAGATAGAGACACCAAGGCTTGCGGCACCTGGTCCAGGATTCTGTTATGCCTTGGGCCCTGTAGTCTCAAAACCACTGTCGTTTTTCCTGTTCAGTCCTAATCCAGACCTCTGTGGTGTCTCAGGAAGCACCATTCTCCCTCTCTGAGTCTCCTGGTTGGATCTGTCATATTCCTCTTTTTTTCCTTTTCTAGAAAGAAAAGTCAAAAGCGAATGGTTCAGCAGCCCGGGAACCTAATGGCTTTCCCTCTGATGCCTCAGCCAATTCCTCTCTCCTTCTTGAATTCCAGGGTGAGTTGCATCCATATGTCTTCCTTGCAGGAAAATGAAAACTTAGATGAAACCATTAATAATAAGAATAGTTCTATGTATCATTTCAGTGCCTACTGTTTTGCTGGAATCTTGCTAGGCACTATAATAAATCTTTACATTTATACCTTACAATAACCCTGGAAGATAGATGATAGTATTGTCATTTTCCATTTTAGGAAAACAGGCTCAGAGAGGTGAACTTACTTATATAAAGTCACATAACTCATAAGTGACAAACTTCACATGAACTTCTGGTTTTCTGGATCAGAAGCTCTTTTCTTTAGACTGTATACTTTATGCTAGTGCCTGAGAGTAGGCCACCCGAAGCCAGGGCATCTGCCTGTCCCCTGCTGGCACAGGTTCTGCCCTAAATCAGTCTTGAGTAAACGTCCTGACTGTGTCAGCACTGCATTCATAGTGGTGACTCTCACACCTACGTGGCAGGTACTGTTTGTGAAGCCCTTGCACTTTAGTTTCTCATTTTTATCCTTACACCTGTGATATCACTGCCTGTGTCATAAACCAGGTAGTTTTCATCTCTAGTTAAGGAAATTGATACTCTGAGAAGAGAAGTGTTTGCCTAAGTTCAAAAGTGATGAAGCGTTATTCCTTTTTTTTTTGTATTTGTTTCTCTTTCTTTCCTTTTTTTTTAAGAGCTTTATTCTTTTTATAATAAAATGCAACTTTCAGCCCTGACTAGTGTAGCTCAGTGGGTTAGGCATTGTCTCCCAAACTGAAAGTTCAGCAGTTCAATTCCAGATCAGGGCACATGCCTGGATTTTGGGCCAGGTCCCTGGTTGGGGGCGTGCAAGAGGCAACAGATCGACGTTTCTCTTGTGCATTGATGTATCTCTCCCTCTCTTCTTCCCTTCCCTTCTCTAAAAATAAATAAATAAAATATTTTAAAAAATAAAATACAACTTTCATTTTAGCATAGAAGATAGTGGTCTTCATAGGAGTAAAGACTAGAAAGGGCTTATGATTTTCTTCTCAAAACTAGTCTAGGAGCATTCAGGTATCCCCTCCCCACCTTTCCCCCAGTCCTCTCCCGACCCCAGGGGTCAATGTGCTGTAGGAAGGGAAATATAAGGGAAAGGTTCTCTAGCTATGTGTGGGGAGTTCAATAATTATAGAGACGTCCAAGGCTCCATTTTCTCAGTCTGGCCACCATCTCATCCTTTTCATTCAGTGAACATTTAATGACCTTCTATCATCTTCTAAGTACTATGCACAAGAAATTCAAGGAACAGTAAGCCACAGAGCCTATCTGCACAGAGTATAATGGAAGGAAACTGGTAGGTAAAATAATAAATGCAGGTGTGCACAGCATACAACAGGAGCATAAAAGAGACGGTGGTCATTTTTACTCAAGGGAGCCTGGGGTACAGAGCTCTGTGGAGGACATGGTGCTTGAGCTCAGTGTTGGCCTGTATGGGGGCTTTCCAGGAAGACTAGAAGAGCACGTTGTAACAGGCACCTGTGCATGAAGCAACTCTTCACTTAGGATCAGTCTTGGCTGGATCCAAGGGGTGTGTATGGACTAACAACAGGCACTGCACCTGGAGATCACAAGAAGACTTTGTACATTTTGATAGGGCCTTCTTGTGCCTCCCCAGAGAAACACTGGGGTTTGAAGTTTATCCTTTTGGCAACAGGGGATCATTGAAGGGTTAGAAAGATCATGTGAGCTAAGGTGTGAAGTACAGTGGGAATACATAGTATTGAAGGAAGGGCAGTGAGGTGGCTGTTGCTGGAGGCCAGGCCAGAGATAATGAAGCCTAAACCAGGGCCTCAGAAGACAAAAGAGTGAACACAACTGATAGGGCAGTAGGATGAATCATAACTGCTGACTGGCTGCCAGAGGTAAGGGAGGAGAAGGAGTTGTTGACTCCTATGTTTCTAACTTAGGTAATGACTTTAGTCTTCAGACAGCTTTCCAGGTGGGACTCCCTTGGCCCTTGAAGCATCAGATGGTGCCTGGGCCACTGAAGGGCCTGAGCTGAAATCTCCAGACATCACCACCTTCCTCCTTCAGATAGCCTGAACCAGCAGGGTTGTCCAACCTTCCAGCCTCTTCTCTGCACCACACTGGAAGAAATGTTGTCTTGGGCCACACATTAAATACATTGCAACACATAATCACAAAAAAAGCTCAATGTTTTATGTAAATTCACAATTTTGTGTTGGGCCTCATTCATAGCCATCCTGGGCTGCATGAGGCCTGCAGGCTGCAGGTTGGACCCTCCTGGCAAAGGGCCAGACAGATTTTATAATTTTCTATACTTTGTGTTGTGAGGAAGGTTGAGAGGCACAGCTATGTTCCTCTCTTCCACTGGATAGTAAGAAAATACCAGGTCTTAAGCTAACAACAGTAGGTAATAGTAACTGTATCCTGACCTTCCTGAAATTTACATGTTATATAAATTTAAAGATTCTAACTGTATCTGGTGCTTAGAATATGTTGTGAAATAGAAAATGCTTAAATTAACCAACTTAGACTGTTGATAATTTGCAGTGCATAGAAGCCCCATGTACGACGGCCTTGATTTCAGAGTGCATCTGCAGCAATGCTCGTTGTACCTGGTGTGTCTGTGGCTGCCTAAGACACACCAGGCCCTTGCTCTGCACCAAGTCGGAGGACAAATTACCACTCTCAGCTGTTGCCTTTGTTGTGTTTGGTTTTCAGATGAAAACAGCAACCAGAGTTCTGTGTCTGATGTCTATCAACTCAAGGTGGACAGCAGCACTAACTCAAGCCCCAGCCCCCAGCAGAGCGAGTCCCTGAGCCCAGCGCACACCTCTGACTTCCGTACCGATGACTCTCAGCCTCCTACTCTGGGCCAGGAGATCCTCGAGGGTGAGTCTCAGTTGACCCAGGACAAGCACCTTGGAGGGGCCTTGCCTCTTGTTCTTGCTGTCTCCTTTTTAAGTAAGTGGTTAGAAAAAACTCTGCGGAGTCTGGCAGCCTCAGGCTATTTATTAACAGTTTGGGCTGTTTTGGAGAATGGTTGTGTTTTCCCCTTTCACAGACTGGAGGAAGAAAATGAGTAAAACAAATGAATGCCAAGCTCTACGTGAGGCACTTTTACTATGTTATGCCTGGATAATTCTCTCCCAGACTCTATGAAACAGAAGTTATTATCTCCATTTTACAGATGAGGAAGTGGAGTCTTAGAAAGTTTAAATTGCTTGTCCAAGATCACGTAGCTAGTAACTGGTGGAACTGAGTGTCTCCAGTTTCATTCCTTCTGACTTCAGAGTTTATGCGCTTCTCTTTGCATTATCTCCTGTGAGTTTCTTCTTATAGTACACATTTTTTCTAAAATATGTCTGTCAATTCTTCAGCCAGTGTTGCCTCTTCACCAAGGCACGTCTGCATAGCTCTTAGGAGAGCTCTCGTAGCTTAAGGCAGATTCTATAGGAGTCTCTCACCTCAGGAGGCCCTGCAGTTGTGCTGACCTTGTTGCTTTTTCAGAGCCCTCCCTGCCTGCCTCGGAAGTGGCTGATGAACCACCCACCCTCACGAAGGAAGAACCAGTTCCACTGGAGACACAGGTAAGGAGGTACTCTGGGCTTCCCAGTTTCTAACAGGAAAAAAAAGCCCTTCATTGCTGTGAATTTCACCTACTTGGTTGAAATTGCTGTAGTAGGGTAGAGTGGGGAGGCAGCGAGGGAAACTGGTGTCTCCAGGTGATAAGGTCGGGGAAGATGTTTGGTTATCCACGAGAAGGTTGGCATTGGGCTTCTGTGTTGTAATTAGGTGGATGGGGAGGTTCTGGTTCAGAGGATGGCCCTGTAATTCCATGTTCTGGCTGCTCCTAGATTGCTGAGGAAGAGGATGACTCGGGTGCCCCACCCCTAAAACGCTTCTGTGTGGACCAACCTGCAGTGCCGCAGACAGCATCAGAAAGCTAGCACCATCATGGCACCTTTCACCTCCTGGCCCCTTGCCTCTATTTATTGCATTCTGGTTCTGGCCATGCTGTGTTGCTGGGATAAAGGCAAGCACTGGGGTCCAGAGCCTGCCCATAGGAGCCTTCTAGACTAGAAGGCTGACATAGGACTTGGGGTTTTAGCATCATCTTCCCATCCCTGGCACCTGTGTCTGCTTGCTCCTGAGGAGTGCTCATGTCCTTTCTGTACCCCAAGTAGGCTGGAGCATCAGCCATCCCAAGGTTCATCTGTCACCTCCAGATAGCAGTCTCTGCTCCAGAACTTCTGGACTGAGCTGCTGGCGCTTCTAGAAGAGGAGAGATGTGAAAGGCACCCTTTAGAGAAGAGTGTCAAGAGTTACTTGAATTTGAATAGTGACTGTAGATTCCTGGATTTGCCCATAGGGCTAGGAGCCCTGTAGGCGGCTATTGGAGAATGCCTGGGTAGGGACTTTGAAGGGAAAGGGCTTTTCTCCACAAAAGGGCAGAAAAGTCCATATAGATTTCTTGCTGCCCTGGCACTTCTGCCCATTCCTGAGGTTTTCCTGCCTCCCATGGGCTGTCTAGCTGCTGACAATTCTTTGACCCCCACCATAACCATCCCCTTTCCCAACCACACATACATACAAGTGCAGCTTTCTGTTTTCACCTGTACATTTCATTCCAGCATTCTCTGCCTCCGGCCACAGTCCCCAGCTCTCACGCCACAAACTGCCCCAGCAAGAATATGAAGTCTGACGACAGTACTCATCCCCCACAGTATCCCTGCAGCTCAGACTTTCTAGAAAGATTCCTTTTCTTTGAAATCTGCATGTTTAATTGAACTTTGTGATTTTATTTTTTGTTTCATAAAAGTTTAAGAAATGGAAATGGGCAACAGTGAGTGAAGACATATTTTAGCACTGAATAGATTATTTTTAAAATTAAACTATTTGAAATATGTCCTGTTGTTATCTGAGTGCTTCATTCTTGAAGGTTGTGGGGGTAGGGGCTGGGCATGGTGGTGGCTGAGTGCTTGTGAAGTCACTGTGGGCTGGGCGCTGCCCATTGTCTTACTCCTGCTGAGTGACTTTGATGAAAATGATTGGAGACACCCTTTGAAGTTGTCCTGTAGTTCAAACGGTACATCTGTTCCTTTGTGCACTGCATGCAACCAACTGGTGCGTGCTCCACAGCTCCGGGTCCTTAGGGGGCATTCATGAGTTCTGTGTTTTGTTTTTGTTTTGTTTTGTTTACAGCAAAATACATATAACATAAAGTTTATCATTTTAACCATTTTAAAGTGTACAGTTCAGTGGTACTAAGTATGTACATACTACTGTGCAATCATCACTGCTTTCTACATCCCAACTTTTCACTACCTCAAACAAAAACCCGATAGATATGGACCTATGAAGCAGTTGCTCCCCATTTGCCCCTTCTCCGAGGCCGTGGCAATCACTAATTTGTTTTCTGTCCATTAGTTCCTTTCTGCTCCTGGTTTCTAAGGAAAACAATAAAGTCATGGTTGAAAAGAATTCTACATTCTGTATGTTCAAGAATTTTTTTTCACTATCTTCTAAAGTGAGTCTTCTCATTTTCCTCTTTTTTAAAAAAATATTTTATTTATTTTTAGAGAGAGGGCAAGGAAGGGAGAGAAACATCAATGTGTGGTTGCCTCTTGCATGTCCCCTACTGGGACCTGGCCTGCAACCCAGGCATGTGCCCTGACTGGGAATCTAACTGGTGACCTTTTGGTTTGCAGGCCAGCACTCAATCCACTGGGTCATACCAGCTGGGGTCATTTATCAGGGGCTTCAGGTTTCTGGGATGAGACCAGAACCCAAGTTCTGCTGCCCTGTTTTGTCATACCTGGTTTGCTTTTAAAAAATATATATTTATTTATTTATTTTTAGAGAGAGAGGGAAGGAGAAAGAGAAAGAGGCATCAATGTGTGGTTGCCTCTAATGCACCCCCTACTGGGGACCTGGCCCTCAACCCAGGCATGTACCCTGACTGGGAATTAAACTGGTGACCCTTTGCTTTGCAGTCCAGTGCTCAATCCACTGAGCTACACCATCTAGGGCATGCTCTTTAAAAAAAAATTAACGTACTATCAAGTTGTCAAATTGTCACAGATACTGGAATTGTATACGGTCCATAAAATAAGTATGCTTTAATGTGTTTAAACAAAGGAAGTTGCCCTGGCCAGGTAGTTCACTTAGTTAGAGCATTGTCTCAACATACCAAGGTTGCAGGTTCAATCCCTGGTCAGGACTCATACAAGAATCAACCAATGAATGCATAAATAAGTTGAACAACAAATCAATATTTTTCTCTCAAATCAATCAATAAATTCTTTAAAAACAGGAAGTTACTGAAAGTATAATAAGTAAGATCATAAAAAATGACTAGACAGATTTGGAATACAGTTTCTGTAAATAAGAAACAATTTACTGAAATCAAGTGTCACAAAAGGTAAGCAGGAGAGAAAAGTAACAAGGAGAGATAGCAGTTGACATTTGTGGTTACATCATGACTAGGGGCTAGGACTGGGAACAGGAGGCTAGGAATCCCATACCGCAGGAGGCTGAAAGACTGGTTCAGGGGCTGGACCTCTCCACGGAACTACATAGCACAGGGGTCCCCAACCTTTTTGGCACCAGGGACCAGTTTGCTAGCTCACCTGCTGCTCACCTCCTGCTGTGCAGCCCAGTTTTATGTGGGGACCCCTGACGGAGCATAGTGTGGGGGTGCTGGAGTAGAGCCCACAAAGGAACATGTAGAATGATGAAAAAGGTGTAATAGAAACCACTCTTTTCTCTCATTGACTTCTATTTTATTTTTTAAAATTTATTTATTTTTAGAGAATGGAGAAGGGAGGAAGAGAGAGAGAAACATCAATGTGTGGTTGCCTCTGGTGCACCCCCAACTGGAGACCTGGCCTGCAACCCAGGCATGTGCCCCTGTAAGGGATTTGAACCGGTGACCCTTTGGTTCGCAGGCTGGTGCTCAATGCACTGAGCCACAACAGCCAGAGATGACTTCTATTTTAGCACAACTTATTAATATTCTAAGAAATTCAGGCTAGGACTCTAATAACATCCTAGAATCTTGATGCAGGAAAGGGTTAGGAGGAGGAGTAAAAGAGAAGGGGGAAAAGCATGTTATAAACAAATAACTTGTAAATTTCCTCAAGGTAGTGGTAGGCCCAATACATAGGCACATTTGAATTACTAAGAAAAATCTATATGAACCCAGTCACTAAGTTCATTGAACATGATGAATAAGCACTAAAAGTCAATAGAGTTTGATGGATTTTTACACAAGAGAACTTTGGAGTGTGGAAAAGGTAAGTGCATGGGAGCAAATTTGCTCATTTTGGAAAATGCCATTGATTTGTTTTACAAATATTTGTTGAAAGCATACCCTGGCTTCTCTGTAAAGTACAACTGGTAGACACGTGGTCTCCACCTTTCTGGAGCTTATAGTCTGGTGAGGCAGAGAAGCTAGATAGGGTTTTGTGCTGTGGGGGTGGTGAGGGTAGAATACTGCTGGGGCTCAGAGAAGAATCTTAGAGGCTTTGAGATCAGAAAAGTTTTTTCATTTGTTCTTTTAATAAGAGAAAGCTAATTGAGAAAGAAGTGAGTAGAAGTAGAAGAAAGTGAGCTTGTAGGTATTGTCAGGTTGTCCTCTTATTGGTGATGAATTTGATCAGTTAGCTAAGGTGATGTTTTCCAGACTTTCCCACCTTTAGGATGCTTTTATGTAAGTAATCTGTAAGGAATGATAATTTTAGATGGTTCCCCAACAACCTTTCACCCACTGATTTTAGCATATATTGATGATCTAGTTCTGAATCAATTAACTCATTGGAGGTTGCAAAATGGTAATTTGTGTACATCATTCTTTTCACATTCACTGATAGCATTCTGTAAAAGATTTCCCTTCTCTTTCACATCTGTCTTTTCCTCTCTGAGTTTCATTACAGGCTTATGGATTCCTTTTATTTATCCCTTTTTTAAAGGTTTTATTTATTTATTTTTAGAGAGCGGGAGAGAAACATCAATGTGTGGCTGCCTCTCTCACACCCCCCACTGGAGACTTGGCCAGCAACCGAGGCATGTGCCCTGACTGGGAATTGAACTGGCAACCCTTTGGTTTGCAGGCTGCCACTCAATCCACTGAACCACACCAGCCAGGGCATGGATTCCTTTTATATTCAATGTGTATTATATTAAATTCATTACTGTCAACTTTCTTAATGTTCAAACTCCTAGATTCAGCCAGTTTGTGGCTCCTGTGTCCTTTTGACACGTCCCTATCATTATTTGAGCAGTTCCTTTCTGTTAGGCACAAGATATTCCTGACTCACCTTAAACTTTGCTATCCCCAATCATTTTTCCAAGGACCCCTGGATCCTTTTAGTGGGAAATGGTATTTAAAAACCTAGACAAACCTGGCTGTGATGAGTAAGGAGTTTGAGGGATGTAGTAGAAAGATCTGACAGATTGTGGAGGGCCTTAAAGGTCAAGCTAGATAATTGTGTTTTACTCTGTTGGCTTTAGGGAGCCAGCCACTGGAAGCCAAGACCAGGAGAGTGACATAGTGTGCAAGATTCTATGGAAAGGAAAGCGAGGGAGGCAGGGGGACAAATTGGAAGGACATTGCCCACGTGATATTTTTGCACATATTGAGAGGAGACATTCAGTTTAGGGAAACAGTGAGCAGATATAGGTAATAGAAAACAACATAAAAATAGACTGAAAGCAAATCAGGGAAAATAAAAGAAAGGAAATAAAATCAGTTCACCATGTGGATCATATGTGAATAATACATAATTATAAATTATACACAATTTTTATTTAAGGGATTACAATATAATTATTTTGGGAATATCCTTATATATGTATACATGTATGTAGTGTTTCTGGGGGAAGAAGAGGACTAAGTTCTCATTTTCCACTGGAGAAAGTACGCAGCTAATATTAAAACTGAAAAATTAACCCTGGCCAGCATGGCTCAGTTGGTATAATGTCATCCCGCAAAGTGAAATGTTGCAGATGGGATTCCTGATCAGGTCACATGCCTGTTCTGGGTTTGATCCTCAGCTGGGGGGCTTGCGAGAGGCAACCTATTGATGTCTCTCTCACACATTGATGTTTCTCTCCCTCTCCTCTCTCTAAAAATAAATAAATAAAATATTTTAAAAAAACTGAAAAACTAAAGAATAGCATTATATGTGTTATTTAGAAATATGGAGGTAAATACCGGAGGAAACAGCTTAACAAATTGAAAATGGCTGCCTGGGGGAGCAAGAAGTAGATGAGGATGGCTGCAGGGCTGCTTTCTGTGGAAATATTTGTTTGGTTGTTGTCATTTTTTTAACTGTTTATATGTTTCCTTTTTGGAACAAGGTACATTTTACCATGAAAAACATAATTTTAATATAATTTAAAACATTTTAAAACAAGGAAGTCGGAGTAGTAGTTTTGGCCAGGAATAATAAAAGCCTGAAATAGGAGGGTGGGGATAGATCAGGATCTTAGGCAGGTAGAATTGGTTTTATCCTGGATTTTGCTTTCCATAGTCTCTGCTACCCAAGGTCAACTATGGCCTGAAAATATTAAATGAAAAATTCCAGAAATGAATTCATAAGTTTTAAATTGCCTGCCTTTTGGAAATTGTTCTGTCTTGCTCAGGACAGGAATTATTTTTTTGTGTAGCATACCCACACTACACGCCTCTGGCTAGTTCGTCACTTCAGTAATCCTCTTGGTTACCATTGAAGTATTTGTGTTCAAGTAACCCTTATTTTACTTAATAATAGCCCCAAAGCACAAGAGTAGTGATGCAGGCAATTCAGATTTGCCAAAGAGGAGCAATTAAGTGGTTCCTTTAAGTGAAAAGGTCTGGCCTGGCCTGGCCTGGTAGCTCAGTTGGTTGGAGTGTACCCCATGAACCAAGGTTTTGATTCAATCCCTGGTCAGGGCACATGCAAGAATCAATCCATGAATGCATAAATGAGTGGAACAACAAATTGTTATTTCTTTTTCTCTCTTCCTTCCTCTCTCTCTAAAAATAAAAAATAAAAAAAAATGAAGAAACAAATTGTTTTTTGCCCTGGCTGGTGTGGCTCAATGGATTGAGTGCCAGCCTTGTGAACTGAAGGGTCATTGATTCCCAGTCAGGGCACATGCCTAGTTGCCAGCCAGGTCTCCAGTTGAGGGTGTGCAAGAGGCAATTCTTGGATGTATCTCACACATCAATGTTTCTCTCCCTCTCTCCCTCCCCCTTCCTCTAAAAATAAACAAAATCTTTTTAAAAAGTAAATATTTAAAAGTGATAAGGTATATACGTATAGGAAAAAAACATGGGGTATGTTAAACAAAAACTTTTATGGCTGAAATCTTTTCTAAAAGAAAGAAAGGGTTTATTAAGCCAAATGTAACCAGAAAAAGGACCAGGTCCTGGAACATGAGTTCTAAACCACCAGTAGCAGTTCTAGTTGGAGAAAAAAACATATTTACAATCTTAGGGTTGATGGCTGGCTCTATTATGCAAATAGTTTGGAAAAGAAAGATGTACATTGTTTTGAAAGAATTTACATTTGCTGTAGATAGTGGGAGAAGGTGAAGCTGGGGCTAGCTCAGACTCCATGAGGAAGAAGCATTTGTTACTTTGGATTGGTTGTGGGTGACCATCAGGGAAGTTCAATTGTAAACAAGAAGTTGAATTGCCAGGTAGTGAGCTACTCAGCTATTCTCTTTAGATAATCCAGTGGAAATAGCCACCTAGAAGTTCATTCAAAGTTTTAACATATATTTAGGAATGTAAATAGTCATTTGTTGGTTTTGCCGTTTATCTGTTGACTGAATAATCTCTCCTGTCTCCTTCCACTCTCAGGTCTACTGCAATTTAATTTAGGACTTCTCAGAATTTTCTCTGTCATGTATGGGCTTCAGTACTATTTGTGGTTTCAGGCATTCACTAGGGGTCTTGGAAATTTTCCCCACATATAGGGTTAGTGGGGACTACTGTATCCGGTTGACCCTATGACTGTAGAGCTCAAGAGATATCAAGGCAGAACCTGTGAGGTTGTGAGGAAGGTGGGGTCCTTAATAAATAAAAAACCAGCCCTGGCTGGTGTGGCTCAGTGGATTGAGTGCCTGTGAACTGAAATGTTGCAGGCTCGATTCCCGGTCAGGGCACATGCCTGGGTTGCAGGCCTGGTCCCCAGTTGGTGGCACGTGGGGGGCAACTGCACATTGATGTTTCTCTCCCTTTCTCTCTCCCTCCCCCCACTCTCTAAAAATTAATAAAATCTTTAAAACCCAGATAGAGCAGATATTGGAGGAAAAAAGATAATAAACTATGGTTTGGGGATGTGTTGAGTTTGAGGAACCAAAAGGACAGTCAGAAAAAGACTGGCCAGAAGATGGAACTGTCTAAGCAAGGGTTTATGTCAGCATCGGCAAAGGATGGTGTCTGGCAGGGTACAGCTCCATATGACACTGACCACAAAAACACACCCCGCTGATTGAGCTCACGTCATAAAGCTGAAGCTATCCAGTGGAGATCTGCATAGGGAAATAGGCTGTGCATCTGCAGTATTATTCCTGCTGCTAAGCAGTCCCAGTCGACTTTGACCAGTAAATGCTCTGGTGTAGATTCCTGGAAACTACACATTTTAATCTCTGCCCTTTATTATTACTTATTCAAATGTTGGAAGAGAAAATGCATTAAATGACAAATTTTGCTAAAATTATGATTAAAACTTGAGAATTCAGCGAATGCATTATATGGGCTGGAACAATTGGGAACAGGTATTAGGAAGAAAGTGTGAAATTCAGATGCACAGAGGAGAAAGAAATACACTTTTGGCAGTGGGGAATTCTGAGAATTAGGAGGAAGTGGTTTACTTGGGTCTTGCTGAGACTTAGGCACTGAAGACTGGATAGGAAGAGTAAACTCAGAAGAGTATTGTAGGCAGCAAGAGTCAATGAAGGTATTAGAACAGAAAACTGGTAAGTTGCATTAACTTAGTCTCTCCCCTTTTTTTTTGACACCTTCAGGACAAGATGCTAAAAAATATTATGTTAATCAGTTACATTGTAAATTTGAGCCATAGAAATAGAGGAAATCCGCCCTGGTTGGGTAGTTGAATTGGTTAGAGTATTGTCCAGATAAGCCAAGGTTTTGGGTACAATTCCAGGTCAGAGCACATACAAGAAGCAACCAATGAATGTGTAAATAAGTGGAACAACAAAATCAATGTTTCTCTCTTCCTCCTTTTACATCCCTCCTTCTCTTAAAAAATAAATAATAAAGGACATCCACCAAGGAAGAGTCACGTTAAAGTTTTTTTAAAATATTGTTTCTTCTTGTTGTTTTCCTTTTATAGAGGTGGGTGGAAAGAGGGAGAGAGAAACATCAATTTGTTGTTCTACTTATTCATGCATTCATTGGTTGACTTGTGTGTGCCCTTGACACAGGTGGGCACAGGTAACCAGGTTCTTGGTAATCGTGGACAAAGAATTGAGTGGAACACACAGAGAGTTTACAGCATAAAGAGAGAAGGCAGATTTATTAGGCAATAGCACACTCCAGAGAACATGGGAATGGGCTGACTCCAAGCAGAGATTGACCTCAGGGGCTGGAGGGATTCTATTCTTTTTTTTTTTTTTTTTTTAAGATTTTATTTATTTTTAGAGAGAGGGGAAGGGAAGAAGAAAGAGAGAAAGAGAAACGTCAATGTATGGTTGCCTCTCACTTACCCTCTGGGGACTTGGCCTACAACCCAGGCATGTGCCCTGACTGGGAATTGAACTTGTGACTCTTTGGTTTGCAGGCCAGCATTCCATCCACTCAACCACACCAGCCAGGGCTAGAGGGATTCTATTCTCATAGGGCAGATATTTCCTGGCAAGTTTGGGTGGGCTTTTATTGCACACATTCAAGTAGTTGTATTACTTTAAAGCTACTGCGTATGCGGCCTCCCGAGCTTTTTCTTGATTGGCCACCAGCGAAGGGGGTCCCACGATGTTATATACAGTAATGCTATTATAATGAAGCAGGGGTCATGTAGCATCTTCTGCACAGGTGCATTCATGATTCACCATGATTCAGTGCTTTTCCAGAAATCGGGAACAACCCGTCTCAGAACAGGGTCTCTGTCTGGTATCGATGTCCTTTATCTTAGCCCCAGGGCACCTCCACAGTTTCCTTCTTCCTGTCTCCTGCCTCACCCTGATTGGGTATGGAACCCACAACCTCGGTATATTAGGATGACATTCTAACCAACTGACCTACTGGGCAAGGGCCTTAATTTTTTTGTTTGTTTGTCTCCTACTGTTTTGGGTCTTTAATATGTGTATAGTCTACTGTTAGGTATCTAGTCCTGCAAATATCTATCCCATTAGGCATCTAGTCTGTGCCTCTCAAATCTGTCAGCCTGTCTCCACTGATCTTGTTACATTTGAGGCCCTTGGTATCACTGCCATAATCTACTACAGTTCTAAGTGGCCACTCCATCCACCACAAGCTGTGGCCACGGTGATCACTTCTTTTGCCACTCCCATCTTTTGATGTTTTCTGCCTCAAAACCCTTACTTTATGGGCACATGTCCTGAATTTACTAAGTCTGCCCTGCTGATCCCTCTGCCTACAATGTTTGTTATCTCATTTTTCTGCCAAGTGCTACTCATTTTTCACAATCAACTCAAATGCCGCATCCTCTGAGATTTCTTCTAATCCTCTTAGAAGAAATAGCTACCGACGAAAGATGAGCTCTCTTCTTTGCTAGGTGATCAGAGGAAGGTTCATACCAGTGGCCTCTGATTTAGAACTTACCTTGTACTAGGGGCATACTTCTCACCTCAAAGCGAGAAGAAAAGGAGAAAATGTCTGGTATTGGCATGCTGCATTCATAGACATCTAGCAGTCTAGTCCTGTTGAACAAGCTGCGAAGGATGTTCTGGGGCCACTTAAATCTTTGACTCAAGGTAGACAATTTAACAGAGAGAAAATTATTATCAGCATGTTTCCGATTGCATTGATTAGCTAAACAGATTCTGGGCTATGTTGGTATAGTCTGCTTGGAGAAGCAGCCCAAATGTCCTCACTCCCCAAGCACAGTTATTGCTGTCTTCTTACTGTGCATTTTGGTAAGCACTCATCACAGTCACAAACATCTATGATTACTTTTTTTTTCTTTTTTGTGTGTGTGTCTCCCAAGGTCAAGTCTCTCTTTCCTTTAAACCCTCACTTGAGGATATGTTTGTCAATTTTTAGAGAGAGAGAGAGAGGAAGGGAAATATTGATGTGAGAGATAAACATGGATGAGTTGCCTCCCACATGCACCCCAACTGGGGATCGAACCTGTAACTTAGGCATGAGCCCCCGACTCTGGGATCAAACTTGGGACCTCTTGATTTAAGGGACTACCTCCAACCAACTGAGCCATCTGGCCAGGGCATTTGTCTCTTATTTCTTCAGGGAAGTCTGTCTTATTTTTTTCCTTCATAGCACCCAACACAGAGCTCTGAATGTTGTAGGTACTAGTAAAGACGACTTGAAGGAATGGATGTCTCTTTAATAGGTATGTCCTTTACTAAGAAGCTTCCACGTTATCCTTTCCAGCAAGCCCCTAGAAAGGAGCACCACACTAATATCCAGATCTCAACCACACTCTCATCCAGCATTAACCTTTGGGGTGAGCAAGGCTGGGGCCCAAGTTGTTCTTCAGTTGAACCTTTGCTTGGGCAAGGTTTTGGAGTTACTTAGCGCGAACCCCTCCTCCCATCTGCTCTACCCGCGCAACCCCGGGCGTGGCCGAGAACTGCGCCTTTAAGAAGGGGGCGGAGCACAAGTGGAAAGACAAAGCCCCTGGCCGCGCGCTCCCCCTTCCCCCCCTCCAGCGCACTACACGGACAGTGGTGCCCGGATGTCGGTTTCGCCGTCGGTGACAGATGGCGCAGTGTCTATGTGTTAAGGGGTTTCTCTAGCCTGTCCGCCTTAAATTCCCGACTTAACGATTCCCCGCTAACCCTACTTCCAACTCCAATGCTGGACGCCCGCACGCCTGTCACCGGCGCTTACATAACGTGACCTTTCACCTCTTCGTACTGCCCTATAGTGCGCTGCAACCCAACTACGCGGTCGGGGCAGGGGGCGGGAATCCGAGCGCCGAGCGGCAGCTCCTCTGAGCCAATAGACTGTGAGCCCCAAACAGCTTCCCGCCTATTGGAGCGATCGCCAGCGGCGCAACAGGGGAGCAAGTTAGTGTGTATGCTGGCCCGGCGCGGGGGAGGAGGGGAATCTCCCGCCATTTTTCAATAATTTCCTCCTGTGCAGCTGAAGAGTCGTGACTGCCGAACGCGGGACCGGTAGCAGAGGTTGGCTGGAGGCTGCTAGGCGGCGCATCCTTGTGTGTTGGAATTCTGCGCCATTGCGTCCGGTTCCATGGCCTTCGCGCTGCCGCGCCAGTAGTGAGGGAGTCGAGTTCGCGCCGCCCTCTCACCCCTCCCCTCCCCCATCCTACCCCCAGGAGCCAGGCGCTCGCTCCGGGCCGCTGGGCCTAGTGTTGCGCCTAGGGCTCTTGGAGCTGCAGTCGCCTTCTTTTCCGTCGCCGCCACCGCGATGGCGCCGCTCTTGGGCCGCAAGCCTTTCCCGCTGGTGAAGCCGCTTCCCGGTGAGGAGTCGCTCTTCACCATCGCGCACACTCAGGAGACCTTCCGCACCCGGGAGTATCCTTTTCTACTTGCGCCGGCCTGGTCGCCTGCGGGATGGGGCTGGGTGGGCCGGGGGCACGCCGGGCCTGAGGGCCACGCAGCCCCACGCCCGTGGCAGCTGTCAGCGTGCCCGACGCGGGCGGGCCTACACCCTGAGCCCTAGTCCGCGGTTCTGAGGGGTGGGCGGGGGTGCAGACCGGCTTCGTTCAGGGAGCCACGAAGCCCCGCGCCCTCCATCCCTTCCCTGGCTCCGCACTTTGTGCCTGGGCCTCGCTGTCGGGGAGCGACCCCCAGTACACACAAACATCCACTGCGGTTGGTTGGCCTTAGGCCCAAGTACCACAGAGAGAGGGGTTTCCTTTGCTCTTTTCTTTTAAAATTAAACCTTCAACCTAAGTTTTTGAAATTGTACCCGCGTGGTCTCGTGATCCAGCTTGTACAAGTCTCGACTGCGTTTTACCCTAGTCTGTGCGGGGGGCACTTGTGCTTTTCTTCTCCCGAATGGAGTCTAGGCAGTTGATGAACTGACAGGATCGTGAGACACAAAACCAACAATAAAGTTCCAGACTTAAGAGTAGAGGAAAAGAAGAAAAAAGTACCTTGGAGGAGCTGATGCCTTCTTTCCCTAGGCAAGCACAGGTTTGAAATGTTGACGATTTAGAAGGAGATTGGTATTTGTTTTTAAGTAAAATTAAAAACATACCAAGACATATTTAAAGTTTTTCTGATGTAATTTAGGAGCTTGAGGCTGATGTTTTGCATTCTAAGCATTTTCTTTAATGATTGTTTCTTGCATGAGTTTAATTTTTTGGTTAAAAGTTGTACGACTTTTATTTATTTTATGGACACCAGTTGAGTCCTTTTTGACACGTGAGTGAAAAAAAAGAATTTTTGAACTTTAAGGTACAAAACTTTAAGGTACAAAAATCTTCAGGAGTAAAGGCATTTAGTTTTTTCAGTCCTTTCCCTTTGGAAGGATTTGATTTCCTTTTTTCTTTTTCTTTTTTAATCCTCACCTGAGGACATGCTTACTGATTTTTAGACAGGGGAAGGGAGGGAGAGAGAGGGAGAGAAACATCTGATGTGACAGAGATAAATCTATTGGTTGCCTCTGCAGTGTGCCCCAACCGGAACTGAATCCACAACCTAGGCAAGTATGCTGATGTACTGGAAGACCCGGCAGTTTATAGGACAACACTCCAACCAGCTAGCCACACCAGCCAGGGCAGAACTTGATTTCTTGTAGTTTCTTACTGCTTTTGTACAGAGGAGGAAGTGCCCATTTAGGGATATCATTTGATTTCATTTGTTTTTGATTACCCCTTTAATGTAATACTTATAGGATAATTTCATTTTGAGGGTTAGAGTGCTGTTTGTGGCTGTTGAGCTGTTGAGCAATTTACGCATAAAGGGACCTGGAAAATGAGTCCCTGCTGAAGGCTCTCAAAATATAACTATAACATCTTAGAGCTGAATGGGTCTTGGAGAGGTTCAGGTTTTCCTGCCTCCTTTGCCCGGTGGTCCCAGAGAATTGAGGTTGGCACAGTGTAAATGATGAGAGTCAGGAGTAGAATCCAGTAAATCATCCCTCATCCCTGTATGTAAATAAAAAAACATGGACCCATACCGTTGTGGCTCAGGGCAGTCATCCTGAAAAGCAAAAGATTGCAGGTTCGATTCCCAGTCAGGGCACATGCCTAGGTTGAGGTTTCAGTTCCTGGTCTGGTCAGAGTGTGTACCATTGATGTTTCTCATATCAGTGTTTCTTTCTCTTTCTCCCATCCCCTCTCTCTAAAAATAAATAGAAATAAAAAAAAAAAAAAAAACAAAAGCCAGAATGCTATTCTTTCCTTTTAATGATGTCACTTTTGTGTGAGTTTGTGGTATAAGGTCCATTTAAGGGTGGGGGGGTGGTAGTCTGGTTCTTTTTTTTTGTCCTGTTAGGACTTTTGGATTGCTTTGGAGAAATACTCTAGCTCTACTAAATATAGCGTTATTCTAAAGGTGCCCTACTCTTAAAAGAAATAATAATACTCTAAACATAGGTGGAGTAAAAGAATTACTTGTGAGAATCTGCCATATCCTTTTCAAATGTCTTTCAGATATCTTTTAAGCAGTTGAATTATTATCAAATGTTAGTTTTTCAGGTCTGATTCTAAAGGAGTATAAGAGATAAATTCTAAGTCTGTAATAGGTACTGAACCATGTAAAAATGGTAGTAGCCACCTAATTTAGAACTGGCAGCACAGGCTTTTTCATATTTACCGAAATCATTGAAATAAAATGATATATATGAAGAGTTCCTCTTAATGATGACAATTGAAAACTGAAGGCTGAAACTTTTTTAAAAATTTGATTTTAAAGAGAGGAAGGAGAGATAAACATAGATTTTTGTTATTTCCATATTTATGCATTCATTGGTTGATTTTTTTAAAAGATTTTATTTATTTCCCTGGATGGTGTGGCTCAGTGGATTGAGTGCTGGCCTGCAAACCAAAGGGTCACTGGTTTGATTCCCAGTCAGGGCACACACCTGGATTGCCAGCCAGGTTCCCCAGTAGGGGGTGCTGAAGAGGCAACCACACATTAGTGTTTCCCTCTCTTTCTCCATCTCCTTCTAAAAATAAACAAATGAGATTTATTTTTTAAAATAAAGATTTTTAAAAGACTTTATTTATTTATTTATTGAGAGGGAGAGAGGAGAGAGGATCAGTTGCCTCTCCCATGCATGCAACTGCACACAACCAGTGACCTTTCGGTTCACAGGCCAGTTCACATGCTGGCACTCAAATTCACTGAGCCACACTAACCAGGGATTATTGGTTGATTCTTGTATGTGCCCTGACCAGGGAGCTCACCCATAGCCTTGGTGTATTGGGACAACACTAACCAACTGAGCTACCTGGTCAGGGTAGAAGCCTGAAATTTATAAACTGGTATGTATTTAGTAGAAATTTGCATTAAAAAATTCCCATACTAGTACTTATAGGATGCTTTTAACAGAGGAATTCTTTAAGGAAAAAAAAAAAGACTTGTTTTCAGAGAGAGGGAGAGAAGTATCGATATGTGAGAGAAACTTCGATTGGTTGCCTCTCGAGAACACCCCCAACTGGGGACCTGGCCTACAAGCCAGGCATGTGCCCTGACCATGTACCCCAACCTGGAACTGAACCTGTGACCTTTAGGTTTGCAGGCCGGTACTTAAACCACCAAGCCACACCGGCCTGAAACGGGAATTTTTAAATTGTATTACATGTTGAGGGGGAAATTGCTCACTTGGGAATGTCTACAAGTAGAAGCACTTTTAGGGATGGTTTTTAAACAGTTGTATTGTGTGGTTAGCAGGTTGGCTTAGTTCTTTATTAGGCAATCAGATTTTATAGAGGAGAACAAGTATGTGGTTGGGAATAGCTGCCTTTGAAATACTGTTATTTCTAGTTCTTAATTTATATTTACAATTGTTTTTAATGTGGGTTGATATTTTAGTTTTCTCCTAAGTACTACTTTTTGACTGAGTGTATTCTATAACATTTATATGATTTTTATTGACTTAAAGCTGTGAGTGTTGGTATGTTCTTAAAGGCATTATTGTACATCTTTATTAAACTTACAGTGGTAGTTGTGAATGATGCATACATTTAATGACTAGGTATTATATATTATTGATGACTATGTTTATTGTACTGTGTCTTTGCATCTTTGCTACATTACTCCCTAGGTAGTACTACAGGCAGGACACTAGATCTTACTTGGAAAATTTCACTTTATCAGAATCAGTTTTTTTTCTTCAAAATATTTTATTTATTTATTTTTAGAGAGAGGAAAGGGAAGAAGAGAGGGCAATACCAATGTGTGGTTGCCTCTTGCGCCCCCTACTGGGGGCATGACTTGG
Organism: Anoura caudifer; assembly: GCA_004027475.1. Taxonomy (NCBI): domain Eukaryota; kingdom Metazoa; phylum Chordata; class Mammalia; order Chiroptera; family Phyllostomidae; genus Anoura; species Anoura caudifer. Next base: position 265,834 of record PVKU01000882.1, read on the forward strand.
CTCACAACCTAGGCGTATGCCCTGACTAAGAATTGAACTAGCAACCCTTTGGTCCGCAGGCTGGTGCTCAATCCACTGAGCCGCACCACCCAGGGCAGCAAATCTTTTAGTTTACATGATAACACTGGCCAGAGCTATCATAATCATTTTTTTTTAAAGATTTTAGTTATTTATTTTAGATAGAGGGGAAGGGAGGGAGAAACAGATTGAGAGAAACATCAATGTGTGGTTGCCTCTAGTACGCCCCTTATTGGGTACCTGGCCCACAGCCCGGGCATGTGCCCTGACAGGGAATAGAACCAGCAACCCTTTGGTTCACAGGTCGGTGCTCAATCTACTAAACCACACCAGCCAGGGCCAGAATCAATTCTTGATGTGATTATTTGACAATAGGATGTTACACTGACTGTATTTGAGTGGAGATGGGTTTTAAGGAGGAACAGAACCTATAAGCAGCCTGTTAGATTAATATTTTTGTTATATTGTTTTAAATAGCCTAGTTTCTAAAGCCTAGAAACAACCTTTAGTTGTTAATTTTTAGTTGGTGTAATGAGGAAGAGCTATTAGAATATGGCCAGAATAGCTTGACTTGAATAGAAAAACATGACTAGAGCATGTTTTAAGAGTTGGAGTTAGGTTGTTGCAAGACTAGATTTTATTGGACAGTGGAATACTGAGCTCTTATGTTGATTTTTTAATGATTTAATTTCTTTAAAGTAACATGAGTTATTTTTTAAAATATTTTATTTATTTTTAGAGAGGGAGAAAGAGAGGGAGAGAAACATCAATGTGTGGTTGCTTCTCACACGCCTCCCACTGGGGCCCTGGCCCACAACCCAGGCATGTGCCCTGACTGGGAATTGAACTGGCTACTCTTTGATTCTCAGGCCAGTACTCAATCCACTGAGCCACACCAGCCAGGGCCATAAGAGTTATTTTTAACTTAATGACAAACTGGTCCAAAGAGAGAAAAATAGGATAAAAAGCAAATCTTGACTTGGCGCTTTGTTGTCTCCCTTAGATCAATTCTTATGGTTATAGTTGCACTTATTTAATCTCCATACTTTTCCAGACTAATTCCTTTAAGGCTGTCGAGTACTTTATTGAAAGAAACAGCCCTAGCTGGTATGGCTCAGTGGATTGAGTGCCTGCCTGTGACCTGAAAGGTCCCTAGTTTGATTCCCAGTCGGCATGTGCCTGGGTTGTAGGCCAGATTTCCAGCTGGGGGTGCATGAGAGGCAACTACACATTGATGTTTCTCTCCCTCTTTCTCCCTCCTTTTCCCTCTCTCTAAAAAAAAAAATAAAATCTTAAAGAAAGAAAGAAAGAAAGTCAGTCCTACAAGGCCAAAGAGAACAAAGAAGCAGCATATTGTGGTAAGGAGGTAGCTGTTGAAGTCATGAAAAAGTGGATGCTTAATGAGATAGTCTAGAACTTGAAAATGTCTTATTTACAGCTTACACAACCTTTGGAGAATTGCTTTGACATTTTCTCTGCAATTATATATGTGCAGCAGCCGCTGGAACATAAAAACCTCAATTGGCGCTTGTTCTTAGCGGTTATTTGAGAGTAAGTGACTTATTTTGGTAACCTAAAATCTGAAATAGGATTTAGAGGCAGCTGATTCAGTAGCCTTCTAGTCAAATACCCAGTGTTAAAGGTTGTTGTAGGAATTTCAGTTTTAGACTTGAAATTAATCTAATTTTGATGATTAATCAGTTAAGAATTTTGTGTGATTGTCAGAGGGCAATCATTTCTATATATAAACCTTGGGTTTTTAGTGTTGTCCAATCAGAAATATAATGTGAGTCACATGGAATTAAAATTTTTCTTGTGGTCACATTTGAAATAAAGGTAAATGGGTTAAAAAAAGGAGCGACACATTTTTCTTATTCCAATACCCAGGCTGAAGGAGCAGTCCCAGTCTGCATGTGCCTTTCTACTGGCAGAAATAGCTGGAGGAAACCCTGATGGCTTTTTAAGCTTATTCCTGCAGATAACATCTATCATATCTGCTCCCATCTATTGGTTAAAGCAAGTCATGTGGCCAAGCCCAACATCCATGTGGAGGAGAAATTTTCTCTCCCTTTTTTTATTCTTACCTGAGTACATGCTCATTGATTCTAGAGAGAGGGGGAAAAGGGGGCAGAAAGATAGAGACAGACTTTCATGCCAGGGAGAGAATCATTGGCTGCCTCTCATAGATACTGTGACTGGGCCAACCTGCAACCTAGGGATGTGCCCTGACTGGAAATTGAACCTGTGACCCTTCAGTTTGTGGGAGGAAGCTCTAACCAACTGAGCCAGGGCTTTTCGTTTCTGTTAATTCCTCAGCCAAGTATATATTTATTGATTTTTACAGAGAGAGGAAAGGAGAGAGAGAGAAACATCAATGTGAAAGTGAAACACTGATCGGTTGTCACCTATACGTGTCTCAACTGGGGATTGAACCTGCAGCCTTTTGATGTATAGGTGTTGCTTCAACTAACTGAGCTACCTGGCCTGGGTTATTTTTCCTCTTCACCTGAGGTATTGCAAATCACATGGCAGTGGGTGGAGATACAAAAATTCTCTGATGGAAGGGAGGTGAGTATTTGGAAAGAATACAGTCTACCATATTTCAGAGTTTCAGGGGATGTATTTTGGGGAAGGTCACTTTTAAGTTGAGATCTGAAGGATGATTAGAATTTAGCTAGATGAATAAGAGGACTGTGTTCTTAGAGGAGTTTGTGAATTTGAAAGTTTCTTTATTAAAAAAAAAAAAAAGAAAGATGAGTGAGGAAGTGGGAATGGAAATGGAGTTGCTTAGTAGTGAGATACAGAAAAGTGTTGTATCACACCGGCCCTTGTAAGATAGGTTGAGGAGTAGTGGAGGCTGTTGAAAAATTTGAACAGGAAAGAAGCAGGCATTTAGGTTAGGAAGATCACTGTGGTTGCAGTGATGAGAATGGATCTGCTGCTAGATTTGTAAAGTGGTCATTAGGTAATCCAGCCAACAGATAATGGTGGTCTGAATAAATTTACTAGTCCTTGATGTGGAAAGAAGTACAATAGATAAATATCAGAAATCATAGATAGATTGGACAGAATTTGGTGATTGATTGGGAAGGAGTCAAGGATAATATTTTGGTTGTTACTTGGTTAGTGGTGTCATTCTCTAATACAGAGAACTCTGGAAGGAGGAGCAAGTGTTTATTTCTTTTTTTGGCTGGGAGTGGGGAGGATGGGATAGGAAGTGAAATGTTTAATTTGTATGTTCTTATATTGAGTTGCTCTGGATATCCAAATGGAGATGTCTGTGTTACTAGTTAGTGTGTATATGGTTCTGGAGTTCAGAGAGAGGAGACTGAACTGGTGATAGAAGTGATTAGTGTCTAGATTGTGATTAAAGTAATGTAATGGAAATGGATGCGGTCAGCCAGTCTAGATTGCTATGCTGATAACAGTGATTTTCAAAGGAGGGTGGGAAAAATATGTATCTGGGCAGAAGGGACTTAAATTGTTTAGAAAATTGTAAATCATTAATATTCGGTATTTAAATATGTATTGCTTGAAAAAAGTTTCCCATTTTTTTCCTTAAAATGATAAAAATAACCAAATATACTTCAACAAAATCTTATTTGGTGGAGTGACTTTTCAGTACTGTATGAGTCAGGATTGTTACCCTGTTTGGGAACTGTTTGCATTTCAGGCAGCCTAAGGTCAAATGAGATTTATAAAGTAATCAGAAGAAGAAATGGTTTTAAAAACAAACAGAATTGAGAAAAATGAATGTTAGGGTGAGGAGCACAAAGGACCAAACAAATAAGATTGAGAAAATAGGATGTTATGGTGAGAAGCACAAAGGACCAGAGAAGAGGAGGCTTACCAGTGAGGCCAATTAAAATGTTTTGGCTGGGTGAGAGATGAGTATCAGAGAGGCTGGATTTAGTTAATGGCTCTGTTGTTGGAGAGAAAGGACTGAATTGAGAAATAACCTGAGTGGTTGCAGTTAGGGACTGAAGAAACTAAGATGATTTTCAGATTTCTGATTTGGGCACGAGGGCCATTCAGTGAGACTGAAAATACCTATTAAGAAACAAAGTTTGGGAGAAGGAGGTGTGGTTAATAAGAATTAAGCTTAGCCCTGGCTGGTGTGGCCCAGTGGATTGAATATGGGCCTGTGAACCAAAAGGGCGCTGGTTTGGATCCTGATCAGGGCACATGCCTGGGTTGTGGGCCAGGTCTCCAGTTGGCAGGTGAGAGGCAACCAGTCAACGTATCTCTCATACATCAGATGTTTCTCTCCCTCTCCTTCTCCCTCCCTTCCTGTCTCTCTAAAATAAATACATAAAATCTTTCTAAAAAAGAATTACATTTAGCCCTGGCTGGTGTGGCTCAGTTGGTGGAGCATTGGCCAGCAAAGTGAAAGGTCTGCGGTGTGAATGCCTGGGTTGCAGGTTTGGTCCCTGATTGGGGCAGATATGAGAGGCAGTCGATGTTTCTCGTCCTCTTCCTCCCTTCCTCTCTCTCTAAAATAATAAATAAATAAAAATCTTTAAAAAGAATTTAGTTTAAAAAAAGTTGGGTTTGAGATATCACTGAGGCATCCAGGTGATCCCAGTACATTGTTGACTATATGGGTCTAGATCAAGGTGAATGGACTGGGCACATTTACTTCTAAAAATAACTAATTAAAAAAACTTAATGTTCTTTGTTTAGGATATATTTGCTAACATCATTTACGTTCTCTGGTTACTTGGTGAATTTCTTCAGTGAAGCTGAATAACTATTAAAATGTTAAGCTTTTTGTATTTTAAATAAATCTACTTACTGGTTGTCTTTACCTCCCTTCCCCCAGTGCAAAAAGGCAAATAAAAACAAAACAAATTCATCTTGTTGATTAATTAGTTATGATAATAGGACCCATGCTATTGCTGTTTTTGTCTGTACTGTAGTCTCACTTTTCCACAGGGAATTAGTTCCAAGATACCCAGTGGATACCTTGAAACAGTATTGAAATACTGAAACGGTACCAAATGAGGACTGTCTGGGAAAAGCCCAGCCATTGTTAATATAATGAGAACAGATTGTGTGCCAACTATGTAACCTGGCAGCCAAGGGCAGTGGGCTGGAATGTGCATATGTGAACCATGACAACTTTACTAGTTATTTGGGGCATAGATGCCATTGAGTAAGCATGTGTACTGTGTGGTCATCTCATTCAAAATGAGTGAGTAGAGCCATGAATCTGCATCCAGTTCTGCGTTAAGCTTGAACTTCCTCTGTGGAAACATTGGGATGATTCAGTTGCCCACCAGCAGCTATGGGCAACTGGTGATTGGCAGCCTCATCATGACAAGACACCCTTCATGCATAACATCTCGTGCAGAGTTTTTTTGTGAAACATCAAATCATCCAGGTGACTCAGCTCTGCTACAGCCCAGATTTGGCACCCTGTAACTTCTAGATTTTCACAAAACTAAAATCACCTTTGAAAGGGAAGAGATTTCAGAGCATTGATGAGGTTCAGAAAAATACACAGGGCAGCTGATGGCAACTGGGAGAACTGTGTGAGATCTCAAGGTGCCTACTTTGAAGGGGACTGAGGCCCCTTTGTCATTGTCCTGTGTACAGTGTCTCTTGTATCTTCAGTAAATGTCTCTCTTTTTCATATGTGGCTGAATACCTTCTGGACAGATTTCTCATGTGCTATGTTCTTTACATAAATATCTCTGATAAAGTTTAAGGCTTCTCTTTGGTACTGAATTGCCAGCAATATTTCTCTTGTGCTTTGAGGCCATTATTAAGTAAAGTAAAAGTTTATTTGAACACAAGCACAGCAATAACCATGATGGTTGATTCAGTAACAGAGATGGCTACTAAGTGACTAATGTGCCTGAATACACTGGACAAAAGGATGATTCAGGAAGTGGGGTGGTGCAAGATTTAAAACTTATACATTGTTTATTTCTAGAATTTTCCATTTAATATGCTTGAACTACATTTGACAGGAGAGCTGAAAATGGAAAGCTAAACAGCTAAGCAAAAAAGCAATAACAGCTAAGTTACAAAAACTAATACAGGTTTTTATAAATTTTCAGTGATTGGATTTACATAACTTTGTATGGAAGTCTGACTCCTGGTTTTTGCTTTTTCTGTATTTTGCTTAATTCTTTACATATTAGCGCTAACCCCAGTGAGGAAAATAGACTTGTTGCTTTGTTTCTGTCAGCTTTGGAAAATGATGTGAAAGAAGGTGTTTTTACTATTGGTTAAAATGACTACTTTGGATTACCCCGGGATTTGTCCCTGTTAATTGTCTTTTTATTGATCATAACCCTGGAAAACCAAGAATCCCGTCAGGACAGGAATTACTGTCCTGACTGGTATGGGTCAGCTCATTGGGTGCTTGTCCTGCAAAGCAACAGGTCTCCAGTTCAATCCCAAATCAGGGCACATGCCTGGGTTGCTGGTTCGGTTCCTGGTCGGGGCGTGTATGAAAAGCAGCCCATCAATGTTTCTCTCTCACATCAGTGTTTCTCTCTCTTTCTTCTCTCTCTAAAATAAATAAAATTTTACAGGAATTACTTGTTTATCGTGAGGTAATATTACAGAGGGAGCTGTTTAAATACTTTTCATTTCAACCACTATAAAATAAAGTCACTTGGAAAGTACAGAGATTGGCAGCTAATTCTCTAGTTGTGGTGTCAGTTTGTTTTCTTACATAGCATTTTTTGTGCATAAAAGTGTTTTAGCTAATTATCATTTGAATTTAAATGTGGCTGGCTGATAGTGAATTCCAGTTGGGATGTTGTAGAAAGTTACCATATATATGGCACTAATTTATGACGTCCTCTTCCATCTCTCTCATGATGACAGAACAATGACTGGTAAATGACTTGTGAATGTATTGCTATTGTAGACAACATAAAGACTGGATAAATATTATATCAAAATTATTTTTAGGACTTTATGGAATTTTTTAAACTCTAAGAATCAACAGGTGTTCCAAAGGGTAGGTTAGAAGACTTAGTAAGTAGATCATTAGCAGATGCACAAGGTTATTTCAGAGTGCCTCTGACACTGGTCTAGTCAATCTCATCTTACTGTGGAAGTGATTCTTAAACTTGGTGACCATCTGAGTTGTATAATAATTCCGCATACCTTAAATGCTTATTTCTTAATGGCTTTGTCTTCTTTTGCCTTTATTTTTTCTTATGAATTTTTAGTGCTGTGTAAGTCTTGTGAAATGAAATTTGGATGAATTGAAGAAATCACATTTGTTCTATAAAGTATTAACTTCTTAAATTCATTTTAAAAAATCATTGATTTTAGAGGAAAAAATAGATTTATTGTCCCACTTATTTTTTAAGATTTTATTTATCTTTTTAGAGAGGGGGAAAAGGGAGAGAGGAAGAGAGGGAGAGAAACATAGATGTGAGACAGAAACATGGGTCAGTTGTTCTGACTGGGACCAAGCTGCAACCCAGGCATGTGCCCTGACCAGGAATCCAACTGGTGACCTTTTGCTTTGTAGGATGTCACCAACCATCTGTGCTACACCGGTCAGGGCCTACTTATTTTTGTATTCATTGGTTGATTCTTCTTTGTGCTTGGACCAGGAATCAAATCTGCAACCTTGGCATGTCAGAATGACTCTTTAACCAACTGAGCTACCTGGCTAGGGCTCAAGGTATTACTGTTTTATTTGTAAAATGTGACAAACCATTCTGATCATAATTCAGTCTTGTTCATCTTGTTTGGATTTACCAATTGAAAACTGACTTTAATTTTATCTTCTCATGCTGTACGTCATAGAAAGAATACTGTAGGTTTATTTCTATAGATGATAGATATCTTGGGGGTATGGATTAGTTGTGTCTGTTGCTTGAATATTGTTTTCCTGAGCCACTGCTAACAGAGAATATGAAGCCCGCTTGGAAAGGTACAGTGAGCGTATTTGGACATGTAAGAGTACCGGAAGCAGTCAGCTAACACACAAAGAGGCCTGGGAGGAGGAACAGGAAGTTGCCGAACTGTAAGTAATATAAACATTGCTATTCTAGCACCATCTTCACATTATTAGGAAAGGGGGGATAGTAACTGTAAAGCAATGTTTGTATTAAAATTTATGGGGCATAAATTGGAATACATTACATTAGTATACTGTATTGGTGTTTAAGTGCCCTTGCCTGGTGGAATTTTGCTAGTAACAAAGTGTGGAATATGTAGTTGTGTATATACTTGTGTAGGTATTTACCAGGCTTTTGAATGTTCTTGCTTTATACCTTTATCTTACAAATATTTTCAAAATGTGGTTCTAAGAAACAGAAATGAATATGATCTAGAAGTAATGTGGAGGCATGAATAAATGGAAAGTTTTTCTTAATTTTGTGGTCATTTGAAATTTGAGATAGTATTTACAACAGCTATCAAAAATAAATACAGAGTTCCAAGACCATTTATCTAAGCAGCGCCGTTGAAGGAGCAGTCTTAAAAAATACTGTCTGTATTCAGAGTGCCTGCTTGTCTAGGTGTTATCTTAAAGAAAACACTTGGAATTTGGGCAGTAGAAATGTGCAAAAGATAAGTAGAAACTATGGATGATAAATTACTCCTTTGGGAATTTGGAATAGACTCTTTTTCTGTGGACTTCTCATTGACTTGATAGCAGATAAGCAGAGAGCATATAATTCTGCTCTTCTGCTTGTATAACAACAACAACACTGGGTTTAGTTGAGGTTTTGGTTCTAGTTATGGCTACTGCACAGACTAATAATTAGTCAAGTTTGTTAACCTGGTGCCTGTTTTCTTCTTTTCTTGGGTCATTTACATTATTCTGTTTTAGATTAGTGTTATTTATGTATATGTATTTTTTAGTGTACTAGACCAGGGGTTGGCCACCCTTTTCTGTAAAATGACAGGTAGTAGATATTTTAGGGTTTGTGGGCCATATGGTCTTTGTTTCAGGTATTCAATTCTGAGGTTATACAGTGAAAACAGTCACAGATAATAATACATAAATGAATGAGAATGACCGTTCCAATAAAATTTTATTTACAAAAACTGATAGCAGGCTGGATTTGGCCCATGGGTTGTTGCCTCCTGTAGTAGCCTCTAAACTTCTTGAGGGCAGCTCTCATATTTTATTTTTTGTTCAATTGGTTACAGTACCTAGGCACAATTCTCTGCACTGCATAAGTACTATTTGCTCTTTGCAAATAGAGGTAATACTACTTTCTTTGCATGTGTTTTGGGACAAAAAAGATACTAACCTGGAGTTGTTAGGGAAAACTTCATGGGACTTTATGAAGATGGTGATATTTGAAGGATAATTTGTGCCATATTATAGAAGCAAGATGAGACATTTGTATTTAATTCAGTGAATAGTGTGAGGACAGCAATAATTTTGAACAGAAGTACAAATGACAGTTTGGATGATTGAGGTTGGGCTTTGAGATTAATCCAGAAGCAGTTTGTAGGATGAGTTAGAAAAGGAAGAGATAGGTGTGAAGTCTATAGGCTAGCTAGGGTAGTATAATGGTATTATTGAGAATAGAAAGAATGAGGTGGATTCTTCCTGAAAAGAGGGTTGTTTTTGGCTGTAGCTTTGGAAAACCACTGCATACTTTGTTCTTGATACACATTAGTGTATTAGATAGTTTTCAGAAGACCTGCAGTAAAGAAACTTTAGCTTGGTTTAATCTTACGGATTTCAAACTTGACCTTAGAACTGATAACATCAGAAGGAAGTTCTGAAGAACACCCTTGGGGAATGTTTTATGTGATTTGATAGCTCATAGAATATAGTGGGTGGTGGGAATAATTACTGAAAAATACAGGTTTTACAACTTTTATTTAAAATAGAAAACTTTTCTGATTATAAAAGTAATGCCTACTTGTTATAAGAATGTAAGTAATATAGTTAGTGAAAGAATCTGAACATCATTGTCCAACTTTACTTCTCAGAAATAACCACAGCCAGTGAAGTCAAGTGACTAGGAGACTTAATACAAAGAGAGTGAATTTATAGGGGCCAAGAAAGGTCTCATGAAATTGAGGAAGTCTGAGAACATCTGGGAAGGATGATTAAGCTGAGAGGCAGGACAGCGGGGAGAGGACAAAGGTAGGCAAGGGCAGGGAGACTAGAATCTTACTGATTGTGACTGGGGAATAGCAGATAACGGTGGGTTAAATAATTGTAAGGGAGTATTATGATAAGAGATTTTAAGTCTAGCAGTCAGTTGGTGCAACATTTGTAGTTATGAACAGCAGAGAGTGATTGAGAATATTGGAATATGAAAATAAACCTAATACTTGGCATTTGCCTGAATGTTCTCATGCCTTTTCCTCCCCTTTGCCCACAGCACAGATATTAAGCTCTGAGGGGGAAGGGGGATATAAGGAGATTAAATAGTAATGGCAAAAAAATACAATAAAGATTAAATTAAAAAAAAAAACAAATACTGAACTGGTTAGAATTAGAATCTAACTACTATCCATTAAGTTTGCTTCCTATTTTCTGCTACCATAAAGAATCTAGCAGTAGATATATTTGTGTACACATGATGGTTTTGATAATTGTTGTCAAATTGCTTTCCAAAAGAGTTGAAACATAGGCTATCAGCAGTGAACGAGTGTTACTTTACACTATTTATCTGCCCATATTGGGTATGATAATTAAAATTCTTTTTTTGCTAGCTTATTAAGTGAAAAGTAGTACATCATGGTTTTACTTTGCAAGGGCTTTAGAGTTCAAGTCATGGTTCTAACATGTTGACTCTTCCTGATTTATTTTCCTTATCCATAAAATGAAAATTCTAGATACCTTATAAGGTATTAGGAGAACTAAATGAATGAATGCATATGAAAACACATATTATTGATTCAGACATAATACAAAGAACAGCTGTTATGGTGTTCTAATTGAAAAAAAAATGGGAAAAGGCAATGAAGAAACTAATTTGTACCTACAAAGGGAAGTCTACTGCAAAAACAAACTACTGGAGAAATGACCAACCTTACTAATGATGTGCCCATTATTTTCGTTGTATAGATAAGAAAATTAACCTGGATAGGTCAGTCTGACAAAGGTATTTTTTTTTAAAGATTTTATTTATTTATTTTTAGAGAGAGGAAGGCAGGGAGAGAGGGAGAGAAACATCAATGTGTGGTTGCCTTTTCTGCGCCCTGCACTGGAAACCTGGCCTGCAACACAGGCCTGTGCCCTAAACTAGGAACTGAACTGGTGACCCTTTGGTTCCCAGGTCAGCACTCGTTCCACTGAGCCACACCAGCCAGGGCTGACAAAGCTAGTTTTAAGTTCTTCCTTTTTCCTGTGTGTCACGTAGTTTTTAATCTTGGTATTTTCTAGTGCCTTACATACATTTGCTAAAGAACTATTTGAATGGACCTGAATTAAAACTGGGTAGGTTTTTCTGCATTGTCTTGGTAATTAATAATGTATTTGTTTAGTTTGAAGGAAGAGTTTCCTGCCTGGTATGAGAAACTTGTTCTAGAAATGGTTCACCATAACACAGCCTCCTTGGAGAAGTTAGTAGATACTGCTTGGTTGGAGATCATGACCAAATACGCTGTGGGAGAAGAGTGTGACTTTGAGGTAAGTGTCTTTTTTTTTTTTTTCTAAATGTGATTTGACTCACTAACCACATGTCAAGATTGGAGCTTCTGATGTAGATTAGAGAATGCATTTCTGTGTGTATAACGTATTATATGAAGTCTTTTCTACTTAATATCAGCATAAGAGCCAAATTTAGAATACTGGGCTAGTCATTTTATATAATATCTTGCAGAGTCTGCACAGACATGTTGAGGTTGTAAACAGGCTCAGATATTTAAATAGATTGTTTACATTGTTATATAAATTATGCATGATTTCAGCTGAATGTAATAAAATATCTAACAGTGGCCAGTACTGTTCAAACTTCAGCCTAAATAAAACCAATTATCCTTAAACTGTTTCAAAAAACTGAAGAGGAAGGAATGCATTCAAACTCATTTTATGAAGCCATCAATACCCTGATACCAAAACCAGATAAAAACATTACACAAAAAAGAAAATTACAGGCAAATATCCTTGATGAATATAGATGCAGAAAGTTTCAGCAAAATATTAGCAAACTGGATTCAACAAAATATTAAAAGGATTATACATCATGACCAAGTGGGATTCTTCCCAGGGATGCAAAGATTGTTCAACATTCATAAACCAATCAGACATTGTAATACATCACAACAAAATAAAAGTTAAAAACCATAATGATCTCAGTAGGAAAAAGCATTTGACAATTCAGCATACTTTCATGGTAAAAACTCTCAACAAAGTGGTTATAGAAGGAACATCTCAACATAATAAAGGCCATATGTGGCAGTTCCACAGCTGTCATACTCAGTGGTGAAAAGCTGAAAGTTTTCCCTCTAAAATCAAGAACAAGGCAAGGATGCCCAGTTTTACCACTTACAGTCAATGTAGAAGTGGAAATCCTAGCCATAGCAGTCAGACAAGACAAAGAAAGAAAATGCATCTAGATTAGAAAGGAAAAAGTAAAACTCTCATTACTTTTAGATGACATGATACTATGTATAGAAAACCCTAAAGATTCCATCAGAGAACTATTAGAATTAATGATGTCAGTAAAGTTTCAGGAAAAAGAATCAGTCCACAGAAAACTGTTACATTTCTACAAAGCAATAATGAATGATCAGAGGGGAAATTTTTTTTTTTTTAGATTTTATTTATATTTATATAGGGGAAGGGAGGGAAAAAGAGGGAGAGAAACTTAGATGGGCAAGAGAGAAACATCCATCTCTTGCCTCTTGCATGCCCCCAGCCAGGGACCTGACCCACACCCCAGGCGTGTGCCCTGACTGGGAATTGAACTGGTAACTTTTCGGTTCACAGGCCAACACTCAATGTACTGAGCCACACCAGCCAGGGCAACAAGAAATTAAGGAAAATCTCACTTATAGTTACATCAGAAAGTATGAAATACTAGGAAGAAATTTAACCAAAATGATGAAAGACTTGTGTCCTGAAAACTGTGACATTGACAAAAGAAGTTAAGAAGGTACAAATAAATGGAAGGATATACATTGCTCATGGATTGTAAGGATTGATATTGTTAAAATGTCCTTACTATCTAAAGTAATACATAGATTCAATGCAATCCTTATTAAAATGCCAGTGTTATTCTTATAATCAAAACAGCTAGTCCTAAAATCTATATGGAACAACAAAAGACTCCAAATAGCCAAAGAAATGTTAGAATAAAACAAAGTGGGAGATATATTGTATACCCTGATGATATCAAACTATATACAAAGCTATTGTTTTGTAGTATAATCAAAATAGTATGGTACTGGCATAAGAACATATGTAAATCAGTGAGATGGAATAGAGAGCTCAGAAATAAATCCTCACATACATGGTCAATGAATCTACAACAAAGAAGGCTAGGATATACAGTGGGATAAAGACAGTTTCTTCACTAAGTGGTATTGGCAAAACTTGACAGATACATGCAAAAAAATGAAATTGGACCACTTTCTTATACTATATACAAAAATAAACTCAAAATGGATTAGAGACTTGTATGTTAGATCTGAACCCATAAAACTCCTAGATGAAAACATAGGCAGTAAAGTCTTTGGCATGAGTCTTTGCAGTATCTTTTTTAGATGTATTTTCTCAAGTGAGGGGGAAAAAAATAAACAAGCGGGACTACATCAAACTAAAAAGGCAGCATTACCACTAATAGCCAAGATACGGAAATAACCTAGAGTAGATGAATGGATAAAGATGATGTGGTAAGTATATACAATGGAATATTATTCAGCAATAAATGAAATATTGCTATTTGCAACTACATAGATGAACCTAGAGGCTATTATGCTAAATGAAATAAGTCAGAAAGACAAATTCTGTACGATTTTGTATATGGAATCTAGAAAAAGACAAAATAAGTGAACCAAAAAAATAGAAACAAACCCATTGTTATAGAGAACAAGCTGATGATTGCTAAAGGGGAGAGAGTGGGGGAGATGGAAATTTTAAAAAAGGAGATTACAAAACAAATGAGTTGTTTAAAAAAGAAATAGGGTGGGTACTGCATTCCTAATTTGGATAACTTAAAAAAGAAATAGGGTGGGTACTGTATTCTTGTTTTTGATAAGAGTTTTATTCACAAGTTTGATGTTACTACCATAGGTTGACAAAGAATCTCACATAAATAGACATATTCACATGGGCAAGGATACAGTCAAATAATGAGCCCACCAAATGAAAACAAGAGACAAAGAGAAAAAGAAAACAGACACACGCACAGACATGAGGCTAGATAGAGAAAAACAAATCAACAGAGATATACATAAGTATAAGGATACTTTTCTTAAAAACCCATCAACCTGGCCAGCCTGCCTTTCTTGGGAAATGATAGCTGGTTCAGCTCAACAGGGAACAGCTAACTAATTGGCCTTGAATGATTCCTTGTCCAGAAGGTTTGAATATATGACCATTGCTTTAGTCAAGGAGATGATAAAGCCTCATGTCAGGTGCCAGCTTGTGGGTCCAGTTAACCCTCAGCTTTGGAAAAGGGACAAAAATTCTTACCAGCCTGGTCTATCAATCCTTTAAAATTCCCCCTTAAACATTTGGAGAGCTTCTGAATATACATTTCTTTGGCCCTATCCCTTCAGAATTTGGTTCAGAAGATCTAGGGTAGGTTCTAAAGATTGGCATTTCTGCCAGCTCCAGGGAGTGGCGATGCTAACATTCTGGAGACAACAGTTTGAGTAGCATCAGTTTAAGCAATGAAGACACTTGATAATCTCACACAAATAGCCTTAGAGAAAGGCAATTCCAAATTTGGTATACAAGGCTGAATAATTTTGTGAAGGACCTAGATATTTTGTGGGCTCTGGCCAGGTAGTTCAATTGTGTAGAGTGTTAGTCTGATACTCCAGGCTTGTGGGTTCAATCCCAGTCAGGGCACATATTAAGAATCAACCAGTGAATGCATAAATTAGAAGAACAAATTGTTTCTGTCTCTCCCTTCCTCTCTCTCTAAAGTAAAAAAAAAAAAAGTGAAATTGTTTTGAATTTTGATAGAGCGGGAAAGGTAATTAAGTGAAGAAAAGATAGTCTTTTCAATAGGTGGTTCTGGAATAGTTGTATATCCATATGTATAGTTGATTTTTTATAAAATGGAAATTCTTGAACAGTAATTGCACATATTTGTGGTTTGTGCAGTGATTGCCCTTGGGCTTATTAGTACATTGATACATGAATTATAAACTAGATTGTGTGCATTTTATTTTTTAAGATGTCATATTTTACTGGGTGAAAAAGGTAAAGAGATTAAGAAGTATCAATTGGCAGTTACACAGAATAATCACAGGGATGTAAACTAAAGGGAATATAGGCAATAATATTGTCATAACTATTGTGATGTTAGGTGGGTACTACACTTATCAGGGGATTGCTTTGTAATGTCTAATTACTATGCCATACACCTGAGACTAACACAATATTGAATGTTAACTGTAATTAAAAAATAATAAAAAGAAGTACCTAGCCATTGTAGAAAGAGAATAAAGAAATGAATGCATGGTGGAAAAAAGATATAATTTTAAACCTAGAATTCTGAGAAATAAAATTTGAAAAATCACTGTACTTGGTACTTTAGAGATTCGTTGAATTTTTAAGTGGGGTGGAATACATAGGACAATGTATTCTAAACATTATCTTTAGGTTTCTAGTTCTTATTTATTATCTCTGAATCTCACTGCTGTATTTGTAGGTTGGAAAGGAAAAAATGCTTAAGGTGAGGATTGTGAAGATTCATCCTTTGGAGAAAGTGGATGAAGAGGCCACTGAGAAGAAATCTGATGGTGCATGTGATTCTCCCTCAAGTGACAAAGAGAATTCTAGCCAAATTGCTCAGGAGCATCAGAAGAAGGAGGCAATTGTAAAAGAGGATGAAGGAAGGAGAGAAAATATTAGTATGTATGATGCTAGCTTTCCTATGTGACTATCACACACAAATCTTTTAGGTTCTCTAGCAATTACATTTGTAATTGAGTTTTGTGGCTAGATAGACATGCTTTTTTATGATTCAGAAAACAACTAAAATATCCACAAAGTGAGTCAAGACTTAAATCACCCTACACAATTAAGACCTCTGAGAAGTCATTTCCTCTTGTTAGAAATCTGTAATCACAGACCTAGCTACTCAAGTAGCTAGGTCAGAGGAAGAGGAGCAAATTGTAATCTTTGTTTCTCTTTGCATTGCAAGCCAATTGTGGTGGTTTTAAGATACTTCCTTTTATCTATATTCTGTACCTCAAGTCCCTGTCAGATGGGGGCTGCCTGTTTGGTTAGTTAGACCAAAATCCTGTTTCTAGTGCCCACAAGACAAATTCTGATCTCTTTAAATGGTATACAAGGTTCTTTATATTTACCCCTGTGCTTACCTCTTTAATTTATTTTAAAAATTTCATTTAATTTTAAGAGAGAGGGGAAGGGAGAGAGAAAGGGAGAGAAACATCAGTGTGTGGTTGCCTCTCCCGCACCCCCTACTGGGGACCTGGCTGGCAACCCAGGCATGTGCCCTGACGGGAAATCAAACCTGCAACTGACTGAATGGTTCATAGGCCAGCACTCAGTCCATTGAGCCACACTGGCCAGGGCTCCTAATTTGATTTTTTTTATCGTACTCTAGATTATATTCACCCATACCTCATTACTTGCAGTCTCTGAACAAGTCATATTATTATTTTCATCCTCAGCTGAGGATATGCTTATTGATTTGAGAAGGTCGGGGAGAGAAACATTGATATGAGAGAGAAACAATTATTGGTTGTCCCATACATGCCCCTACTAGAGACTGAACTCCCACATAGTCATGGGCCCTGACTGGGAATTGAACCTGCAGCCTTTCAGTCTGTAGGATGACGAACCAGCCAACTGAACCATGCTGGCCAGGCCAAGTCATATTTTTTGTAGGCCTTTTCTGCCTGTCTCCCTAAGTTAGACATTGCTGCTCTTCCATATTATTTTTCTGTATCCACGCGTATAATAGAATTTCCACATTTTATTATAATTATGATTGACTCTACCCATAGACTTTAGCTAGTTGAGGTAAGAATTTTATGATCTATTTTGGTGCCCCATCAGTCAGTGCCTGGTGCAGTCTAGGTGTTCAGTAAAGTAATTATTAATGAATGAATGGATAGAATTAAAAGAGTTATATCTTTCACTAATTTTCTGTTGATTTGACTAGATGATAGAGCACGTAGATCTCCACGAAAACTACCTACTTCATTAAAAAAAGGCGAAAGGAAATGGGCTCCTCCAAAATTTCTGCCTCATAAATATGATGTGAAACTACAAAATGAAGATAAGGTTAGTTGGCACTTTATATTAATCCTCTTTCATGTAGTAGATGCTGTTTAAGGAAATATCATAGGGTTAGTTTTGTCAAAGAAAAAGGTGCTAAAGAAAAATGTAAATGAATGTGTTTTTACAATACAAAAATTCTGAGTGTTTTCTAGTCTTAGTAATTATGACTTTATTTTTTATTGTTTTAAATGTTTTTTTTTTTTAGATTTTATTTATTTTATCTTTAGAGAGGAAGGGAAGGAGAGAGGGAGATAAATATCAATGTGTGGTTGCCTCTCGTGCGTCCCCTGCCGGGAACTGGCCTACAACCCAGGCATGTGCCCTGACTGGGAATCTAATCGCGATCTTTTGGTTTGCAGGCCCGCGCTCAATCCACTGAGCTACACTGGCCAGGGCTAATTATGACTTTAGATTGTATTTTATTTACTAGCAGATTTACACACTTTTTCCTTTTTTAAAAAAAATGAAACCATTTTATTTATTTATTTTTAGAGGGGAAGGGAAGGAGAGAGGGAGAGAAATATCAATGTATGGTTGCCTCTTTGCCTCTTGTGCGTCCCTTGCCAGGAACTGGCCTGCAACCCAAGAATGTGCCCTGACTGGGAATTGAACCACAATCCTTTGGTTCCAGGCCTGAGCTCAATCCACTGAGCTACACCAGCCAGGGCACTTTTTCCTTTTAATAGGAATTATTAGGGTTAAGAGTAATTTGCTTTTGAGCTTCAAACTTAGTTTTGAAAATAAGAACCTGTTTCCAGCAGTTACAGACTTTCCAAGGTAGTAGCTGATCCTAGTGAAAAGTAGAACAACTTGTAATGTAATTAAATTCAGAAACTGAGTCAACAAAAATCTGTTTTTACAAAGAATCTGTGGAATTAATAACCTAAAATAGTAAATACCCTTAAAATAATCGAGTGCTGTGTTTTATTGATTCTGAGGTGTTCATGTTTCATATTATTTTATTTATTTATTTTTAGAGGGGAAGGGAGGGAGAGAGAGAAGGAGACAAACATCAATGTGTGGTTGTCTCTAGTGTGACCCCACTGGGGACATGGTCTGCAACCCAGGCATGTACCCTGACTAGGACTTGAACTGGCGAGCCTTTGGTTCGCATGCTGGCACTCAGTCCGCTGAGCCACACCAGCCAGGGCTGTTTAACTGTTTTATGGAAGAAAGAGCTAAGGCCTGAGAAATTTAATAATTCTATTGAAGTTCCTAATTTAGTAAACAAGATTGGGAAGGATTATAACCCAGATCTTTTGCTTCTTCAGGGTATTGTTTTTCTGCCTTAGAATGTTGACAAATCTTCCTCCATTTTGACTCTTACAATTAGTGATCTGAATACAGACTTGGATTATTAGGATTTTTTTATCTTTTAAAATTAGATTGTAAGTACAATTATTTACTGTTTCTTCCCTCCCATTCAGCAAGGTAGCTAGTTGAAACATTGCTGGGGAGTCTGAACCACCTTCTTTCTTTTTTCTTTTCAAGATTTATTTATTTTTAGAGAGAGGGGAAGGGAGGGTGAAAGAAAGGGAGAGAAACATCAATGTGTGGTTGCCTCTCACACTCCCTCTACTGGAGACCTGGCCTATAATCCAGGCATGTGCCCTGACTGGGAATTGAACTGGCAGCCCTTTGCTTCAGTCTGGCACTCAGATCATTGAGCCACACCAGCCAGAGCTGAACCACTTTCTTAATTATTATTTGTATTATTGTTGAGTGTAAATTGAGTGTAAAATGTAATAAATACTGTTCATAGGAAGATAGAAAGTACAAATACAAAAAAAAATATCTCTGATCCTGTACTCAGAGATGATAATTGATGAATATGGTGGTTAATGGTGGTTAGCTTTTCACTGACTTTTAAAAGTAGGAGTAGTCTATATATACTATTTTGTAGCTTTTTTTTTTTTTTTTTCCATTTTCATTTTTCTGTCTGGTAAGTATCTGTAATATAATTATATGTTCTTCCAAAATAATGTTCTCGGGATGTAGTGTATATGATAGTTATGGGAGTTTATGAAGAATGGAATTCTTCCCAAACACAGTCAGGGGTTACCTTTGAAATAGTTTGCTATTCACTTGACCCAGAAAACCCCACAAAAATCATGCAAATCAAGAGGTTCAGATCTTCATGTTCACTTTAAGAACACTCATGAAACTGCCCAGGCCATCAGGGGTATGCATATCTGAAAAGCCACTAGGTATCTGAAGGATGTCACTTTAAAGAAGCAATGTGTGCCATTTTGTCCTTACGGTGGAGTTGATAGATTTGCCCAGGCCCAACGGTGAGGCTGGACATAGGGTCAGTGGCCCAAAAAGTGCTGAATTTTTGCTCCACATGCTTAAACATGCAGAGAGTAATGCTGAACTTATGGTTTAGATGTAGGTTCTCTGGTTACTGAGCACATCCATGTGAACAGATTTCCCCGGATGTGACACAACTTACAGAGCTCATGGGTAGTTTAACCCACATGTGAGTTCTTCCTACCACATTGAGATGGTCCTTACTGAAAAAGAGCAGATTGTTTCTAAACCAGAAAAGCAGGTTGCATAGAAGAAAAAGATATCCCAGAAGCAACTGAAGAAACGAAAACTTACGGCCTGGGAGTATATTTAGCATAAAACCAATAATAAAAGTAAAAACAGAAGAAAATAAAAATGTAGAATCCCAGGTTCCACTGTCAGAGATTTCTCCGATTCAGTAAGTTTGTAGTGAGGCCCAGGTGTATGCGTTTTAGTCACTCAAGGTGATTCTGATGTTTGTCCTGATTGAAAAGTGTGTTTTTTTCCCCATGGCTGCATGGTATTATATGGATGTATTTTAGTTTACAAAATGAATCCCTTACTAATGTACCTTTTTAGTTTCCCCCCTTTTTTGTTTTTAATAAGCAGTTAATGATGACTGTTCATTTATATCTAAATTTTTAATAAGAGAAATTATTGGTTCAGTGAGTATACACATTTTTAGGGTTTTGATATATATTGAAAAATTGCCTAGGGATTAATTAATTAACACTTTGTGAAAATTACTTTCTCTTTTTACCTATTTTATACCTATGTTTTATAGATGGAATTACGATTTTTCTGGAGAGAGCACAAATTTTTGTTCTCATTGATTAATTGCTTTTTTACCCCTGTGATGAGTTATTTATATTTGTTAACCTAGATCATCAGTAATGTGCCAGCAGACAGCTTGATTCGTACAGAACGCCCACCAAATAAGGAGATACTTCGATATTTTATACGGCATAATGCCTTACGGGCTGGAACTGGTGAAAATGCACCTTGGGTGGTAGAAGATGAGCTGGTGAAGAAATATTCCTTACCGAGCAAGTTCAGTGACTTTTTACTTGATCCATACAAGGTAAGGTCACTATTAATTTTTGGACAGCAGGATAGAACACGTAGATGAATTTATTTTCTCACATGGGTCCAATAGTATTAGATTTATAGCAGATTTTGAACTCTAACATCAGATAAGGAATTCAAAAATTTTCGGATTTAATCTATTTCATGTAGGTTGTGTGTTGTGCGAGGTTGGTAGGGGAGAGGATTCATTGAGTATCTTCCCTAGTTCAGTTTATTTTTTACTATGATTATGTAATTAAAAAACAAACTACATGCGTGTGCTTTTTTGCCTCAGATCCTTCTTGGAATGAGGTATGGTATAAACACAAAAAAGTATTTTGCAAATTGAATCCTAAAGATGAAAACTGATTTTGTACATCAGAAAAGATGATCAAATAGACTGCCCGCCTTGAAAAGGACTTGGAATGAGTATTGCTTTGTATAACAGGTCAGTAGAAAATCTAGCATTTCCCTTTTGAAACGTCGATTTTTCTTTATCTTATTTGATCTTCAGAACATTCTTATAAAGTTGTATGGTATGTATAAATACATTAGTCTTACTTTCCAGATGGGGCTGGAAAGTAGGCTGGTCTAATTAGAAGCAATAGTAAGTGAATGACAAAAGATAAGGCTTTGGCCTCCAATTTCTGATTGTCTTTTTCATTTTAGGGTTTTTCCAGTAAGATTTTAATGTAGGTTATGACAGTATTTATGCTTCTTGTGCTGGTAAATTTCCTTATTTGCATACTGATGTTTTCATCTGGGTTTCTGGGCCAGACTGCAAAGGAGAGAGCTGCTGATCCATTAAAACTAAGTGAGTTGCAGGATTTCTCCCCTCTCTCTTGTGAAAAACAAAAGATATCTTGAGTCATAACTAAATTATTTCAGTTATCTTGGTTTGATTTTGCTGACAAAAGTGTGTTGAGAAATAAGTTTATTTCTCCAAACATTGATAGAGTCCTCTAACCATGGTTTAACATTTAGCATGTTTTTGTATTCTAGAACAGCATGATCAAGCATTAGCTTTTATTGTGCTCTTTAAAGTTTTATTATTTACTTAGAAGAATTTAGGGATTAATTAGCTTTTTCTAGATCAGACTGACTTTTCCATGGAACTATAGTAAACCTAAATTTTTTCCCTCAGTATTTAAAATACTTTTTTTAATTTATTGATTTTAGAAAGAGAGAAGGGGAGTAGAGAGAGAGAAAGAAAAATTTGTTGTTCCACCTATTTATGAACTCACTGGTTGATTCTTATGTGCCCCCTAACCAATGGGCCAGGGTCCTGGAATTGAACCTGCAACCCTGGCATATCAGGACAATGTGCTAATCAACTGAGCTACCAGGCCAGGGCATTAATATTTTTCTTAATATTTTTATTTACTGAGGGGGGATTTTAATTCATTGTAATTTCATTGCTGTAATATTTGTAATTGGATACAGCTTTTTGTGGTTATAACCTGAGATTACTTTTTTTACTATATAAGAGTCCTATATAAAATCATCTGTGAATGGGTTTTAGACTCTTAGGTCATTTGAGTCCTTTGATATTTCCCTATCTTTTATTTTATAGTTGTCTTTTATGTAATTTTAGTAGTAATTCAAGTATGTAAAAGACTGTGTATTTATGGGTGAAAAATCTGTGGTTTATTAGAATGAAAAACTGATTCATACTTTTTGTAGGAGTCAGACTAGAATTACAGGAACTTATATCTTGAAAAGCAGTTTCTGAAGAAATCAGCTACTCTCAAATTTTCTAGTGAGGTCTTAAAATATTAGCTTCATGAAATTTGGGCATAATTCAGATTGAGACTATGAAGTACAAGCTTGTGTAGACTAAATTGTTTTAAAAAGGTAGTAATGCTACTTAGAGAAATTGAGACTCATGTAAAATACCCAGTCTACAAAATTAAGGGCACATATACATTACCTTTTTAGGTATTTTTCTTGTCTTCAACAATAATTTATTATCTCTCAATATTAACTGTTGGATATTTCACTGACTTTTGTCTCTTGAGTTTTGCATAAAAGTTTTTTCTTCTTTTTTGTAAAATACGTTTTAAAGGCCTTTTGGCGTCTCAGCCAAAGACAGAATACAGTAAAGGCCTAGAAAAGTAGACCATAAAATGGTGCTTTTGGATACTTTCCTCATTTAATTCATTAAAAATGAGAGTGATCACACATGTTCCACTTATCTTAAAGGCAGTAGGTTAAAAAAAAGTTTTCTGTCTTTGTTGTCTTTGTTTTTTTGTATAATTTAATGTTCTATTAGGCTTCTGAACTACAACTGTTGTTAAGAGAGATGAGGCTTGGAGAGAGGAAGCGAGTTCTAGAGTAATTTTTATTAGGAAAGGAGTGATGGGGAGAGCTTAAGTGTCAGAGGAAAATTAATTTAGAGGTATGGAATTTTGAAGTGTCATTTGAGTAGGGTTGAGTAGGTTGATGAGGGTGTTTGTTATCTTGCAAACTCGAGAATATAAACTACTTCAAAACAAGCTCTTACCCATTTTATTATGTCTAAAAAATAATAGGTAAGTGACTAGTGAATTCATTTCTTTAAGAAATTCTGCTTGTTATTGAGAAAAATACTACTGACAGTAGAGTTTAGGGATAACAGTTTTTTGTAGGCCTAATGACTTGAAGGAATGATTAATAAGGTAGTTGGGTAATAACTCATTTAAGATGAAATCAGCCATCGTAGCTCATTTCCCTCTTGTAATACATGCAGCTTTAGTCTTTTATTATCCTATTTATAATATTTGAACTCCTAGTTTTAACCATTATATACTGGTGGGGAAGCTTTTGGATAGAGACGTAACAAGAAAATAACACTTTTAAAGACATTTGGAATCTTAAAATAATGTGGGCTAATTTACTATGGTTCTTAATACATTTTATTTTTTCATTTTTTAAATTTAATCTTGATTGTATTTTTTTCCATTACCATTTAGTCCCCTTAAACTCCCCTCTTGTCAGCAATCACCACACTGTTGTCCACATCCATGAGTCCTTTTTCCTTTCCGCTCAATCCCTCCACTCCCTAACAGCTCCCCCACCCACTCCCAGCTGTCATTCTGTTCTCCATCTGTGAGTCTGTCCAGATTTTCTTTGTTAGTTTGATTTGTTCATTAGATTCCACATATGAGTGAAATCATAAGGTATTTGTTGTTCTCTGACTGGCTTATTTCACTTAGCATAATGTTCTCCAAGTCTATCCATTCTATTGGAAAGGGTAAAATTTTCTTCTTTTTTTTATGACCAAGTAGTACTTCTCTTCAAACATTTTACAAACATTTTATTTTGAAATAATTTCACATAGAAGAGTTGACAAAATACGATAATTTCCCTTCAAGTAGATTATACTCGTCACTTTGATTTGTCAAATGTTGTTACCACATTTATTATTTTATCTTTATATACATACACACATTTTTTTCTGAGACATTTGAGAGTAGGTTATAAGACAGGATGCTCTTTTATAAAATACTTTATTATGTGTTTCCTAAAGACAAAAATATTTTCTAATACAACTCAAGTACAGTTATCAAAATCAGTAGACTAACACTGAATCAGTACTACTATAACATTGTAATATTTGTAGCTGGCTTGATTCAATGTTACTACTATTGATTCAATAGTAGTATTGAATCAGTGCTACTATTGACCTACATTTCTTACTCAGATTTTGCCATTTATCACAGTTAAGAAAAATTTGTTTTGGTTTCCATGAGGATCCATTTACTTAGCCCTCAGCTTTTCTGTCTTTTAAAAACCTTGAAGTTTTTGAAGAATACAAACCAATTATTATACTCCTTAATTTTGGTGTATTTCCTCATGATTAGATTCAGACTATGAATTTTTGGTAGAAATACTATAGAAATGATGTTGTATTCTTCTCAACTGAGTTACACCAGAAGGCACATGATATAATTAGTATATATTTTTTAAAGGTGTTTTTTATCTCTTTGGCTGGTGTGGCTCAGTGGATTGAGAGCTGGCCTGCAGACCAACAGGTTGCTGGTTTGATTCCCAGTCAGGAGTCATGCCTGGGTTGCAGGCTGAGGCCCCAGTTGGAGGTGTGTGAGAGGCAACCAATTGATGTTCTCTCATTTTCTTTCTCCCTCCTTTCTCCTCTCTCTAAAAATAAATAAAATATTAAAAGAATATTTTATAGTAATTTCACAAATTCACTGATAAAGACATCTAGAGATTGAGACAAGGCCGGTATGTGAATGTTGCCTTGAAACTCCTCTAACATGATTCCTTGGGTGAATGAGAAGAATGAAATAAGAGTCGGATTATAGAGTGCCAAAATTTTCTAATTTATGGTTCTTGCTGCTTCTGCTAAGTTAAATTTAGCATCTGAATGAGCTGCTTTAAAGATTTTTTTATTTTTATCTTGTTTACTAGATTTTCTTATTTGTGGTAGTGGTTTGTTCCAGGTGACAGGGAACAAATATAGTATTATATATACTGTTTTTCTTATAGCTTCTCATGTTGCTAAGACAAATATTTTTTCATGTTTAGCAATTAGGAAGGGAAAACTATAATACTGGCAATCCAGCTGCCCATTCTTTTCTCCCTTTCTAGTCACTATTCTAGTAGATTACTTATGCTGAATGGGGGTTAGGGAAGACCCTTAGCACATAAGTGGTTTTATACTTTTTCAGATCCCCCTGAGTCCAGCCATGCCGGCTCCCATTTGGCTGTGATTGCCCCCAGCATACCCTATGCTGAGATCCAGTTACTGAAGGACTACTCACTCGGGGAGCTGGCCTGTTGGGAGGGGGTTGGGTGAGTTAAATTTCTTTCATTTTTAAGAGAAAAAAAAATTACACAGTGTGACTTGGCAAAAACCACACCTTATGAATAAAAATGGGTAGCTGGACCCTTTCATGGTTAAGCCATCCTAGTTTTTTCTTGCATCATTTCTGAATAACAAAATGCTTCTAAGTAGAAGAAATTTAAAGAAACTTAATATTAAATTTTACTTTTTAAATGGAAGGAAATGTAACTAGTAAATTAAGTAGCCCAATTAAAATGGACCACTTTAAAACAGTAAAAATGAAACAGTCTCCATTAGTTTCCTTTTTATTGATAAATTTCATTTTAGAATGACTTTAAATATAACCTGTTACCCTGATCATTAGAAAAAATGGCAATCAATGTGTCTATACTATTGAAGAGGATGGTTAACTCTTGGGAGGCACATACTTGGCTTTAATTCCTGGCAGGATAGTATTCAGTCTTACTGTGTGACAGCAATTTTCAATCCATGTGCTGTGGCACACTGGTGTGTTGAAAGCATTTTTAAAACATCCAGTACTTGACTAAGAGGTCAGGGTCATTGACCTCTTTTCCTGTAGATTGTCAAATGAAAAAATGACAGCCAATACAGCAATAGCTGTCTGTTG
Source organism: Anoura caudifer (assembly GCA_004027475.1). Taxonomy (NCBI): domain Eukaryota; kingdom Metazoa; phylum Chordata; class Mammalia; order Chiroptera; family Phyllostomidae; genus Anoura; species Anoura caudifer. The sequence goes on from PVKU01000882.1 coordinate 292,003, forward strand.
TGAATGAATCAAAATTATACCTACCTTTTTTCAGATTGGCAAGAAATGTATTTTTTGGTGTGCTGCAGAATTTTAGTAATTAGTTTATACGTGCCATGAGATGAAAAAGATTGAAAATAGCTGCTCTATGATTTGTTTTTAAAGATGTTATTTATTTTTAGACGGGGAAGAGAGGGAGAAAGAGAGGAAGAGAAACATCAATGCGTGGCTGCCTCATGCATACCCTTATTGGGGACCTGCCCAGCAAGCCAGGCATGTGCCCTGACTGGGAATTGAACCAGTGATCCTTTGGTTCCAAGGCTGGCACTCAGTCCACTGAGCTGCACCAGCCAGGGCTCTATGTTTTTTAGAATGGTCTTGAAATCTGGTTCTCTTTGAGGTATTGGTGCTGTCATTGTCCATGAGGAAAATGGAATCTTGCTTTAGTTATCTTTGCTTACTGTTTTTAACCTTTTGAAATTTATTTCTGGGGAATAAGAACTGGGAAATTCTGCTTCTGTGAAAAGCATCCCTTGAAGCACTGATAGTGTTTCTGTTTTGTAAACTACAAAATCACTTTGTTGTCCCATACTGAGGATGATAGTTGAGGAACAACCAATTTTAGACAGGCACCAAAAACAGCCAGCTAGAGGAACAGTAACCTGCAATTGCTTGTAATTGTTAAAAGGCAGGTTGGCCTTTAAAGTTATAGAACTTGGCCAGAAGAAGGATTTCTTAAGTATAAGCCCACTTACTGGAATTGCATATCATATTTATACCTCTTGTGCTGCCTTGCTTTTGTGAGTTTGTTATTCTGTTTATATTCTTTGTTAAAGAATTTTTTTGGCCCTGGCTAGTGTAGCTTAGTGGATTGAGCACAGGCCTGTGAACCAAAGGATCGCGGTTCGATCCCCAGTCAGGGCACATGCCTGGGTTGCAGGCCAGTTCACAGCAGGGGACGCACGAGAGGCAAACACACATTGATATTTCTCCCCCTCTCCTTCCCTTCCCCTCTAAAGATAAAATAAATAAAATCTTCAAAAAAATTAAAAAAAATAAAGAATTTTTTAAAATCCTCACCAGAAGATACATGTTTTTATTGATTTAGAGGGCGGGGGAGGGAGAGAGAGAAACATTGATTGCTTCCTGTACATGCTCGAACCAGGGATCAAACCTGCAATCTAGGTATGTACCCTAATCCAGGATTGAACCCACAACCTTTTGGTTTATGGCATTATGCTTTAATCAACTGAGCCATCTGGCCAGGGTTCTGATTATATTCTTAATGTTTGTAAAATTGGCATTGTAGTGTAGCTTATTAAGTTTTATTGCACCTGTTTGTTTACTCCTAACAAGAACATAGGTGTTCTTCTGTATCATCTCTGGGATTTATTTCATATAGCCATTTCCCTATAGCCTTTTTAAAAGGGCTCATAATTTCATATTTGATAACCTTTAGGCGTTTCCTTGCCTACAGTCTCATTTCACACTAATTTGTCTTACACACTGCCTCCAGACTGCTGCTTTACATGTTGCTGTTATCAAGTTAGTTCCTTCTACTCAAAAACCTGAAGGTTTTTAGAATTTATGTATTTTAGATGTTATCTAGTCCTTCTCTTAATCACTTGATACAGTACATTTTTTTGAAATTGGCTGTACCTTTTCATTGCTGGCTGTTATTTCATTTAATTTGTGTTTTAGCTGCCAGTTGTTTGTTTTCTTTTTAATTGTATTTTTTAAAGCATAGAAATCAAGTGATTTTTGTTTGTTTTTTTAAATACACAGAAACAGTGGTGTTGTGACAAGTTGACTGGTTTAAACAATTAACAAATTCTGTATAATAGGAATAAGGTGCAGGGGTGTCCAACCTTTTGGCATCTCAGGGTCACACTGGAAGAAGAAGAGTTGTCTTGGGTCACACATTAAATACATTGCAACACATAATCACAAAAAATTCTCATAATGTTTTAAGTAAATTTATGATTTTGTGTTGGGCCACATTCATAGCTGTCTTGGGCCTTGGGTTGGACACTGCTGAAGAGGTTTGAGGAGACGGGAGAAGATGTGTATCTAAGAAAGTGTAAAATGAATGCACTAAGGAAATACACTGTGATTACTGGGTGGCATTCAGGACCCATTTGAAGTACTTGGTTATGACTTTAAATAACACCACATGCTGTTATTGTATGTTCTTCCTAGTCATGTTTAAGCTGAATATGTGCAAGGTAAGAGAGACTAGATAAAATAGAGCAAAGGAGACAAGGGAAGTGTAGCTTTGTGCAAGATTGATTATAATGATTGACTGTGGAATTTAATTTGCGTAAGAGGGGCAGGGAAGTGTGAACATGATGAAAATGCGATAAAAATAGATTTAAGGTCCTTAACAGATTGAAATTTTACAGAGTTGGGGTACTAGAGAGAGTGAATTAGAAAGATGTAAGAGGATGATTAAAGAGAAAATTATATGAACTTGAAAGTTTAGAGGGCTTATAGTTACTCATATATTCATGGGTATGAGTTCTTGAGTTATAGGGAGAGGTCTGAGGGGAATTTGAGGACCTGTGAGGCCAGGGTCATGAGGGTTCTTTATTTGTGAGCAGTGTGTCTTTGCTGTTGTTAGTATACTTTCTGATATAAGAAAATAGGCTTCTGAATTTAGACAAAAATGCTTAAGTGGTAAATTTGAAACATAAAAAACCTTAAGAACATAGAATACTCCCAGCTGGAAGAGAGGCTTAAAGATAAAAAGCCCAGTCCTGTCTCAAGAGCAATGCTTTTTATTTTATATATATGTATATACATATGTGTGTGTGTTTAAATCTTTATTATATTTTTTCCATTACCATTTAGTCCCCTTGTACCTCCTTGCTCCCAGTAATCATCACACTGTTGTCCATGACCATGAGTCTTTTTTCCTTTTAAGAGCAGTGCTTTTTAAAAAAGTATTATTTACTTTTAGAGAGAGGGGGAGCGAGGGAGAAAGAGAGGGAGAGAAACAGCAATGTGTGAGAGATAACATCAGTCAGTTGCCTCTCTCTCACGCCCCTATCTGGGGACTTGGCCTGCAACGCAGGCATGTGCCCTGACTGGGAATTGAACTGGAGACCTGTTGGTTCGCAGGTCAGTGCTCAATCCACTGAGCCACACCAGCCAGGGCTATAGAGCAGTGATTTTTAAATTTCCTACATGTTGCCATTATTCGTAATCTGGGATCCATAGAAGGACTCTGAAATTGTATGCATAATGTTTTTTCTGGGGAAAGAGATCACAATTCATTAAAGTATTTAAGAACTGCTAATATGTATATAAATAGAAAGCTAGTTGCATAGCGAAACTGTCTAGTAGCGAGTGTAGACATTTAAGCCTGGCATGAAGAAAATTTTGTATTGATAAATACATTAGCTAAAACATTAGCTAACTTCATTAGCAGGCTAAAACATTAGCTAACTTCATTACTTTGATTTTTCAGGGACATAGTGTCTATGAAGAGAAATGAATTTGTAGTTTTACCTGAATTCTAGAAAGAGGGCCTTTAGAATACTTAAATATTGCTTCTTTAAATTAGTTTTTAAAATTAACTTTGTTCCTATTCTTAAATTCTAGTATATGACTCTCAATCCTTCTACTAAGAGGAAGAATACTGGATCCCCAGACAGGAAGCCCTCAAAGAAATCCAAGACAGACAACTCTTCTCTGAGTTCACCACTAAATCCTAAGTTATGGTGTCATGTACACTTAAAGAAATCCTTGAATGGTTCACCACTCAAGGTGAAGAACTCAAAGAATTCCAAATCTCCAGAAGAGCATCTGGAAGAAGTGATGAAGATGATGTCAACCAACAAGCTGCATGCTAACTTTCACATTCCTAAGAAAGGCCCACCTGCCAAGAAACCAGGGAAGCACAGTGACAAACCTTTGAAAGCAAAGGGCAGAAGCAAAGGCATCCTGAATGGACAGAAATCTACAGGGAATTCCAGATCTCCAAAAAAGGGCCTGAAGACTCCTAAAACCAAAATGAAGCAGATGACTTTGTTGGATATGGCCAAAGGCACTCAGAAGATGACACGAGCCCCACGAAATTCTGGGGGTACACCCAGGTCCTCTAGTAAACCTCATAAACATCTGCCTCCTGCTGCCCTACACCTTATTGCCTACTACAAAGAAAACAAAGACAGGGAGGACAAGAAGAGTGCCCTGTCCTGTGTTATCTCCAAAACAGCTCGTCTTCTCTCTAGTGAAGATAGAGCTCGTCTCCCGGAAGAATTGCGAAGTATTGTTCAAAAACGCTTTGAGCTTCTAGAGCACAAAAAGAGGTGGGCCTCTATGTCTGAAGAGCAACGCAAAGAATACTTGAAAAAGAAACGAGAGGAGTTGAGAGAAAGGTTGAAGGAGAAAGCCAAAGAGCGGAGAGAGAAAGAAATGCTTGAGAAACTAGAAAAACAGAAGCGATACGAGGACCAAGAGTTAAGTGGCAAAAACCTCCCAGCATTTAGATTGGTGGATACTCCGGAAGGGCTGCCCAACACACTCTTTGGGGATGTGGCTATGGTGGTGGAGTTCTTGAGCTGTTACTCTGGGTTACTCTTACCAGATGCTCAGTATCCTATTACTGCTGTGTCCCTTATGGAAGCCTTGAGTGCAGAAAAGGGTGGCTTTTTATACCTGAATAGAGTGTTGGTCATCCTCTTACAGACCTTATTACAGGATGAAATAGCAGAAGACTATGGTGAATTGGGAATGAAGCTATCGGAAATCCCTCTGACTTTGCATTCTGTCTCAGAGCTGGTGCGGCTCTGCTTGCGCAAATCTGATGTTCAGGAGGAAAGTGAGGGCTCAGACACAGAGGACAATAAAGATACAGCACCATTTGAGGACAACGAGGTACAAGATGAGTTCTTAGAGAAGCTGGAAACTTCTGAATTTTTTGAGCTAACATCAGAAGAGAAGCTACAGATCTTGACAGCACTCTGCCACCGGATTCTCATGACATACTCAGTGCAAGACCACATGGAGACCAGACAGCAGATGTCTGCGGAGTTGTGGAAGGAACGGCTTGCTGTATTAAAGGAAGAAAATGATAAGAAGAGAGCAGAGAAACAGAAACGGAAAGAAATGGAAGCTAGAAATAAAGAAAATGGAAAAGAGGAGAATGGATTAGGCAAAACTGATAGGAAAAAAGAAGTTGTGAAGTTTGAGCCCCAGGTAGATATGGAAGCTGAAGACATGATTAGTACTGTGAAGAGCAGACGACTACTTGCTATTCAGGCCAAGAAGGAACGGGAAATCCAGGAGAGAGAAATGAAAGGTAAAATCTTGTGTTAAGAGAAAAAGGGAAGCCCTTTAGAAGATAGTAAATGTAAGGAAATTACTGAGGTAATGGCAGAATCTGTTTGTCATACCTACTGGTAGTTACTTCTGTATGCAATAATTCAGACCTTACCATGTATGTAGTATGCTGGGAGAAGTGTTCGGCTTGGCATTCTGCAGTTAATGATAGTTTGACTTAGATCAGTGTGATGTTGACATCTTTTCTGGTTTGGACCAAATCCACAAATAGGGGTATAGTGGAAATAACATGACTTGGGAATTGCCGATACGGTTTTGGACTCCAACTCTGACTTAGCTATATTCCTTTGGGCCAGTTGCTTATGCCTCATATGCTTGTAAAGATTATTGTGATTGAATGACAAGGTCTTTCAAGTCTCCTGCACAGTTGTCAAATTAGATATTAATATTCCCCTAATTAAAATACAAGAGCATAAACATTTTGGACTTCGATAGCATCATCAAACCTGAAATTTTATTAAACAGTTTTATTAAATAATTAATATGCTATGCAATTCTTTCATTGGTAGTGACCAATTCAGTGTTTTTATTTTTTATTTTTTAATATATTTTATTGATTATACTATTACAGTTGTCCCATTTTCCCCCTCCACTCCCCTTCGCCCTGCACACCCCCTCCCACCCACATTCCCCCCTTTAGTTCATGTCCATGGGTCATGCATATAAGTTCTTTGACTTCAACATTTCCTATACTATTCTTAACCTCACTCTTTCTATTTTCTACCCACTGTCTATGCTACTTATTCTCTGTACCTTTTCCCCCTCTCTCCTCCTCCCACTCCCCTGTTGCTAACCCTCCATGTGATCTCCATTTCTGTGGTTCTGTTCCTGTTCTAGCTGTTGGCTTAGTTTGCTTTTGTTTTAGGTGTGGTTGTTAATAATGGTGAGTTTGCTATCTTTTTACTGTCCTATTTTTTATCTTCTTTTTCTTAGATAAGTCCCTTTAACATTTCATAGAATAAGGGCTTGGTGATGATGAACTCCTTGAACTTGACCTTATCTGAGAAGCACTTTATCTTCCCTTCCATTATGAATGACAGCTTTGCTGGATAAGCAATCTTGGGTGTAGGTTCTTGACTTCCATGACTTGGAATACCTCTTTCCAGCCCCTTCTTGCCTGTAAGGTCTCTTTTGAGTAATCAGCTGACAGTCTGATGGGAACTCCTTTGTAGATGACTCTGCCTTTATCCCTTGCTGCTTCTGGAATTCTCACCTTCATTTTAATCTTGGCTAATTAATTATGATGTGCCTTGGTGTGTTCCTCCTTGGGTCCAACTTCTTTGGGACTCTGAGCTTCCCAGACTTCCTGGAATTTTATTTCCTTTGCCATATTGGGGAAGTTCTCCTTTATTATTTGTTCAAATAAGTTTTCCACTTGTTGCTCTTCCTCTTCCCCTTCTGGTACCCCTGTAATTTGGATGTTGGGATGTTTAAAGATGTCCTGGAGGTTCCTATGCCTCTCCTCATTTTTTTGAATTCTTGTTTCTTCATTCTTTTCCAATGGGATGTTTGTTTCTTCCTTCTGGTCCACTCCATTGATTTGAGTCCCAGTTTTCCTCCCATCATTATTGGTTCCCTGTGCATTTTCCTTATTTCACTTATTGTAGCCTTCATTTGTTCATCTAATTTGCAACCAAAATCAACCAATTCTGTGAGCATCCTGATCACCAGTGCTTTGAACTGTGCATCTGATAGGTTGGCTATCTCTTGGTCACTTAGATGAATTGGCTCTGGGGCTTTGATCTGTTCTCCCATTTCAGCCTTTTTGTTTGTTTGTTTTGTTTTTGGTCTGGTTGCACCTGTGAGGGGCGGAACCTTAGGTGTTCCCCAGGGCGGGGCAGCCCAGTAGCTGGGTAGTGATGCTGTATGTGGGGCGGGGTCTTGGTGTTTTTAGGTTTTATTTCCCAGCCCTGGCGCCCTGGGTTGTGAGTTCTGTCTTGTTCTCCATTTTCGCCTGGATTATCCGCACCGAATGTGGGACCACCTGGTTAGCCAGCCACCTTGTGCCTGGGGCCTGCTAGCCGCTGCCTGCGCGCCTGGGTCCCACCCTCAGCTTCCTTCTGCCACGACTCTACCCCTCTTATTGGTCTGGATGAATGGTTGTTGGACCTCCGTACAGTTCAATTTTCTCTCAGTTCTGGTGGTTTTCTTGTTTCTAAATCCTTGTCCTTAATTTTGGTTGTGTGAGGAGGCACACAATGTGTTCACCTGCGCCTCCATCTTGGCCGGAAGTTGGTATTTACTTACTTGATCAATCTTACAATGTATGCAAAATTTGTTCAGAATTGCTGTTACCCACAATAAACTAAGCTTTTAGAAGTTTTTCTGTCTTTAAGACTAAACTATTTTGATCTTTGTTACAGTTTTAAACCTTACGAAAGTTGCCAACTTACGAAATGATGATGGTAAAAACTATTTGTCAAAATGGATGCTAAGCGTTGAGTAGATAGGTACCTAGAAATAGTCTTAAATTGTGTGTGAGATTTTAGGCTGAGTCAGATAACTTTCATAGTTCTTTAATTAGAATATATGTAATATTTATTTTAAAACAGATTTTAGGTTACATTACTTGAGGTCATTGAAATATCTATGTATGTATATATGATTATTTTGTGAGTGTATATATGTACTTTTCAATTTGAAAGTCAGTATAATTGCATCCCATATAAAATAGCCTGTAGATGAACTCTTTATTTTACATTTCAGTGTATTTTACCTGAAATAATGTTTTTGAGTTTCTGAAGTATTACTCTGCGTTATATTTATCATAACCTAGGATAAAGGCTAGAAGGTGATACTGTCCACCCACCCCTTTTTGTTATTCAAGTACAGTTGTCTCCATTTTCCCATCACCACTTTCCCCCACTCCACTCACCCCCACCTCTCACCCTTAATCCTTTCCCCCTTTGACTTTGTCCATGGGTCCTTTATACCTGTTCCTTGACGACCCTTCCCTTTCTTTCTCCCTGTTATCCCCCTGTCCTCTCCTCTCTGGTTACTATCAGTTTGTTGTTTATTTCCATGTCTCTGGTTCTGTTTTGCTTGCTTGTTTGTATTACTGATTAGGTTCCACTTATAGGTGAGATGATATGGTATTTGTCTTTTACCGCCTGGCTTATTTCACTTAGCATAATGCTCTCCAGTTTCATCCATGGTGTCACCAAGTGTAGGAGTTCCTTTTTTCTTCCTACTGTGTAGTATTCCATTGTGTAAATGTACCACAGTGTTTTGATCCACTCATTCACTGATGGGCACTTAGGCTGCTGCTTCCAGCACTTGGCTATTGTAAACTGTGCTGCTATGAACATTGGGCTGCATAGGTTCTTTTGAATTGGTATTTTAGTTTTCTTAGGGTGTGATCCCAGCAGTGGAATCACTAGTTCAAAAGGCAGTTCCATTTTTTAGTTTTTTGAGGAAATTCCATACTGTTTTCCATGGTGGCTGCACCAGTCTCTGCATTCCCATGATATTCTGTTATTGATATAGAGAAACAAGGGACAAAGAATATTAGCACTTTGCCAAAACCAGTTTTTGAATAGTAGGGTTCAGGTCTTTCAATATCTATCTAGTTCAGTGTTGTAACCGCTGAAACTAAATTTGGTTGTCTTTTGATTACTTGCCCTAGATTGTTTTTTGTTCGTAGCTGCAGGAGAAGGAGCTTTTTCTTTATTGTGATTCGGCTGTTACTCTTATCATTTACCTTTGTGTACTGATCTCTACTGTATTGTTGCGAACATAGTTCCATCCAGGCTAGAAAACTTTATTAAAGGTAACATGCCATGGTGGTTTTAAATAGATGAGATTTGTTTTCATTTTTTAAAAGTAATATTGTTACATTGATACATTTTCCAGATTCTAATATTATTAGATTGATGCATCTTTCCAATATTGAAGATGTTATCAGTACAGGATCAGGGTTAAAAATTCTGGCATTGTAAGTAGCAGTGCTTTGTATAAAAATTTGTTACAGTTATGGAAAAACTTCCAAGGCAAGTAACTAGGCTTTTGTTGTTGAGGGAGGTTTCTGTTTGGATAGAATAAACCTATGTAATGAATGATCAGACATAAGCTGATTAAAACTTTTTGTATGTGTCCTTAACAGTGCAAATTAGAAAAATAGTATTTAGTATGCAGTAATTGTTATTTTCCACAAGTGCTATTCTGCCCTTGCTTTTTCAGTTCTTTTTTCTTGTCACAAGGCTAATCTATCAAATTCCTTAAGACTGAAATCTATTTTTATTTTAAATAGCTAGTTGTATTCATCCCACATTTTGAGGATCTGATGACTGATCCTGTCAAAATGTTTCAGTTAATTCCGTTTAGGACTGTTTTAAGGTTACAATTTAAATTATAAATAAAAGCAATTTAGTTATTAAAATTACTAAGTTAAGTTTCAGAGAGACAAGATTTAGCATGGAGTTGATGGCTAAGACAGCACCCAAATTCAAAGTACATAGGAGGACCAGATCGAAATTGCAGTCTTTCCGTGTCATTTCTTATAACAGCTTAGAATTAGGGGAAGTAAACTAAGGTTTGATGAAAATGTTCTTCATACCAGGCACTTTTCACTCTCTGTGTTACTTAATTTGTAAAAGTGGAATTTACTAGAAAAAAAAATCTAGTTGATTCTTTTTGTTGTTAACAGTGAAGCTAGAACGAGAAGCTGAAGAGGAACGAATACGAAAACACAAAGCAGCTGCCGAGAAGGCATTCCAGGAGGGAATTGCCAAGGCAAAACTAGTCATGCGTAGGACACCTATTGGTACAGATCGAAACCATAATAGGTAACTTATTTAACTTAACTTTTTTGTCATCTTTAGGGCCTTTATATTTTTACTAGTTAGGAAACTGTCTAAAATGCTAAGAATATGTAAGCTTCCCTGTTCATGGATTTTGGAAAACAGAATTGCTTATCACACATTCATTGAATATTTACTGTGTAGATGGTAGGCTTACAAAATTAAGTAAGACATGACCCTGTCCTTAAAATACCACAAAGAAAATTATGGTGATAGGTGAAATGTGAACCAAATAGAGGTCTTTGAAAATGGTATTATAGCCCTGGCTGGTGTGGCTTCAGTGGATTCAGCTCTGGCCTGCAGACTGAAGGGTCACCAGTTTGATTCCCAGTCAGGGCACATGCCTGTGTTGTGGGCTGGGTCCCTGTTGAGGGGCACGTGAGAGGCAACCTCACATTGATGTTTCTCTCCCTTCTCCTCTCTAAAAATAAATAAAGCTTTTAAAAAAAATAAAAATGGGATTGTATTTGTTTCTTCATTCATTCAGACTATAAGAGAAAGTTTATTTAGAAAGTCTCACAGAGGTAGAAGAAGTGAGCTGTGGAAGAACTGGCTCAGGAAACATGTAAGGGCCTTCCTTAATTTAGGAGAGAGAGGCAAGGAAAATATGCCTGCAGGAAGTGGGTAGGGAAAGGCATGCTCCATATAGAGAGCTGCCAAAATTAATTAAATATACCACCATTTTTGTATGGAATTTAGATTCCATACATTGTTCAAGAAATATTAGGAGTTATAAAAATTACAGATATTAAACAAGTTTTAAATCCTAAAAAGTTTGGTTTTCTTTGTTTTATACTTTTTATATTTCTGAATGTTTAGTAATATTCTATAAATGTGCTCATGATTTATCATATGTGGTTGTGATTTGTAGATACTGGCTCTTCTCAGATGAAGTTCCAGGATTGTTCATTGAAAAAGGCTGGGTACATGACAGCATTGATTACCGATTCAGCCATCACCGCAAAGACCATGCTGACTCTCCTGATGAGGATTACTGTCCCCGTAGTATGTATATCTATTAGTTATTTTACCTTGCTCAAGTAGGGTAAACATTAAGGACTGTCCTCTGTCACCTTTTCCATTTGTAAAATTTCTTTATTGCCTTCTTAGGTAGGTGTATTTGAGTGGGGTAGGAGGATGTGAAATGCAGAAAGGAGGGAGGAAACTAACGGATGAGTACCAAATTTATTCCAGGCATTGTGTGAAAAGATAAAGGGCTTGAAAACTACATATATAAAATCTATTTGACTATAATAGCTGTTTGGGTATTAGATTTTGTACATGTAGTTTTTAAACTTTGTTCCTTGGAAACCTCTTTGTCGGCACCTCAAGTGTTAGAATTGAGATAAGGGGGCCAAAAAGGCTATGTCTTCTCCCTCTACTTTAAAAATTCATTTATTTGATGTTGATGGAGAACCTTTTATGTGTCTACCAATTTTTTCATGTGCTGCAACACACAGTAGCAAACAAAACACGTGAAGTTTTGAACTAAAGTTTGATGATTTAATTAAAATTCTAGTGAGGAGAAACAAGGACTATCTAACTAAAAATAACTGAGGGAGGGGGTCATGAAGGGGGACTGATAATGTTCTTTTTCTTGGTCTGGGTTCTGGTTACATGGGTATGTTCAGTTGGCAAAGTAAATACAAAAGTGTGCTTTTCTAAATATATGAATATATAAATTTATATATTTGTAGAGAGAGAGAAAATAATACAGTTGACCTTTGAACAACACAGGTTTGAACTGCACAGGTCCACTTAAATATGTGGAATTTTTTCAATAAATACTTGCACTGTTTTTCCTCTGTGGTTTGGAGCTCATGGGTGTGGAGAACCAACTTTATGCATTGATCCTATTCCATTTTATATAGGGTACTTGAGCATCTGCAGATTTTGGTAGCTGCTGGGGGGGGGGGTACGTCCTGGAATCAATCCCTCGTGAATACTGAAGGGAGTCAAAATTTCAGGGAAGTCAAAGTTATGCATGGATTTTTCGGGGCAGGGGAGAGCAATGGGGGAAGATGTGGGACCATCGTAACTGAACAACAATTTAAAACAAAAGTTATACATGGGTTTTCAATTCCCCGGGGGTCTATGCCCCTCACCATTGTGTTGTTTAAGTGTCAACTATATAATATTCAAGGAAGAAATTAAAAATTTTTATTAATTAAAAAAATTGAGATGGTTAGGTTAGGTCAAGCTTTCTCAACCTCAGCTTTATTGACATTTTAAGTCAGATAATTCTTTGTAGTGGCAGGAGGTCAGGGTGTTATTTTATGCATTGTAGGATATTTAGCAGCATCCCTGGTATCTGCCTTATAGATGCCAATAGTGACAACTAAATATGTGTCTAGAGATTGCCAAATGTCCCTTGGTAGGCACCATGACTTCCTGTTGAACCATTGGGTTAGGTGATCAACAAGCTTCCTTCCAGCTGTGCTTTCTATAGTCTAATAAAATTTGCTTCTCAAATAATAGATTATGTTTGGGGGGAAAGAAATATTCAGTTTTTAAAAAAGTAGTTTTTCTTCAGTTTAGAGAAATCATAACCTAAACTTTAAACTTGCAAAGTTGATAATAAGGAAATAATACATAGTCCCAAACTTCAAATGGAAGATATTTTTCTGTTAAATTATATTAAGTGTTAGACTATAATACATAGTAGAAAAATGTAGTTCTGGTAGACTGTAAATACCCAGGTGAGAGCAGTTGTGTTTGAGAGTAATAAATGTGAAGTCAGGATCTTCAGGCATGAGAGATTCCAGTGGGCTGAGAGACCGTGACCGTTTCCAAAGCTTAGTGGCTGTCCCGAGAAATTGGGCCTGCACAATTAGAGCTTCCTGAGAGAATGTTGGCATCCAAGTCCCTTCACTTCTGTTACATCCTTGTGGATGTTGTTACTTTTTTCATGTTTTCTAGCCCCAGCATGTCAGGGTCTCTCCAAAATTACCTGACTGAAAAGACAAAAAAAGATTGTGTTAGTATTGCAGGGGAAAGAGTGGGAGCAGGGGAACAAACTAATCCTTGTATGAGGTAAGGCTTCAAATATTGGCTTAAACTCTATCTGTATTAACATCATATATTAGTATATAAGAGATAGTTTACAAAAAAGTTAATCATATCTGACATTTGAAGCTTCCAGGGGTAAGTTTTTAGTAGTTGATATATGTCAATTGACTCTCCTTCACCACAGATGTTTTTGTGTTAACATTGGAGTAAATTATTTGCTTTTATATAAAGAGTTATTTAGGTATTTCTCTCCATGTTAAGTTGCTAAACTCTTAAACTTTGAACTGTACAGCTGTGTTCACCTGTATAGAGAACCAGTATCTCAGATAATGTGCTAAATGTCAGATATTTAGGAGAAGTTAGGATCTATTGTGCATGCGGATAGATTTAATAGGCAGCAGTTAGTTTTGACACTGTGTACTGCTTAGTTTTGAAACTAGGAATTGGGTATTTACTATATTCAACCTAATGTATTAATTTTTCTTAGGTAAGAAAGCAAACCTAGGCAAAAATATAAGCGTGAATACACAACATGGACCAGCAACAGAAACTGCCGTAGAGACCACCATACCCAAACAAGGACAGAATCTATGGTAATATGAGCATTCAGCTGGCTGCTCTTTCTTTTTCCTTTTAATGTTAAAAGCTTATTTAATATATCAACACCAGTGAGTTGCTGATTATTTATTGAGATCATTGTGTGTGACTGTGATTTCTTAGATAGGTAAACTCGTTGCTTTAAAAGCAGACTTGACATTTTGAAAAATATTTGTTTGTTCTAAGGGTTGGAATTATAATATTCCTCCCGTAATATAACCTTGTATGTAATAGATACCACTTGTCATTGGAAATGCTTTTCAGTCTGTTTGCAAATAGAAGTATTTAAGATTTTCATCTTTATTAATTAAAAAATTAAAAAATTGTATACATAGCCATTAATCTTCTTTTATGTTGATGGGAGCTAGGTTTTGAAAGGGCCTGTTACTTTGTGATTACATTAACTACTTTAGCTATGATCACCTTTGGTTTAATGATCGTTTATCTTTTATTTTTGGATAAGTTCACTCTTTGAAGATGTATGGACAAATGTGCCAAATATGTCTATTAACTTTATGAAATTTGTCTCATTCTATTTTAGTAGGAAACATTAACTCCAAAGTTCAAGGATATAGTTAACATTAGACATAGAAATAATAAATTAGTTCTCCCTGTGAGCAAGTTTGGAATTTTGCTCTCCCAAACCCCACCATCAACCCTAGATCCCTTTCTTAGTGGTTGACTTTTTTGTCTCCCCTCAATTATTCAGGTCTCTTTTGTCCCTACAGGTTTTTATGTGATAGTCAGAAGGAACTGGATGAGTTGCTAAGTTGCCTTCACCCTCAGGGAATAAGAGAAAGTCAGCTTAAAGAAAGACTAGAGAAGAGGTAAGGATTTTCATCTTGTTCCTCATATCTTACTTCTCTTCAGCATTAGATATTATAAAGGTCTTAGGTGTTTTTGCTTATCCATAAAAACGATTAACTTTTTAAAAATGTCTGTAATTTTTATATTCCTTTTACATGGCTTTTTCTTGGCACATCATACTTATTTGGAAAAATATTCTTTTAAACCATGCGTATACAGAGTAGCAGGATTAGTCATTGAATAATGTATGCCGTGTACCACATTGAGAGCCCCTGTCATTAGGTAGCCTTGCACATGCAGTGCCACATCAGTTGGTAATCAGAAGTATTCTGTCAGTATTCAAAGTAGTCACAAATGAAAACAATCTAAATGTCCATCAACTAATGGATAGATGCAGTTCCTATATCCATAGATTCAGCCGTAAAAGGAACGAAGTACTGATATATCTAACAATGTGGATGAACCTAGAAAACATGCTAAATCACAGAAGCCAGATATAAAAGACTGTATATTGTATGATTTCATTCATATGAAACATCTAGAATAGGCAAGTCCATAGATAGAAAGTAGATTAGGGGTTCCCAGGGATTGGGAGATGGGGAGAATTGGGAGTGACTGCTAACATGTATAGGTGATGAAAGTGTGTTGGAATTAGGTAGTTTTGATGATTCTACAACACAAAACCACTGAAAATGAATGCTTTAAAAAATGCTTTAAAATGGTGAGTTTAATGTTATGTGAATTATATGTCCAAAAGAGGGAAAAAAAAACAAAACCCCAAATAAAACTATTCTGTCTACAAAATGAGCATCAACTCTATCTAGATTTGCTAGTATCCTTCCTGCTGTCAGACATTGTTTCTTTCAAAGCCAGGGCAAGGTTTAGGCTTGAAGCACTTTTAATTTCTGACTTCACGCTTTCATGGTTGAATTTAGATTTGATTGAACAGAGAAGAAAAATACTACCGTAGGGGGCGCGCAAGAGGCAGCCAAACACTGATGTTTCTCTCCCTCTCTTTTTTAAAAAAAAAGATTTTATTTATTTATTTTTAGAGAGAGGGGAATGGAAGGAGAGAGGGAGAGAAATATCTGTGTGGTTGCTGGTTGCCTCTGGTGTGTCCCTCATTGGGGAACTGGCCTGCAACCCAGGCATGTATCCTGACTGGGAATCGAACCAGCAGCCCTTTTGATTTGCAGGCCGGTACTCAATCCACTGAGCCACACCATCCAGGGCTCTCCCTCTCTTTATACCTTTCCCTGTCTCTAAAAATAAATAAATAAATAAAATCTTAAAAAGATGCTTTATATAAGAAAATATGTAAAGCAATGAAGGATCTAAATTAAAGAGTTTGTAGTCAGTTGTTAAAGCTCAATTAAAAAATTTAACTGTACAATAGAATACTAGGCCAGTTGGAAACACAAAGAAGTAAATTTTTTGGTCATATCCATTGAACGTTTATAAAAATTGTCCATACACATAGCCAAAGAAACAATCTCAACAAATTCAGAAAGCTTCAGTATACATTCTCTGATCAGATTGCAGTAAAAAATTAGAAATAAATTCTTTAAAGGTGATTAAAAAGATCTTAACTGGTAATAAGTTAAATATATTTCTAGGTAATACTTAAAGAAGAAAATAAAAGGGAAATTATATTGTATTTAGAAAGAATCCTTTATAAGGAAAAGTGGGATGCAGTGAAGTTGTATTTAGAGGAAAATAATATCAAAACCTGCCCTGACTCTGTGGCTCAGTGGATTGAGTGTCAGCCTGCGAACCAAAGGGTCTCTGGTTCAATTCCCAGTCAGGGCACATCTGGGTTTCAGGCCAGGTCACCAGCAGGGGGTGTGTGAGAGGCAATCACACATCAATGTTTCTCTCCCTTCCCCGTCTAAAATAAATAAATAAAATCTTTAAAAAAATAACATTAAAAATAATTGTTATTAAGAAGTAATAGGGAACTTAGTGCTCAACTTAGATGACTTTGAGTTTTAGTTTTCATTTTGGTGTGGGAAACCAACAGTGAAGCTTACGGCCCCAGCCAGGATAGAGCATTTATTGGAGTCATTCTTGCTAGGACCTCAGATGGTTAATCTTTAGTTTAAGAACAAATGTGAAAGTATGTAAATTTTCAGTTGAAATCATTTGTCTTTTGTGTTGTGAAGAATTTCAGGCACATAATTTGAAATTGTGTTGGGTTGGTAGTAATTTCTGGCAACTGACATAAGCAAATGAACATTCTCTCTGGAGGAGCATAGCATCAAACCAGGTCTGAACGAATTGCTGAAGGTAAAATTCCAAGAAACCCATAGTAAAAAGAAAAAGTTTAAAAATATACAAACTAGGTACCATGAATAAGAGCTAGGAAAAGCAATCCGCTTTATATACTGGAGTTTATCAAATACAGGGTAAAATAAGTTTGTTTTTAAAATGAAGCCAGAATGGCTCACTTAATGGAGCATTGTCCTGCAAAAGCAAAAGGTCACCAGTTCAGTTCCCAGTCAGGCACATGCTTGGTTTGTGCTGGGTCCTTGGTTGGGGTATGTGTGAGAGGCAACCAATTGATGTTTCTCTTCCTGTCTTTCCCCCTCTCTTCTCTCTCTAAAAAATTAAAATCTTTAAAAAAATAAGAGAAATTTGAAAATTCATGCAAGAAACATCAGACTACTAAAAATTACCAAGGAGAGATTAAAAAATCTAAATATATCTTACAGAAATAAGGCATTGTTCAAGTGGTTGAAATTTATGGACCATCTTCAAAAGTTTCTGTATTTTCCCTCCCGCTCACCCCAACTTTCTAGGTACCAGGACATTATTCATTCTATTCATCTGGCCCGGAAACCAAATTTGGGCCTAAAATCCTGTGATGGCAACCAGGAGCTTTTAAACTTTCTTCGAAGTGATCTAATTGAAGTTGCAACAAGGTTACAAAAGGGGGGTCTTGGTTATGTGGAAGAAACATCAGAATTTGAAGCTCGGGTAAGAACCAAGGAAAGCACCCTTTGAAATCTGTTACCCATGAAAACCCAATTTGGAATTGTTCCGGGATACTGTTCTCGACTCCCCCCGATGGTCCTGGAACTCATATTTTGGTTTATCTTGAAAGATGTGTGTAACTTAATCTTCTCTATACATATATGGTATTTTGATTTTGTCATCTTTTTCTGGTATCCAGAAAAATCTAATAGTTGGCTCAGAACCTTTGTTCAAAAAGAGGTTTTCTATTAAATTGAATGGAAACAGGTCCTGGAGCTGTAGTCTATGACATTATTTAACATGTTCATTCACTTGTGATATCTGTGCTTTAAGGTCTGAAATATATCTGCGTACCCTACTTTTATTCATTCAATCATTACGCCAGGTTAGCTCAGAAGCATTATGCTTATATTGGGGCAACAGTCATGCTGTTAAATGGGTACATTTCAAAGCTTCTGTATAGTCCTCTCATTTACTGGTCAGTAGGGCCCATAAGTGGTATAGGGGAAGCAGTTCAAGAGACCCAACATTCCACTTTAGTGTTAGGTGTCAAAGTTGGAGAGATTGGAGAATACTCTCTGTCAATTATTATTGTAAAATGTTTTTTACTGATTTTAAATAATAAAGTCCATATTAACTCCAAACAGTATTTGTGGGTCTTTTCAAATTATTTATATGTATTATTGTATGTGTATTATTGTTGTGTCATTAAAAAAAATTTTCACCTGTAGTTGACATACAATATTATATTAGTTTCAGGTATAATTGTGTGATTTTTATGAGCAGTTACATCTTTTCCCTCATTTTTCCTAATTTATAAACACTTTCCATTTCTTCACATCACTTTGGGGTACAAAATAACCTGTGGAGTTGATACTATTTTAAATCTTACACTGTCAAGAGTTTGTGGTTCATTTTCATTGCTATTAGAATTAGCAAATTATATTTGTATATGCTACTTTTTTCTTTTTAATTAGTCTGGCTGTAAATTCTTGGTACATTTCCTATGGAAAATAATTTACACATCATTATGTCTTTTAATGATTTTTGAAGAATTATTCAACCCAAATGACTGTCACTTCCAAATGTTACATTTACTCTTATTTATTTAACAATTATTTATCAATTGCCTACTTTGTGCCAAACTATACGTTACTAACATTAGGTTTTCATCATTCTTTATTTCTCTTGGTTATAAAATAGTGTCTTTTAATTGACATCTTGTATGACTCAGAAGGTAGTGTTCATTATTTAAGAGCATGATTTGGGTCAAAGTGATTTAGCTTCTGTTTCCTCATCCATAAAATAAATGTGAGGCTTAGATGAGGTCAAGTATGTAAGGCATATTATCTGGCTGATAGTTTGTAAGCCAGTAGGTCAGAAAATTTTTATTTTTTTCTCAGTTTTTCTTTGCCTTGTGACTGTAGTTTGCACATAGTTTACCGGGCCAAAGAATGATTTGCGTAACTTCCTTAAGTAGAGACCAAGTTTCAGCATTTTGTGGATCCCTTCACTGAGGAAAAGGAACTGGTCAGCTACTTTTAAGTGCATAAGCCATCCAGTGAACTGAGGAAGCCCATTAAATTAATGTTGTGAGTGACCCGTTGGTTGATTTAAATTTAGTCAAGGATAGTTTCATTTTTCTCTTGACCTTTCTCTCAGTCTGATTTTTAAATCCATTCCTGTAGGTGGTCTCTTTAGAGAAACTGAAGGATTTTGGTGAGTGTGTGATTGCCCTTCAAGCCAGTGTCATAAAGAAATTTCTCCAAGGCTTCATGGCTCCCAAGCAAAAGAGAAGAAAACTCCAAAGTGAAGATTCAGCAAAGACTGAAGAGGTGGATGAAGAAAAAAAAATGGCAGAGGAAGCAAAGGTATCTAGTTAATGAAGATGTAGTTTTATGACTGTAGAAGAGTATGATTTGGTTTTAAATTAGTCTAACCCTGTGCTTTTTAGCTACTATAAGTGTTAGGAGAAACTTGATTCTTCTTGCTGACACAGTAAAGAGCTACACAGATCAGCAAGCCTATTAGTGTGCAGGCAAAATTTATTAGTGCTAAGTTCTAATGGGAGAGCAAAAGCAAGGGTGCCCAGAGAGAGGGTAGCCATAGGGCCCCTGGCCAGAGGCCAGGTGATCCGGATCCCTTGAGTGGCAAGAGAGCAAGTCCTTGGTTATGAGGACTTGAATTAAGTTGGTGCTATGTGAAGAAGTTTACATATTGATTGACAGGTAAAGGTGGTGCCAGCTTTCCCCCAGGGAGACATGACTACCCAAACATAGGTAGTTGTGGGGGTGTTAACCTGAATCCTTATTTAAAAAAAAAAAAATAAGATTTTATTTATTTATTTATTTATTTTTAGAGAGGGGAAAGGAAAGAGAAAGAGAGGGAGAGAAACATCAGCATGTGGTTGCCGCTTGCATGGCTCCTATTAGGGACCTTCCTTGCAACCCAGGCATGTGTCCTAACTGGAAATTGCACAGCGACCCTTTGGTTGGCAAGCTGGCACTCAGTCCACTGAGCCACACCAGCCAGGGCCTGAATCCTTCCTTATCTTGCTCTAGACTCTATTTGTTAATTTTGCATATGTGATAGGAGGCAGGCAGTTAACCAAAGTTGTTTTCTGGGCTTTTTCTTTAAGCACTGTGGACCCCCTCCTTTCCCCACTTCTAGGCCTTAGGGTGAATACACAGTCTCAAGGTTTTCCTTTTCCCAATGAATGGAGATGATACACAGACTTTCAAGGGCTCCCCACCTCCTGCACTGTCATAGTTTTGCTTGTGTTGTTGGAAATGCCAAGCAATATTACCGGACCAGGCTCAGAACTGCTGAGTTAGCGGGGAGATGTGTCTTCCTTTGCTTCCAGCCTCTTGTATTAAGTTCTTTGTTAGATTATAATGGTGAGGGCCTTGCTTTTGTCCCCCACCCCCCACCCCCGCCGTTAATCCAAAGTCGCTATTTAACAAAAGCACTATGAACCGGTGTTCCATTTTTGTCACTTTCACTGAAGTTTGTGGTTTTCAAACTGTTCTGTGGAGCACACCCCCACCTCTAGGGCTGGGTAATGGGTCAGAATGCCCCCCTTCCCCTTTCTCAGAGCTGATTCCTTTTTTAAAAAAGGTGATAGTGATTTTTAAGTTTTTAAAAATTGTGGTAAAAAATACATAACAGTCAATTAGACACTGTAACCATTTTTTTGTGGTATAGTTCTATCATTAAGTATATTCACATTGTTCTGCAACTGTCACCATCATCCATCTCCAGAACTTTTTCATCTAAAACTGAGTTCATTACAAAGACTAAACTTCCCATTTTTGTACCCCCCCCCCCGACTCCTGGCAACCACCATTTTCTTTCTGTGTCTGTACATATATTTGGATGCTATAGGTACCTCATGTAAGTCGAATCATAGAATATTTATTCTTTTGTGACTAGCTTGCTTAGCTTAATGTCTTCAAAGTTCATCCACATTGTAGTGTGTGCCAGAATTGCCTTCTTTTTTTTTTTTTTTTTAACACTGAATAATGTGTTATTGTACGTATATAATACCTCATTTTGCTTGTTTGTCTGTGTATGGACACTTGGGGGGGGGGGACACTTCCACATTTGGCTATTGTGAATAATGCTGCTATGAACATGGTTGTACAAATACCTGTTTCAGTCCCTACTTTTAGGTCTTTTGGGTATAGACCTAAAAGTAGAATTGCTGGATCATGTAGAAATACTATTTAATTTCTTGAGGAATTGCCATAACGTCTTCCATAGCGGTTGTACCATTTCATACTCCTACCAGTGATGCATGAGGGTTCAGAGTTCCCACAGCTTTGCCAGCACTGGCTATGCACCGTTTTTTTGATAGTAGCCTAGGGTATGAGGTGGTATCTTGTGGATTTGATTTGTATTTCCCTAATGATTGATGATGTGGAGCATCTTTTCATATGCTTATTGGCCACTTGTCTATGTTCTTTAGGCAAATATCCATCTAGTCATTTGTTTATTTTTTAATTGGGTTGTTCGGAGTTTTTTTGTTACTGAGTTGCATGGGTTCTTTATATGTTCTGGATATTAGTTCTTTATCAGACACATGATTTGCAAATATTCTCTGCTTTTTTTCTGTTGATAATGTCTTCTGATGTACAAAAGTTTCACATTTTAATTTTCAGTTTATATTTTTCTGTTGTTGCCTCTCCTTTTGCTATCGTATTCAAGAAATCATTGTCAAATTCAGTTTCATGAAGCTTTTCCCCATTTTCTTCCACAAATTTTATAGTTTTAGCTTTTATGTTTAGATCTTTGATCCATTTTGAGTTAATTTTTGTAGATAATAAAAAGTCCAACTTCATGTTTTTGCATGTGGATATCCAGTTCTCTGGTATTTTAATTTTAAAAGTAGTATGCTCATTGTAAGTAAATCAAAAGTGAGACGAAAGTAAAATATAAAACAACTCCCATCCTAATGTCACTCCCCAGTGCTATTACTCTTCAATAGTTTGATGTGTTTTCTATATACATACAAATATGGGTTTGTGGGCTTTGACAGAATGGAACCCTCAGCATAATGTTACACAGTTTTTCACTTATCATCATGTCCTGAGCATAGGGAAACATCAATGTGTGGTTGCCTCTCACACGCCCCCTGCTGGGGACCTGGCCTGCAACCCAGGCCTGTGCCCTGTCTGGGAATTAAACTGGCAGCCCTATGGTTTGCAGGCCTGGCACTCAATCCACTGAACCACACCAGCCAGGGCTAATTTTTTTAAAAAGACTTTATTTATTTTTAGAAGAGAAGGGAAGGGAGGGAGAGAAACATCAATGTGTGGCTGCCTCTTATGCACCCCCTACTGGGGACCCAGCCTGCAACCCAGGCATGTGCCCTGACTGGGAATTGAACCAGTGACCCTTTGGTTCACAGGCGGGTGCTCAATCCACTGAGTCACACCAGCCAGGGCTTAATTTTTAATTTTTTTAATTGAAATTATTGGGGTGACATTGGTTAATGAAATTCTGTGGATTTCAGGTGTACAATTCTATAATACATCATCTCTCTATTGTGTGTTCACCACTCTAAGTCAAGTCTCCTTCCATCACCATTTATCCCCCTATAACCTCTTCTACTTCCTCCTACCCTCCTTTCCCTCTGGTAATCACCATACTGTTGTCTGTCTGATGAGTGTTATGTTATTGTTTTGCTTAATTTCTTCACCTTTTTCATCTTGCCTGGTTTTTCTTTATTAGAATAATTAGCAGCTCTATTTTTGTGTCTTTTCTGTATTCCATTTCTGTTTAAGATTATTTAAGAATTTGAAAACAATATATTATGGGAGAGGTCCCAGACATTATCCAGTGGAATGTTTTCCCCTATTTTTGATTTCTCTTTTTCTCCCTTCTTTTTTTCATAAACAACTGGTAAAAGCATACTTGTGCCAGTCACTGTGGTTAGTCTAGAGATTACAATGATGAGTTGAAGCTAGAAATCTGTGCCCTCAAGGAACTCGGTTTAAGCGTGAGAGATGGTTATAGTAGTGTAACAACTAGTGATGATAAAGAGCACTACTGGCTCACCAGGGATACCTAGCGGCAAATTAAAGAGAACTTCCCGGAGGAGAGAGCGTGTTAGCTGGGTTTTGAGGAATAAGTTGGAGTTAATCAGGTCGTGGAAGAGTGCATAGGTTGAACATGTCCTTCTTGTCATTGACAGTTGCCCTCTCATTTACACAGAATAAGTCTACTCTCTCAAGCTCCTCAGATATTTGAACACAGTTGTCATGTACCCCCTAAGTTTCTTCCTGAGGTCAAGGGTGATAATGTGGTACAAGGAAGATCATTTTGGGGAAGAGGTAAGCACAGCAGAGAACTTGAGACTCAGTTAGATAAAGGTTTAACTATTAATTCATGACATAGGCTCAGAGACTTCACACGTCATTATTGTACTAGAATTTAGTTCTCACCTTCTTATGTTCTTTTTAATGATTACATGGCATACAGGTAACCTTCCAGATGAAGTCTAAGACATTAGATAGTTAATAGTCTCCTTTGCTAAATCACTTCTCGTTGGGCATAATTTCTAGCTTACTGCATACTATATGGGTGTTGTTTTTAACTCAGTTTTATACAGAAGAGTCTCTTTCTTGATGTGATCTTTCTTTGCCAATTCTTTATCTGTAATGTTTTCTTACTGAGAACTGACTAAGATTTCTTATTGATTTCTCATTAAGTTTTTGTTTTGTTTTTTACTCAACCCTGTAGTGAAGTAACCTCTTTTTAGCTTGTCATGTGATGAGACTTGATTCTTAGCTTGATTAGGGAAGAAAATAGGAGCACTTTGCAGGTTTAACCTTGAGGCCCAGACACATAGTACACAAATGGAAAGCATGGGAGAGTTTCATGGAAAATCAATTAGGGTGCCTACTGAGCAGTTCAACAGTGTTCTCAGTTAAAATGGCATTATGCCCTTCAGTTTCCCACCAAAGGTCAGCTTTGCCACAGCCCTGAAATTTTCCACTGTTCTTTGCTTTGAAGGTTTCCACTCAGCATGGGCGAGGGTTGTTTTTTCATTTGGCACTAGGTTGTTGCATGAGCTAATACCAGTCTCTAATGTGAGCTTTAGTTTCGTGATTTATAAAAGTAGATTATCTCTCAAATCTTTTTGTAATAGTGATTTCAAATATTTAATGCTTATTTCATTTTCTTGTATTAAATGAGAAAGACATTGTATAATTTGGCAAAATCCTGGGTTCTTTTAGTCCCTCTGTTTATTTTGGATCCATTTGTCCTGACAACCTGATTATCTGTTTTTTGCATTTTATACATTTTTTGTGGAAAAATATGGTCTGAAGCCTCATTAAATTTTTGCCAAGGTATACTGCCTTTTTACTGTTAGGCAGAAGGACTTGAATGTAAGCCAGCTTCCCCTTGGTTCTGTTATAGTCACTTTTAACTAGGGACCTCCTTCATTTAAATTTTTTAAAAAATCCTGACCTGAGGATGTTTGTTGATTTCAGAGAGAGAGAGAGGAGAGAGAGATAGAGACATCAATGTGAGAAACATTGATCTCTTGGTGATTGCCTCCCATGTGCACCCCAACCCAGTGTATTGAACCCACAACCTAGGTGTGCCCTGACCAGGAATCCAGCCCACAACCTTTTGGTGTATGGGATGATGCTCCAACCAACTGAGCCACCCGGCCAGTGTGGGACCAACTTTATTTAAATGTAGAAGCAACTTCATTTAAATGTGCCATAGAATTTGAATTTTTTACCCGGATAGTGTGTCTAGCCTTGCACAGAGTATTTACTGGGTTCCACCAGTGTTTAATGCCAAAACTTTTTCTTGCTGTTGTTGATGTGTTTTTAAAAACACTGTCTTGACTATGGTAGGGGTTTCATTTTTCTTTAATGTGCTGGACTGTTTGGAATTTTGTGTAGGAGGAGAAAACCAGAATTTTTTTTTTTTTTTTTTCCAAATCTCGAGTGCCTCACATTTTTGTCCTCAAAATTCAAGGTTGGTCTCAATGTATAATTTAGTCAGTGTATAGTAGGACACCAGTGATTAGTATGTAAAATGCCAAGAGCATTGGATTGGGATAAATTGCTCCTAAATTGCTGTAAGACCTTGAGTAAGCTTTCTTTCCGTGAAAAATAATAAACAAATGTAACCCATATGTACACAGTTCATACCAACATTATTCAGAATGGCCAAAAAATGGAAAACACCCACATTTTCATTAACTGATTAATAGATAAATATATAATATATCCATACAATGGATATTATTCAATAATTAAAATGGAATGAAGTACTGTTACATGCGGTGATGTAGATGAACCTATAAAACATGTCCCATTTTTAAAAAGCCAGTCACAGAAGGCCACATGTTACATGGTTGCCCAGGGCTAGGGAAGTGGTGGGGGGGGTTAGTGTAGGGAATGGGGAATAACTGCTAGTGGGTAGTGTTTATTTTTGGGGTGATGAAACGTTCTGAAGTTAAGATTTTTGATAGTTGTATAATCCTGTAAATATATGAAAAACCATTGACTGTATACAAGGTGGACTTGTTAATATAAATTTTATTTCAATGTGTTTTTTAAATGAGGTTAAATAAGCCTATTTCCAAGATCTCTTCAAGTTTTTTATTTTAATGAGCTCAGTTATTGAGTGCTCAAATTTATAGGCAATAACTTCAGGAAGTAAAAAGCAGTATTATATTCTGATAAGACTTTTTCTTAAACACTTCCTTGCATCTGACTATCCACTAGAGGACAGCAAAGCCCACTGTAGTCATTTCCTCCTTGCTCTCAATAACACTCTTCAAGGACTGAGTCTAAAAATCTTAAATTTATATTCCATTTGAAGAATTTGGGTGGTTGTTACAGTAAGAGAGTCTGTGGTACTGTACTGCAGGGGAGAAACCTAGCAGTCGTCATCATGGATCTCATGTTTTACTGAGTGGTTCTGAAGAGGGAGGAAGAAAATTGTGCTGTTTCAAAGGTGGATATTGAAATATCTGTAGTCAGAGGTTGCAGAAAGGAGTGAGTTGGTGTCCACTAGAACTTTAGCAGCCTCTTAAATAGATTTTTTTGATGTTTTTAAATTATCCTTGCTATTCATAAATGTCTACCTGCAAGGCTGTCTGTGGTTCCCTATGTCTGTAGGAAAGAGAAAGGACAGCATTAATTTCTCTCCCTCACATGGCAGCTTCAGAAGTGGCTGGACTATCTTTGTCCCTTGGCAACTCTATTTTAAAGCCTATGGCCTTCCAGAATAACTGGCCTTTCCTATAGGAGGAAGACTATATTACTTAAAATAGACCTCTTTGCCTAAGGCAGGGCAGTGAAATCCAGCAGTGGTGTTGTCAGTTAGCTAGAACTAGCTGGAGTTGTAAAAGTAGCAGGGATTGCTAACCTACTTTAGTTTAGTCATGAACGAGTCAAGCAGTGTGACCTCCACAAGGCTGATGATACTAAGGTGACCTCTACCTAGTCTCTCAGCTTCTAGTGAACTGTCTTAGCTTTACCTTGTCCATCTCAGTTGTGTTTTCTGAGTATAATAATACCCCCAAGTTAGCCTTAGTTTATGTAGATGCTCACCTAATCATTTCCGCAAGAAGTGGTAATACAAGTAAATGAATTATTGTAAAATGGCATATATTTTATAGCAGAGAGGGTTGTGTTTATCATCAAAACTCCAGATTATATTTTACACCACCCCAACTAGGTTTTGCTTCGCTGAATCTAAATTAATTTGCATTTTATGATCATAGGAGGAGGCAGTGCAGGTTATGCTGAGGTTACCTGCCCAGAATGAAATCAGGCTAATTTCTGGGACTTTGAAATTTTCATTTAACTTAGAAATTGATGATAAATTTACAAGGACTATTTTGTGTCAGTACTTCATACTTATTAAGTGTATAAAGTACTTTATGTCGGGTTGGCCAAAAAGTTCATTTTTTTTTTTTTTTCTGTAAGATTACTCTAGTAGTGTTTCTACTACTAGAAACACTCAATTTCACTCAAAACAGTTTTATCTTTATCTTTAACTTCACTCAAAACAGTTTTATTAGATTGTATTTGTGGCAGCTGTCATATCAGTGTACATTTACAAATAACATCAAAATTGGTGAATTTTTGTGTAGCCATTATAATGTTGAAGATAGAAAAAAAGCAACATTTTTGGCATATTATGCTTTATTATTTTAAGAAAGGTAAAAAATGCAACTGAAATGCAAAAAAAACAATTTGTGTAGTGTATGGAGAGGGTGCTATGACCAATCAAACGTGTCAGAAGTGGTTTGTGAAGTTTCGTGCTGGAGATCTCTCACTGTTGTGGAGGTGCTCTACGGTTGGGTAACAGTCCACTTGAGACATTGAGAACAGTCAGTATTATACCATGTGGAAGAGCGCTGACATACTCAAAATAACCCAAATTAATAAAGTTATTGGTGAAAATGAACAATGTATCTTTCGCTTTATGGAATAAAACTAAATGAACTTTTTGGCCAACCCAGTAGGATTTTTTAAATATTTATTTAATATTTAATATCTAGGACTATGGCACATATTGATGCAGAAACTAATAATCTTATTAACCACAGTTTTATTAGCTATGTGACTGTTGCATATCAGCATTTGCACAATACAGGGGTTTCTGCCTTTAAATGATACTGAATCTTGAAATAGTTTTCACTAGAAGAGATATGTCTTTCATTATTTCCCTCCTTTAATTCCTTGTGTGACCTTTGGCACATTTTTTTTACCCCTTAGAGCTTTGATTTCTTCTGTAAGATAAATGAGTTAGCTAGGAGGAGCTCTATGAGGTGAAGATACTACTCAGAATTCTCTTGTATCTTTACCTATTCCTAGTCTTCTTTCAGTGTATACTCTGTCAGTATTATGTGAAAAATCCATGTCTTTGTGGTCACTGTGGTAATGCTGGCCTGATTTGGTCTCTGTTTAGGTTGCATCTGCTCTAGAAAAATGGAAGACAGCAATCCGGGAAGCTCAGACCTTTTCCAGAATGCATGTTCTGCTTGGGATGCTGGATGCCTGTATCAAGTGGGATATGTCAGCAGAAAATGCCAGATGCAAAGTTTGTCGAAAGAAAGGTATATTTAGGTTAATATTGCTTATCTGAGTGTGTATTAGGACCTAGGACTTCCATTCCCCAGATCTTTTCTCCCCTAAAGAATTGTATATACACAGGTTTTTAATGTGGGATAGATTTTACCTTCTGGAGGTCTACAGAATGCTGTACTAAAATCACATGCCCACAAGTCAAAGCAGGCCCTTTGTCCCTCAGTTTTGAGTATAAAGTAAGAGCAGTTGATGTTTCCAATCTTAGTTAGTTATACAGGAAACAAAATTAGTTAACGTAAACATGTTAATCCCTTTTATTATCTGTGAAGTAAGACGGGTGCTACCACCAGAGGGCAGTACTTGTACATTGTAATTGTGAAGAATATTCAGGTTTGGGTGTTTCAGCACTGAGTTCTGTAGACAGGTACTTGGGAACTGTTCAATGCTGAGAGCTTTCAGACTCCACATGTGTAAAAGGAACTTCGCAGCTAAAAGCCTTCCCTGGTGATTAACTTTTCAGTGGCTAAAAATGTTTTGTGAATTTGGCAAGGATTTAATTTCCAAGTATGAAAAGACCTATGTAAAGTCATTCAGTTGCTGTAAAAACTGATTTAGAGAAAGGTTGGGGAGGGGAAATGACCATGTTAAGTTGGTTCAGTGTATTTTCAAGTGTAGGGAAACTGGAGTGTTAGGAGAGAAAAGTACCACGTGTGAGGAAGTATTTAGGGGGGTCCAGAAGAAAGAAGGGCATAAAATGTAATACTTCATGGGGAGTCATTTCTTAGTAGGAAAAGGAGCAGCAAAATTTCCTGCTATCGCTTGGTTTTTGCTGCCTCTTAGTAAGTGTTAACTGTCCTGTCCTAGCGCTTGTTAGACTTTGGGAAATAAGTCAGAAGACCTAAGCCCTATATTACCTACAGACTAGTTGTGATACATTTCTTTTCAGAAAATTACTGCATTTTTTTAAAATATGGGGTAGCACTAATACTAGAATGTTTGTTCTTCCATGGTGTTGAGGGTGAGCGGCTCTCTCTCATAGCTCTTTGACTGTTGCCATGTTCCTGACAGTGTTATACAAGTTTATCTCTTTGCAGGTGAGGATGACAAACTGATCTTGTGTGATGAGTGTAATAAAGCCTTCCACCTGTTTTGTCTGAGGCCGGCCCTCTATGAAGTACCAGATGGTGAGTGGCAGTGCCCAGCTTGCCAGCCTGCTACTGCCAGGCGCAACTCCCGTGGCAGGTGAGAATTCTTTTAAAAACAAATAAATAGCTATTATAATTATGCTTCAGTTATTCAAACTGAATGATTCTAAGGAACTTTAAGTTCATCTGTTGAGAATAGAGCATGTGACCATTCAAGGTGTTAAAATAGGGACTCTGATTTAATTTTGCTGACATTTGTAGTTTCCACTGGTATGTTCTCTGTCTTCTTGACCATACCTCTGCCCCCTGCTTCCAGTTTGCAACCACCAAATCCTGAGATTCCTTGTCTTCCTTACCGAGACCTGTTATTTTCCTTCCTTATGAATGATTAGAATTTGGGTGTCACTTGGACATCTTCCTCTCCCTCTCCTTCCATAGTCGTTTATTTGCCGGCTGTTATCAGTCAGTGTCCAGGTGTCTGAGGAATCAGTCTGCTTATTGGTCCCTATTGTCATTGGTCCTCCTACATCTCTCACCTTGTCTTCTTCAGTGGCTCCTCAACACCTTACCTTGCATCTTTACCCTCTTAGCTTTCGAGCTTTTGTGGTTGATACCAGAGTGGTTTACAAAAGGCTCCTAATGTACAATACTGGCATGTTTTTATGAGCCCTTCTTCCCGTATTTGTGTGCTTGTGACAGACTATTCAGTCTGTATCCTTCTCTCTTATGCTTTCCTCCCAGGGGGGAATATTCTCTTTCCAGAAGTCCCTCATTTTACTGGGTAAAATACCAAAACTTTCATGCTCTTTTGAATTATCCTTGCATCCTTAGAATGAATTGTTCCTCTCTGTGATCCAGTTGGGTGTTCAATCTCTAACACAGTAATTTTGCTGCATTTTGCCTTTATGATTTGTTTTATACCTGACTGTCTTCCTATGAGATTGTTAGTGCCCTTTGAGTAGAGGTGGTGCTTTGTTATTCAATCTAATCCCAATAAGACCAAACACAGGACTTTGTAAAAAGGAGGTGCCTAATATTTGCCAAGTTAATACTGTTGTTTTCCATGTTGAAATCTGAGGTTGTAAAAGAGCAGCTTATAGGCATTCTGGCTTGGTCTCTCTTTGAAAGGGCAGAGCTGTTTGATCCTGACCCCACCTAACAGTATTACTCGGTTATTTCTCACTCCATTCCAGCTACACTTAGAGAGATGAGGCATGCTATTCTGAAATGGTGGGGCTTTGGACCAGCTGTTCGGAGCTGGGATTACCATTGCTTTGATGTTATGGTCATCTGCAAGCTGTTTCAGCTCCTGGAAGGGGGCCATCAAGGTGGAGTAACACCTGTCTGGGCTTTTATTCTTTCTGTCTACCCCAGAGTTGGGGACACATTTTAATACCTTAAATGTTACGTTATCTGGCTGCCTTTGCAAGATAAAAGGAATAGTTTTGTATTGTTTTGTGTGGGGAGGGATAGGGGTTGCGTTTTGCTCTTGATTTCTGTTGCCGTTGGTATCTCACCCAAAGCATTTGGGGCCTGGTGGAGGAGGCATGCAGTTGAAGTTTAGGTTTTTATTCTCTTTCCTGTGTCCTGGCCTGGATTCAGTTTCCCTCCCCTCATCATCACATCTTTGTAGTGTGTGAAGAAGAAAAAGTTGCTGGGATCCCCATGGGATTTTATACCCCTAGGCACACTTTGGCCTAGAACCACGTTCTCTATGTGCTCTTCCCGCCCCACAGGAATTATACTGAAGAGTCTGCCTCTGAGGACAGTGAAGATGATGAGAGCGAAGAAGAAGAAGAAGAAGAGGAAGAGGAGGAAGAGGAAGAAGATTATGAAGTGGCTGGTTTGAGATGTAAGTATTTAGTTTGCCTTCATAGTTAACTTCATAGTCTTTTAGGCTGACTTGGAAAGACGGGGTCGGCTGGCAGTGGATAGTCACTGTCGCCATGGTGCCTTCTTCCTTCTCTCCCATGTTGTGGCTGCTGGGGTGACTTCACTGCCATGGCTTTACTTTATGTATGTGTGTACGTGTTTATAAAAATTCCCAGAATATCCTGTCTTTTTTTGGGAGCATACATATTTTCCTTTATGCCTTTATTTTATTTTATTTTATTTTATTTTATTTTATTTTACTTTATTTTACTTTATTTTATTTTTTTGAGGGGAAAGGAAGGAGAAAGGGAGAGAAACATCAGTGTGCCAGAGAAATGTTGATTGGTTACCTCTCACACACCCCTAACCAGGGGCCTGGCCCACACCCAGGCTTGACTGGGAATCAAACCGGCAACCTTTTGGTTCATTGGCCAGCACTCAGCCCACTGATCCACAATAGTCAGGGCCACTGCCATGGTTTTAAAAGGGTTTTCAAGATGCCATTTTAACTGCCTTCCTATTAGGAGATTGGGTAGCTTGATCTCAAGAACATCAATTTATGGCAGATTTACTTGATTCAAGATTTAATGGAATTAAAGGTCCCAAATATGTTTACGACAGGTCTTCTGGTTCCGAACCTCTCAGTGTCTGGGGACAGTGGGTAAAAACGGTCTAGGCCCATTGCCATCCCCTAATGGTTCCTTTGCCCTCTGGTTAGTTATGCTTTCAGAGAAGTTATTTTTCTCTGGTTACAGGGGTTTCTCTCTCTTGTGTAGTATGTAGGACGATAGCTTTGCTGGCTTGAAGAAGGAAGACTGGTTTTTCATGGCTTTAGGCGTCAAGTTGTTAGGAAGGTTTAGGTCTGTTTCATACTAGGTGCCAGTAGTGGGGGCGGGGAGGCATTATTTATGCTCACCTTGTTGACTCTTACTCTCTCATGTTTACTTTGTGTGAGTCCTTAAGAGCCTTTTTATTGTCATGGTTAAACCTAAAGTTCTGCAGTTTACCCTTTGAATGGCCTCCCTCTTTCTAATACACACCCTTCTTTGTAGGTTAGTAGAAAAAAAGACCACAGATCAAAATTTTGATGAGCTCTTGAAGAGATGGTCTGATTCCCAAGCTCATAGCCCTTTGCATGGTTGGGCTTTGTATGAGGAGAGAGCGGATGTTGGGCATGACCAGTCCCTTACTGCAGTGGTGCTGCCAAACGTGAGGGCTTTGGACATGCACACCTGCTCCCATCTCTCCAGTCCTGCAGGCTTTTAAGTTGGGACACCTCAATTTCACCCATTCCTATTGGGTTTCTTTTGTTTATTCACTAGGCATGATTTTCCAGATTATGGAGTGAGGAGACAAGCAGTCCCTTAAACTTGCGTTACAAAAAGACCAGCATTGACCAAGAATTGTGATTCAGATGCACGTTTATCTGGGAACAGATTCTGAATAGAGCAATGTATTGCTTTTGTTTATTTGCAAACTAGAGATTGCTTTCCACTTCTGAGTTGTTGCTCTCTTTCCAAGGAATTGTTTTCTTTTCAGGTTTCAAGGGCTTTGTCTGCCCTTGATTATAGGGGATCTTTGGTACTTTAGATTTTTTTTTTTTTGTTTACTCTACCTTTTAGGCCACCAAGGATGTGGTTCCCTAGTTCAGTGCAAGTCCTTGGGTTGGTGGCTGTCCCTAGCATCCCAAGTTTTATCCTTGGCATCAGCTTCTTACTCTCTATTCCTAGCCTAGTCTTGAGCTTGAGATCCTGAAATAGCTGATGAAGGGCTATATCACGGTCTAGAAGTAGAATATAAAACACTGTTTATTCTTGGTATCACTGCCTCTGTATGCCCCTGTCTTTGTCCAGATGTCACCTCCTTGCTTTCCAGGGAAATTTGTTTAATGGAGAAACCTTGAGCTAACCCTTGTGGAACATTGCTCCCCAAGGAGATATTGAGGAATGTTGGTTTGTGTGACTTGAGCACCTGTTGTGAACCTGCTACACAATTAGTCTTGGGTGCTTTTGTATTTTTTCTCTCTTTGGGGATCCTAGGCAGGGTTCTTATGGAAGTGGCCTATCCAACTGTCTATGGTTTTCAGAAATGCAAGCAAGCAGGACTGGGGCTATCCCTAAATTGTATTCAGTGAGGAAGACTTGGCATAAGTACTTCACATAGGTGTCAGCTTTTCTCTGAGAAGATTGTGATGGTGAATTTAGGATAAACTTGGAATTATGAAACAGGATCTCTTCTATAGTCAGATTTCATTTCACATGTAAAATACCTTACACTCTTTCAGCCTGAGTGTGGGCTGTAGGAATTCCAGGCAGACGTGTAGCCAGTGTCCTCTCGGTGAGTCAGTTTACAATTGACTCCTTCAAGGGCCTCAATCCCAGGAGTAACTGAATAGGGTGGGGCCAGGGGATAGAACTGAAGGAACTGGCCTTTTGAAGAAGCTATTAAAAGGTGTTTGGCAGCTTATGAAAGGTGTCCATTCTTCATCTACTGCCACCTTTAAGAGGTCCTGGTAGGTAGGGCAGGAGATATATTAGCAAGCTGCACCCTGTAACCCAAGGAAGCCATTGCTTTGGTTGTCTAGATTATCTCCCCATTCCATGACGTGCTCCTGTTATCCTCAGTTGTTCTCCTCTCAGTCTATTTCTTGTTTCAGTGAGACCTCGAAAGACTCTCCGAGGCAAGCAGGGTGTGATCCCCCCTGTGGTAAGGCCAGGCCGACGACCAGCCAAGAAGCCACATCCTTCTACCAGGAGGTCTCGGCCAAAGGCACCACCTGTGGATGAAGCTGAGGTTGATGAGCTGGTAAGAATTATTTATCATTCTGCCTCTAATGTTTGTTTCTTATCCCCCACTCCAGCATTAGGAATTCATTTGGCAACAGGTGGGAGCCTCCCCCTCTCCTCCTTCCTCCCTGACTTTGGAGGCTGATGGGTGGGCCTGTAGCAGACAGAGGCAGCAGGCCCTCCAGGAACAGCTATGTCCGGCATTCCCCTGCTGTAGCCTGCAAACATTGTCTCCTTTAGTTAACAGGCAGCCTGCGACTTGTTAAGGATTTTAAAATAGTACCCATGTGTCTCCAGTGGCTCAAAGGGGCTGGGTCTCCATTGTGGGAATGTCAGCAATGTTGGAGCCTCACTTACTCACTGGTCTTTGCTGGCAGTTGTTATGGGAGGGACATTATCCTCCCCTCTGCTCCTCAGCCAATGTGATTTTAGTGGTTTTGTTTTAGATTTCACTTGAGCTTTAAAGAACAAAATGAGGCCTTTGAAAATTTTGTTTCAACAGGTCAAATTGGGGTTGGGGTGGGCTGGGGGCATAAAGCAAGCTATTACAGTTGCTTAGAGGGCACTGAGAGATTCTCCTACTTGCTCAGCCCTAACCCTTTCAACTCTGTAGCTCTTTCTGCTTTGAGTCACAGTGTGTTATTGGCTACCTGGGAGGCAGTCCCCTCCTCTTTTCTCCTTAGTCACTTAGCTCCCACATGCTTGCAGCAGGAGAGCATAGGAAAAGCAGTGTACCTCTTCTTTTCTTCCCTGAGACTACCTACCCCCCCCAAAATTGTCTGCCAGTGGTCCCCATAACCCCTCTGGCTTTCTGCAATTGCTTGCTTATACCCAATCACAGTGTTACCACAATCCCAGGTCCATCTGCTCTCACTGGGCTAGCGCCCTGTTGACAGGGGCCTTCTCCAACTGCCCTCCATCAGGACTGCTACAACACGGCAACTGCTGCCTGCCCTCTGCTGCTTTGATCACTGTCTGCCAGGCAAGATGCCCATTCCCTGGCTGAGAGGGCTTTCTGACTTGAATGTCAGATGATTTTGACTATGTCTGCTCCAAGAAAATTGTTGAACTCTTTCTTTCTCTCTGTTTAAAGCAGACAATACATTTTCTGCTTTGTCCACTCTTCCCCTCTTGGACCCGTAATAACATACCTTCTTCCTTTGGCACCAGGTGCTTCAGACCAAGCGAACCTCTCGGAGGCAAAGCCTGGAGTTGCAGAAGTGCGAAGAGATCCTCAACAAGATTGTGAAGTACCGTTTCAGCTGGCCCTTCAGGTGAGCTCTGTGTTCCCAAGCACAGAGGAGTAGGACCACCAGCCTAGCAGCTGAGAGAGTGCTTGTTTGAACCCCGAGGAACTAACGTGATCTTTTCTTTTCAAGACATCTCAGTGGCAGGGGATTAGAGACAGCTCTTAGTACAGGGTGAATGCACCTTCTCTGTGCCTGCCAGTTGGCTGATCTCAGCAGGGGTGGGCCTCTGTGGCTGATGGTTTAACAGCAAAGTTTGTCTGTTGTATTCAAGGCTGTGCTGATAACTCCATTTGGTTCTTCTCCACAGGGAGCCTGTGACCAGAGATGAGGCTGAGGACTACTATGATGTGATCACCCACCCCATGGACTTCCAGACGATGCAGAACAAATGTTCCTGTGGGGGCTACCGCTCTGTGCAGGAGTTTCTTGCCGACATGAAGCAAGTGTTTACCAATGCTGAGCTGTACAACTGCCGAGGCAGCCATGTGCTAAACTGTATGGTGAAGACAGAACAGTGTCTGGTGGCTCTGTTGCATAAACACCTTCCTGGCCACCCATATGTCCGTAGGAAACGCAAGAAGTTTCCTGATCGGTTTGCAGAAGATGAAGGGGACAGTGAGCCAGAGACCATTGGACAGTCGCGAGGACGAAGACAGAAGAAATAGAAAGGTGGGGCCCTGGTAAGGGAGAGGGAGCTGATGTTGGGGGAATAAAGGGGAGAGCAAGGGAAGAGTGGAAGGGAGGTGAGAGAGGAAGATGGAGAAGAACATGGAAGGGAGGAGTACATCACAGGGAGTCCAGAAATGCCTGTCATCCCAAGTTGGTGGTTTTTCTGAAACTCTCCATAGGGCCTTAGTCAAGCAGAGCTCTTTGGAGAGTGTGATATTGTGTCGGTGGTCTCTGCCTAGAAACATGGGTGGTAGATGGCCTTAAACTCCCCCTTCCCCTTCCTGAGAGTTTCCAGGAAGAGCCCAAGGGTTTGAACCCAGTTTCTTTCCTTCTTTCCTAAGGTCTCTTCCACTTTGGCCACCACAATAGTGCCAAGCCCTCTGGTCTCCAGGGGCGGGATTACTGTATTTCATAGAAGGAGCAAGTGTAATCAGGCCAGTTAGGGAGGTGGTGTTGATTTTTTAAAATCTATATTTATATATAGCCTCGTTTCTTTAAGCCCATGCTCTGTCTCTTCCTCCCTCCCCCTCTCAGGTGACGATATCAGTGAGTGCCATACAGAATTCTGTATTCACCAGCATCATGAAACAATTGTGCTCTTTTGAGTTGATTTTGGCAGAGCAAAGGGACATTTCCTCCTGGAGCCATTCCTGAGTACCCTTCCCCTTCTTTGTGACAACTCTCTTTCCAATCCCACCCCACCTCACCCTCACAAACAAACAAACAAACAAAACTAAGGCACTTCACTTAGAGACTGGAGTCCTGCTTATAATCATGCATATAATCTTTACTTTGATGGATCTGGCTAGAGGGGTGTTGGAGCCCAGCCCACCCACATACCAGACAAGCTCTTAGGGGAGCAGAAGAAAAGCAGGAAGAATTGAAATGTTTAATTTTTTTAAAATCGACTTTTCTAGTTATTAAAAGTTGCTTGTTTCAGCAGTGATATTGTATAAAGAACATCTTGTAAAATATTTGTCATCTTGCTTTGGCACATGTACAGTACAATTTATATGATAATGTGTTTGCTTTCCTTTGCCCCATTTCCTCCCTCAGCCCATGTTCTCTCCTTTAGAGAAGTGGGTTGGAGGTTCATCATAGCAATCAATGTGACCTGGTGGGGGCAGGGGCACCCCCCTGCCTGCCCCTGTGGCTGTTTCCCCCTCCTCCATTTCCATCTACACCACCCTCTTCCTGTGCCTCTTTTGGCCTCAGACTCTACTCCCTGAGAACCTGGACCTTTCAGCAGTGTCAGTGGGAGGAGGGATGGGAGAGGAGTTAGACGGCCCCTCCCCCCAATGACTCTAGCGCTAGTAGTTACATTTAGGCAAAACTTTGTAGTCTTTCCCTTTTATGAAAGATTTTGATAACAATGCAAAACAGGGTTTAATTTTCTTTTTTATCAACTTTGAATTTGGAAGTTTTGAGAACTTAGGTTCTTCTGTACCTATTTAAATTAAGGGAAAATAATTCCACCAAGGGGATTGCAACTTATAGAACTTGAGAATAAAACCTCTTAGTATTAAACCTTTAAGGTGTGGTCCCTGTCTCTCCCGTCCTCTTTGTTCAAGGACCTTGGGGATATGCTCCAGTGGCTGGTGGATAGGTTTACCCGTCCCTTCTCCCGCAGGCTTGGAATTAGCACTGACAGGACAGTTTCATAACCCCAGCCACCGACGCCTTTTCCTGCCTCTTCCCCTAGAGCCAGTCTGTTCTTGTTAACAGTAAGAACCCTGTGTTCCCACTTTAGTGACACCTGGATTGTTTTTTAATTGTCTTTAAGGAGGAAGGGCCCCATTGAGGGGTGAACTTGTAATAAATTGGAATTTCAAATAAACATTATGTACTTGTGTTTATAAAGAAGAAACAGTTCTGGTGAATCTTTCTTTCTGCAGGTGGTAGTGGGTAGTATATGTCTGAGCATTGTTTTCCTGTCGACTCGTGGAACCAGTTTTTCCTCAGCATCGAGAGGACCCCTGACTTTTTAGCCGCGGGTCAGACCCAGCTTCCGACTTCCTGCCTCAGGAGACCTCTCTGATGCCCTGGGCACCAGAACATGACCTGCACGTTTCTCCTAGCCTTCTCTGTCTGAGCCCCCCCCCCCCCCAAGCTTCATTTAAAATTTCTAAGAGTTAGGGAAAGTATTTTTTTAAGACTTCACTGTGGAAATTTATGTACTCCTTCAGTTAATTTGGGGGAAACTCCTGACATTTTAAATACTTTCAAGGAAAATTTCAAACTACACAAAAAGAATGAAAATATAGCGAATTGTCATGTATATAGCTTGAACAATTCTACCACATAGCCAATCTTGTTTTCTTTAGACCTTCATTTATTTTTTTATACTGGGACTTTTTATAAAGTCTTGAGTGGTTGATTTCGAGTAGGGAACTACTGGTTGGCAGCTTATCTGTGGAATTCAAAGATTTTGTAGAGCCACTGCGTAACACCCCGTTTACTGAGAGACACCCCACTGTTTGATCAACGGAACCAGGGGCAGCATGTGGTAAAATGGGAAGAAGTTTGAGGAGGCACGTAAACCCAGGGCACGGCTTCTGCCCCTGACGTGCTGCGTGGCCTTGCTGAATGTGGCTTGGAGCCAGGCCTGCACTGAGTGAGCACTTGGGGATTTTTAGTCTCAAAGGGAAGGAAGCAGTTTGCCCCAAGGTCAGTTTGGATTTGATCAGCCCTAGGTTCTGGATAAAGGAGGGTGCTACCTCTGAGCAATTTCTACACACAGTTGGGCTCCCAGCTGACATGTTCGCAGTCCTGTTCCTTAGGCCACACTAGGACAGTGCCTGTGGAGCCATGTGATTTCACCCAGGGTCTGTATCCTGGTCCTGTCCAGTTCAGCCCCGTTCCTCCCCACTCCTCCAGTGGCGTGGCTGTGGGGGCAGCTGCCTGATTTTAGTTGACTACTACAAATGGAGATGAGAACTTCTGAAGACAGATCTGAGTCGTTACTCCTAAGAACCAGTGAAGACCTGTACCTCATCCTGCTCTTTTCCTCTGGAGACGAGGCACTGCCGGGTGGCAGTGAGATGGTGTCTGGATTCCAAAGCTGCCACTTGGGCAGTGAGTTGTCTACAACTTGCCGGGGAACCAGGGTCTCCTTAGCAGGGGTGAGAAAACTCAAGCAAGGTAGAGGGAGACTGCTCTTGTTACTGCTTTCATTACTACCCCTGCCCAGGGCCTTCAGGTCTTTTTACACCCAGGATTGCCCCAGGATCCTGGAGCTTTCTCTTTCATGGTGGGACTGATCAGCAACTGACACCCCTGGGGCCTCACCTCGATCTGACCTCAGTCAAGACTCCTGCGAACTTTGAATTGTTTCCGGGGAACTAGTAGGGGAACTAGTACCGACTGAGAAGTTCCCTTAACTCAGGCCCTCCCAGGTGTGAGTTCTGACTGGGTGTGCATGTGCATACCGACTAAGACCCGCCTGCTGAGCTACCAGGGCCACTGAGGGTAGGGATCGGAGGCACATAATGTGCAGGCTAGGAGGTGCTGGTTTCTGAGGTATTTGGGGGGCAGGCTCTGGAATTATTTTCATAGGGGTGGGGGAAGATTCTGCTTTGGGAGGGGCTTCTCTGGACAAAACCACCCAGATTACAACGTCTGCAGTTGCCCCTGGAAGGTAATGGTGGTAGTAGAAGTCACAAAATCTCTAGAGGCTGCAGACAAACCTGGCTGTGCCCTGGAGCCCCCGCCAAGTCCTCCACTTGCCACTCTCTGAAGTGGGGAGAGGAGGACCAAATTGAGGACTTTGGTAAAAGGTCTTCAATGAATGTTTACTTCTTCCTTTTCCTCTAGGGTCTGGGACATTTCCATAGTGGCTTCCAGTGCTGAGAAACCTTGGCTGGCAAAGTCCACACTCCCAAGTGAACCCTCTCTGCCTCAAAGCAGGCAGAGCCCCATCACACTTCCCCCATGATCCTTCACCCCCTGGCCCAGTTCTGGAAGCCAGTCTGGTTTCTGCTGAATGGGACATAGCCAAGGACCACCCCTCCCTCATCCAATGATTGGCAAGGAACAGGGTGAACTGGTGCCACAATAATGCTAACCCTCTGCTGGTACACACTTGCCTTTTTCTTCTCACCTCCTGAATCCTTGCCTTTTGCTCTAGCTGCCCCTGCCCTGTACAGGCCCTTAGTGCTTCAGCTCTACTCCCTGCAAACCTGGCCTATCAGCCCAGGTTGGTGCAACCACTGCCCTTCCCACTCCGAACTTGGGGCCCCTGTCACCTTTAATAAGCTCATCTTGTCTCACTCAAGGATGCCTCATAGGGAGAGTTACAAGGTATTATGGTCACTTGGCTGCGCTGGTCAAAGAAGGCATGGGGACCTGCTGTGTACTCCATGAGAAGGGAGAGACTGGACAGGGAGGCCACATGTAGGACATGCAGAAGCAAAGGCACAAGGGTTGCAAAATTCCCCCAGCAGCCAGTACTGTGTCTTGTGATGAGGGGCAGCCCCAAACCCCTCTCAACTGACGGAGCTGGCTGTCTTCTGAGACATTGACACGACTGTTCTGTTTTTGTTTCTTTTTTGTCCTTTGAGTTGCGTGGTTGGAGCAGGGTGAGAGCTCTGGCCTGAGAGGCCTTGGGTTTGAGAGCTGAGTCCTAGCAGCGAAATGAAGCAGTTGACCTCGGGCCTCCACCTGGCTCTAAATAAAGTGAGGCTGGCCACAGGGCTGGATCCTTGGGGACCCCTGGCAGTGACCACAATGTGTCTTACACACCCAGGGACAGTATCAAGACCTTCACCTTTCTGGAGTCACAGTGGCTAAAAACAAGGCCAAGATAGGGCCCTGGATTCTGATCCCAAGCTGGGACCTGGCACACAGAAACACACGAACCTTTTTCTATCCTTCAGCACAGGAATCTGCAAGGTGCCCCAGGGATTCATACATACTCCCTGTCACATTTCTCATTGCTGCTCCCAGTACCTCAAATCCTTCCATAGCCCCTTAGGGGCTGGGGGCCCAGTACCCACTGTACTCTGGGATCCCATCTCTAAACCTACGTCTGCTACCAAGATGCCCAGATACCAGTCCAGGCACATCTCCACTCCACCCAGAGAGATGACGGGTGGGGTGGGATGCACTGACGGGCCCCTGTGAGTGACGCTGGTGCACCGACAATCTTCAAAGGCAATGAGGATGGTCAGAATCTAGCCTTAGGCCCCAGGGAGGCGACGGCAGGCTGGGCTACAAGAAGCAGTAGGAGCAGGTCCTGAACCTCTGAGAGAACCTTTGGGAGGCCGATGCCCTCATTTTCTATACAAACAAGGAAAGCAGAGTCTGAGAAAAGAAAGACTTACCCACAGCCCCAAACAGGCTAGACTCTTCAGGGCTAGAGGTGGGAGTGGTATCCCAGGGGGTTCCCTGAGCATCCCGGCAGGCGTCCCAGTCTCACTTTGGGAAGCAGGAGCCCAGGCCTCAGAGGCAGGCAAGCGGGTTGCCAAAAGGAGCAAAGAGGCAAAGGGGAAACACAGAATCTGGGACTCCAGCAAAACACAGCTGTTCCATGGGGCACATTCTCCTGATTGGTGGGGAGCCAGAGAACGGGCAGGGGGATGAGCCCAGCACCCACCCCAGCTCTGCTCACCCGGGAGACTCCTGCAGAGTACCCACCCACCTACCTTCCCCCTTCCCAGGCCAGAGAGGACTCAGGGTGCCACAAGGGGGTTTATTCCAGTCACAGCTTCCAGAGAAACTCAACAATAAATTACATCATTAAATAAACTCCCACCTGGACAATGCACCCTTCTGCTCCCTCTCCACATGTTCCCCCAGGAGGCCGTGGAGATTCAACCAGGCCCACCCCCTGCATTAGGCCATAGGGGGGTGAGCCTCACCAGGACCTCACATGCGAGGGCTGAAGAAGAGTCTCCCCGCCCTGGTCCTTGGCCCCCTTGCACTCACTTGCCTGACCTTGACAGCTGGGCAGCTGCTAGTCAGCTGTCTCCTCCGGAGGGTGTGTGTAGGAGGGGGCAACAGCCGCCCTGCACAGGCCTGTGTACCTAGAGGTGTGTGGGGTTCTCCAGAGAGGGGTCCGTCTTAGTCATGTGCAAGACCACGGTGGGAGCCTTATAGTGGCAATGAGTGCCACGGCCATAGCCCCCCGGGGCCCTGCAGGCCTTT
Organism: Anoura caudifer; assembly: GCA_004027475.1. Classification (NCBI taxonomy): domain Eukaryota; kingdom Metazoa; phylum Chordata; class Mammalia; order Chiroptera; family Phyllostomidae; genus Anoura; species Anoura caudifer. The sequence continues at coordinate 333,947 of PVKU01000882.1, forward strand.
GCACGGGCCCGGCCAGCTGCCATCTTGCGGTGGCATAGGCTCTGCCAGGTCTGGAAAGTCTTGGAGCTCCAAACCCAGACACCGCTGGTGATGCCCACCACTAGCGACATGAAGATTTTGAGCATAAACACAGCCACAGTGGGCACTGAGCCCCCTTGCAGCGAGCAGTCCCTCCGGCCGCCAGGCATGCTGGCTGGGGAACACGGCTGCTCTGTAGCCCGAAGGCGCCAGAAGTCCATGTTGAGGCGTTCATAGACGTAGCACACAATGACGCATGTGGCTGGCACTGTGTAGAGGATGGAGAAGACCCCGATCTTCACCATGAGCTTCTCCAGCTTCTCTGTGTTGGTTCCACCTGTCTTCATGATCTTGCGGATGTGGAAGAGGGCCACGAAGCCAGTCAGGAGGAAGCTGGTGCCGAGCACCAAGTAGCAGGAGAGAGGCACCAGCACGAAGCCAGTGAGCGCAGCCGCGTCCATGCTGGCCACGTAGCAGAGCCCAGTTAGCTCGTCCCCCGCCACCTTGCGCAGCGTCAGAATAATGATGGTCTTGAGGGCCGGCAGGCCCCAGGCTGCCATGTGGAAGTAGCTGCCATGGGCCTCAATGGCCTCGTGGCCCCATTTCTTGCCGGCTGCCAGGAACCAAGTGAGTGTCAGCACAACCCACCACAGGGAGCTGGCCATGCCGAAGTAGTAGAGCAGCAAAAAGACGAGCGTGCATCCCGTGTTTTCTAAGCCCTCCTGGATCACGTAGAGCGCACCCGCCTCCTGGTCACAGGCTACACTCTGGGCCCCGGCCACCGCGCGGATGAGGAAGGCCAGCGAGTAGACGTTGTAGCACATGGAGAGAAAAATGATGGGTCGCTCCGGGTACTGAAAACGGTGAGGCTCCAGCAGGAAGGTGAGTACGGTGAAGGCCGTGGAAAAGAAGCACAGCGCTGACCACACGGCCATCCAGACGAGCGCGAAGTCTTTGTCACGCCGCGACCAGAACACCTCGACACCCGGCCCACAGCGCGGCGCGCAGGAGCGGCTCTTCTCTACGTACTGGAACTTCTCCGGGTTCTCGCAAGTGCCGCCGCCGCCCAGGCCCGGGGCTGAGTCTCCGGCGGGCCGCGCGGGCCGCGGCGCCACAGGCAGCATACCCAAGCCCTTGTGGGGTTCGGCGGGGCCGGCCGTGGCGTTCTCGGGTGCCTCCATGCAAAGAGCGTGGGGGTCGTTGCGCGTGGGCAGCCTGGCGCAGTCCAGCGAGTCTGGCCAGCCAAAGTTGAACTGCTCCATAATGGGCGCGCAGCGCAGCCGCGCCTGCTCGCACATGGGCCGGCAAGCGGGTATGGGCGTCGAGACCTGGTCGGTGCACATGGGCGCGTAGAGTGAGCACAGGAAGAAGCGCAGGTGGCTGTGGCACCCGTACTGCACAAGCGGCGCAAACTCGGTCAGCTCAGCGGCTGCCTCGCCTTGCGACGTGTGGCCCAGCAGGTTGGGCATACGGGTCAGGTTGTAGCCGATGCCGCGGCACATGGGGATCTCCACCGCCTGGCACGGCGGTGGCCCGCGCCCGCGCTCCGGGTCAAAGCGGCCGATCTCCAGCGCCGCGCCGCCCGCCGCCAGTAGCTGCCACAGCAGCAGCGCCCGGCGGAGCGGCGGCACAGCCATCCCGGGCTGCCCCGGTCGAAGGTGGGAGGTCGGCCCCGGCTCACTCGGGCCGCGCCGTCCGGCGCCCCCGTGCCGGCCCGCCACGTCGCAGGGTGCGGGCCATCGCTGAGCCGCCCGCGTGTGTCTGGGCGCAGCTGGCCGCTCTGAGCAGCGCGCAGGAAAGCCGCCCCAGAGAGAAGAGGCGCCGAGCCGCCACCGCCGCTGCCACTCCGGCGGCCGCGGAGCTAGAGCGGGCGCGGCCTCGGGAGGCCGCCGCTACAAGCCTCGGGGTGGGGCGCCGGGTGGACAAGCCCAGGGGCGGGTCCTCCGCGTGCGGGGCCCGCCCCCGCCCGGGCTTTAAAGGCGCCGCACCCCGCAGCCACCCCGGGGCACCCCAGGGGGTGCGGTCCTGTGTGGCGTGTTTTAAGTAACGCATCCTCTGCTCGCTCACACTCGGTTATTCCCCTCCCCTTGCTGCCCAATCTTTCCCCGCGACAGGACAGTCAGCCGGGAGATTCCCCCCTCTCCATACTGAGTTGCCTCTTCTTATCGCACGTGGGAAGACCCTTTCTAATGCTTCCAAGCGTGGGAAACCGAGGCCTTGCACTCAGTGACACTTCAAGTGCTGCCTCTGCCTTTTCATGGTTATATGTGACTTTGAGTTCTCTCTGAGCGCAGTTTTCTTCTCTGTGAATCCGCCAGTAATCCTGTAAAAATTAACACTTTTTGCGCATGTGCTGCTTGTGGGTCACAATGCACACTTGACCTCATAGTCTCTTTTGGTCTCTCCCTTTCCCAGATGGGGAAACAAAGGCTCAGAGAGGAGTGACATGTCCAAGGGCATAGAGCTGTTAAGTGTTACATGTGTGATTGTCTGGTTCCAACCTCCATACATTCCTAGTGCTGCTGAGCTCCCCTCCCAGAGGTGTCGTTGCCCCATCATCCAGGAGGCCCTGCTCTCTAGGGTAACCCCTCGGCACCTTCGGACCGGCTTAGAAACTGCTTCCCACAGGATTCTATTTAACACCTCAGCCTCCCCTCCCCTCCCCTCCCCTCCTCCCCTGCTGTCCTCTGAGCTCCCTCAGTGCAGGGCTTGTTCTGAGTTCTTCTCTGTCCAGGGAGCCAGCGGCTCTTTAGTGATGTCTGCCCCACCAGCCCGCAGGCCCCAGAGAGCCGTTCTCCTTCCTGTGCCTTCAGAGCCAAGGGCGGTGTACAGTAACACCCCAGGGACATGCTCTCCTCACCCCACCACTGTCAGGGTGATACCAGATTATTCCTCCTGCTGCATCTAATCCATGGGCAGAGGGAGGACTGTCCTTCCCGTAGCACAGATGGAACCACCAAGGCAGGGCACCCTGCAGTAACTGTGAGCTCCCCAGGATATGACCCAGCCTGCCGAGACAGCTAACAGTAAATGAATGAGGTAGGGGACTGTGACCCTTCCTACCCACCCTGCCCACCTGTACATGCCCAGGTTGGGAGGTGTTTCTGAGGGACTGGGGTTGTGGGGGCTCTTTAGGTTCCCAGAGCACCTCAGCTCGATATCTTCCGTAGTTCCTGGGGAGTTCCGTGGGTGAAACCCAAGGGCACCCAGCAGGCCACCCAAGGGGCCGTGCTCTGGTCCAGAACTTGCTTTGAGACTGCTGTCCCCACTCCCTCGCCTGCCTCCCATCTGTCCTCACCCCCTAGGAGCCCCTGGAAGACTCAGACTCACTCAACATGTGTGCTCAGTGCAAGTCTGGTCATCCCGGCAGCTGCCCGGGGATGCTTCGTGGAAGAATGGCCAAGGGGGTGCCCTGCGCTGCAGGGGCTAGTAGACTGACTGAAGTGAGGGAGGCAGGCGCAGGCCAGGCATTTTACAGTGACCTTTTAACTTTCATAAACAGTCCTACAAGGAATTCTGTGCCCATTTTACAGATGACAAATTGAGGCTCAGAAACCTCAAGACATTTGCCCTAGATGACAGAGCTCACAAGGGCCAGGGCTGGCATTCAGGCTCTTCGACTGCACGAAGTTGCCTGACACCACCTGAGGACACTGCCCAGCTGGCCCAGTTCGGCCAACACCACCCTGCTTAGGGCCTGGCACGTGGTGGGGGCTCAAGGTCAGGGCAGTGGCTGCGGTGAGTGCTGAGACCCTCTTAGAGCTGTGCTGGAATAAGGAAGGGAAAAGGAAGGAAAGGTGCTCTTTGCAGGCATGCACCCAGCCTCTTGCTCTCCACAGGTACAACAAGAGATCAGGCGTCTGCCCAGCACACAGCACACACTTGGCTCGCCTGAGCCGCGGGAGGTGCTGCTGCAAGAAACTGAAACTTCCAACAAGGTAGTGCAGGAAAAAGGACCTGGCTTTGAACACCTGGTCCCCAGAATGCCCGTGGCAGCTTCCCATTACACAGGGTGAAGCTCTTATTCCTGGACGTGGCAGCAGAAACCCTTCAAGGTATAAACTCCCCACCTGTCTCTTCTTTCCCTGCCAAGCCCACTGCCCATCCCAGATCCTCCAGGGAAACAACGTGACCCTCCGTCATGCCTCCAGTCTCTGCAGCTCAGAAGACCCTTCTCTCCTGCTCTGGCTGGCACTGCAGCATCATCTCCTGGGGCAGCCCCTCACCTGGATAGAGCTAGAGGCTCTGCCCTGTGGGCCCAGGGCCCTCGCACACCCACTGTCCACCCTCGTGCACTCACGTGTCCGCAGCCCTCCATCTATTCCCCCCTTCTGCTCCACACTAGCAGCCACTCAAGGAACCGAGGGGGCGTTTTATTTTCTCTGTAACTTGCCCCAAAGAGGTGCCAGTGCGAGGGTGATAGTGGAGCATGGCCCTGCCATCTGAGCCCCTACATTCCGGTGTTGGCAGGAAGTGGGAGCTCTGGAGCTGTCCCCTCTGCTGGCAACCAGATCGGGAGTCTCACACTGCTTCCCATTTCTAGGGCTGGCCTGGGAGCCAGGCTTTTTATGCCCCTTGCCCCCTCACTGCCCCTTTCCCCACCAGAATGGGGAGGAGTCAGGGGCCCTTCCTCTGGCAGCCATAAGGGGGAGGCTGCCCCAGGAGCTGTGGGATGCCAGACCTGTCACCATAGCAACAGTGTCACTGCTCCTGGGAAGCCAGAAAGAGGGAGGGGGTGTGGAACAGCCCCTCCCCCATGCAGATGCTGCCTGGGAGAGAAGAGGCCTCTTGGGCCGCCTGCCCACCCATCCGGCTTTGTCACTTGATCCCCCCTTTACAAAGGCTGAACAATACCCAGGCACTTACTGAAAGGGAGACTATGAGGAGGACCGGAGGGGACTGCGAGGAGGGAGATTACCATCAATGCCTAGCCCCATTCCTGCTCTACTGGGCAGAGGGGGCCCGAACGGGGTGGGGGTAGGGGGATGAGGTGGAAGGTGGGAATGAAGCCCCTCTCAACTCCTCCTCTTGGGGGAGATGCCTCCCTTCCTGGGGGCCCTTGGCTGTGAGCCAAGTTTCCCTGCATCTGTGGGAAGGGACATCTTCCTGGCCTGTGTCCCCCTTCTACCGTTTCCGTCTCCCCAGACTCCCCACTCCTGAGGCCCTTCCTACCACATCCTCTCCGACGGCAGCCATCACTCACCCCCACTGGACACATGCTGTCCCTTCCTTCCCCACCTTGGGTCTGATACTGCCATTTACAAGACAATCCCCACCTGCTGGCCCTGGTGCCCACCTCTATGCCTCGCATCCGTCACACCTGTGCCTGTCTCCCCACAAGCCTCAGAGCACCTAGGTGGCTGTCACCTGGCCTGGAAAAGGTTCTCATAAATGTGAGTTGAATGAAAAGAATGTTGTAGCAAGGAGGAGGCTATAGATCCTTCCAGAAGAAGCTGAGTGCAAGTGGGGCCTGAGGTTGGGAACAGGATGTTGGCTGGACTCTGGGGGACAGCAGTGTCTGCGATTAAACAGGAACTAGAAGGAGGCCATTCTGCATCTCTGCCAGGGGCCCTGGACACCCCTCAGGAGGCCCTGTGGCTGGTGACAGAGGACCGGGCAGGTACAGTGACACAGCTGCTCCTGGGCAGGGACAAAGTGTGGAGTGTCACTGCAGCCTGGGCAGACAGAGGTGAGCCCTGGCACTTGTGTGTGCTGTGTGTGTGGGGATCAAGGGTGAGCTGACTGTGTGTGCACACCCGAGGACGTGCAGCGTCCTGGTTATTCCCGTGTGTGCATGCTCCCGCCCCGCCAGGGCTAGGTAAGGCTCTCGGGTGGGCCCCAGGGAATGAGCCTACCTCCCTAGTTCTGACCCAGTTTCCCTCTATGGGGATGTCAAGGGCTGGACTAGACTATTCTTATTACTAAAGGAGTGTTTTAAACAATTCCTTCCTGGGGCTTTCACAGTTTTCACAACTAATTCAACGTGAGAGATGAGCAGAGGAGTAAAATAATCATTTCTTCTCCCTCTTACAACCCCAGCACTCAGGTGATCAGTGTGAAGAGTTCAGGCGTCTCTTTTGATTCTTACTCTCCACGTTACATAACACTTGTGCCGTCTTTTATTTCTTTTACTAAAATGGAATTAATCTAGGACATTTCGCACCTCATTTTTCTAATCTAATAATCTATCATGAATAGGTGAATTAATATGCGATAAACATAAGTGAAGTATTAATGGTAGGATGTAGGTGGTGGGCGTCAGGTGTTCACTCTAAGTTTTGTTCAACTTTTCTGTATATTTAAAATTTTCCATAATAAGGTATATATATTTAAAAAGTACTGTGAATGCCTTTCCATCTCAGTACAAAGGGTCCAGCCATTCTTTTTAGTCAGCAATCTGATTTTCACAGTGAGAATTTATTATAAATTATTCAGCGAATCCCCTTTGGATAGACAATTAGGTGGCTTCTTTTATGATCTAGATTAGCCACGCAGATGCTTGGGTATATGTATCTATACATTTGGGATCTGCAATCTGTGGTCCACACACCAAATCTGGCCCACCGCCTGTTTTTGTAAATAAAGTTTTATTGGAACACAGCCATGATCATTGCTGTAGAATCTATGGTTGCTGTTGAGATACAATGGCAGAGTTGAATAACTGTGACAGAGACGAGACGGTCCACAAAGCCCAACATATTTATGATTTGGCCCTTTACGGAAAATGTTTGCCAACCCCTAAATGGACTTGTGTTTTTGTTTCTATAGCAAAGAGCCTATGTCAATGGGTATGTGGATTTTTTTTATAGTGTTACTGAGTTACGTTGTTGATGTAAAATAAACATACATGTATTTAAAGCATATGTTTGATAAGTTGTTTTTAAAGATTTTATTTATTTTTAGAGAGAGGAGAAGGAGGGAGAAAGAGAGGGAGAGAAACATCAATGTGTGGTTGCCTCTCACACAGCCCCTACTGGAGACCTGGCCAGCAACCCAGGCACGTGCCCTGACTGGGAATCGAACCATGATCCTTTGGTTCACAGGCCAGTGCTCAATCCACTGAGCTACACTAGCCAGGGCCCATTTGGTCAGTTTTGACGTATGGATACACTTGTGAAATCATCACCATAATCAATCCAGATAATGACTATCTTTCAGTTAAAATGCAATGATCTTACTGGGAAGTAGCACATTAAAAAGTTAATAACTGATGTGTATATGATAACTGGTCAGTATGGTGTGAAACAAGCTTAATAATAACTACCACTTTTTAAGTATTAATTTACATCTCATTTAATCCTCAAAATACCCTATGAGGTGATTATTATTTATTCTAAGTTTTAGATGAAGACAAAAGCTTAAAGAGAGTTGAAGCAACTTGCCTAAGTACAAGCCATAGTGCCAGGATTACTACTACTACTACTACTAATAATAAATTCTTTATCCCCAAAGACTTTCTTGTACTCCCTTCCCCTTCCCAGGTGACCACTGAACTGCTGTCACTATAGATCAGTTTGCATTCAGTGTACGCAAATGGAACGTGCATGTGATGTGATGGGAATTTGGGTAGCAAACATGAACTGAGCACCGCTTGGCGTGGGGTACTGCCTCCTTTGCACCTTGCACAGCACACGGCACAGACGGGGCTGGATGCTGGGGACACAAGATGAGCAAGACAGGGAACCTGCCCTCTGGGTTGTTCAGGGTCAGCTGGAGTCACAGACAGAATAGCAACAACTCTGCGGTCAGCTGATGTCTGTGATTCGGGAGGGAACCTGAGGGGTGGCTTTCACAGAAGGTGATACAGAAGCAGAGTCTCAAACCCAAGTGGGAGCCAGATGGAGGAGAGGGATGAGTGTCCTAGACGCAGGGGACAGCCTTGTGAGAGTGTGGCGAGAAAACGGAAGCAGCCTGCCAGGGCCCATGGCGAGGCTGGAAAGCCAGGGTTTATCCTTGGGGATGGGGAGCCCTGGGAAGGCTTTAAGGGAGGGAGTGTTTTACATGGTCTGTGCACAGCGGCAGGGGTGGAAGACATGGGCTCTGCTGGGGGTCGGCTGGGACCAGAAGAAGTGACGAGTGCTTGCGTCCTAGAGAGGGAGGAGGCACTTCACGGGCAGAGAGGGGAGGGCAGGCAGGATGGCAGAGCTAACAAGGGCAGGAAGCAGGCGCTTTCATTGCAGCGACTCAGACTGGGGGGGAGCTGCTGGGAAGGGACACGGTGTCTGCGGATGTGGGGGCAAAGGGCACCCCACCTCCAGGGAGCCCCCATCTGTGTCCAGCTCCAGGCCTGCCAGGGCCGCTGCGGCCACCCTGTGGCCAGGACACCCAGAGGCGCCTGCTCCTGCTGAAAGCCGCTTTTGTGCGGCAGCTCCAGCTCCTGTTTCGTTGACGTTGGAACCTGCTGCTTATTTATCCAACTCGAAGGGAAATTCGGCAGCGGCCGAGGGGAAAAAAATAACCTCAGTTGCCGAGCAAGGAGGAAAGAGGCCCCGCCACCCTCCCACTACCCTGCCCGGCCCAGAGAGGGGCCTCACCCTGCCCCCCAAGAGGGAGGCCTGGCAGGCCTGCCTCAGCTCCGGGACCTGTGACCCTCATCCGCTCTCAAGCTGCTGGCTCTCTGTGGGGCCCCCTCTGTGGCTTCTCCCAGGGAAAGTCACCTACCTCCTCGGTAAGCTGGTTCCCACTCCGCCCTGACCCAGCCTAGGGGGCTTGAGGTAGACAGCCTAGTGTGTTCCAAGCTGTTCTCCCACCCCACCCCAGCCTGGTCACCGCAGCCAACCAAGAACCCTGGATGTAACCACACTGGCCTCTCAAGGTGTGAGGGCAGAAGCCCAACAAGCCCGTCAAGGTTGTGACCTTGAGCCACTTCAGACCACCGCCTCCTTCAGCCAGGGGTGGACACGTGGTGGAAAAGGTGTGAACATTGCCCCCAGGCCCCACCACACCCAGGGACGGGCTCCCAGCTCTGCACAGCACAGGCCCACCCCACCTTGCGTCAACCCTTTCGGATTACAGTCTGTCCTACATCCCTGTGTCCTGCGAGGCCCTTGCACACCCACGACCTTGTTGACTCCATTTTACATGGGGAAACTGAGGCTGAGGGATAGAGCTGGACCCCAGGCCTCCTGACACTAGGCTTGTACCCTCCCTGCCTTACTTCTCTGCCCTAGGCTGCCACCCTAGACAGGCCCATTTGCCTCTATGGCCTGGTCAGCCTGTCTGAAACCTCTTTCCCACAGATAGCTGCACCAGGAGCTCCCACAGGCAGGGCGCATGTCCATCCATCTCGGCTTACCCTGGTCCTTGCCTGTTCCTGGCCTCTCCTGGGGTGTGGGAGGGAAGGGGGAATTATTCCCTGCGAAGGACAGAAGCACCTCCCATGCACGACACGTCTTGTCCTTTGCTTGTACTCCCATCTCGGCGGGCACCCACACGCGCAGGGAAAACCCACGTATTTCTTTGAGGAGTTCAGGCCCTGGGTAGCGAGCGATGTCACCGGACGGCTCAGCCCATCGTTTTGGAATTCAGATGCCTGGACTCCACTCGTGTGCCGCAGCTGTCATCTTAGATAATCTATCGCATGTTTCCCAGCTGCGGTTTTCTCAGCAGGTAAAGGACATTCTGGTGGGGCCAGCGTTCCAGGGACGGCGGGTGACCTGCAGGGGCTGGCTCCGAATGGTGTGGGGCCTTCATGCCCGACCCCTGCCCCTGCTCACCCCTTCCTCTCGCACACGCTCTTCCCTCGCTCCCGGACATGGTAAACTGTTGTCTCAGGTTGTCCTTCGAAGCCCCCATTGTCATCAGGGCTGCATTTTGACTTTTTTGGTCCTCAGGCACTTTTGCTTTCCTGGCCCCTCCCTTCATTAAAACAACATATTAAAAATTGTATTTTATGGCTGACTATATGAACTCTATTTTATGAGTACATTCTATTTTATAAATATATTAATATTTTATATAAAAACACTTTTTGACCTAAAAGTTTATTTTTTTCTTCTGTTTTTATAAGAAGGCATTTTGGTGGGTCCCTGACCGTGCTGCGGGCCCCGGCACGGTAGCCGCCGAGCCTGATGGGTAAGTCGGGCCTGGGTGTTGGCCGGCCCAGCTTCCCCTTCTCCTCTGGGACAGTCGTACTCCCCCGGGGAAACATACACGCCGACAGGAGCTTCTCTCCTTCTCTTCTTGCCTGGAATTCCATCCTCTCTTTTATGCCTGGGCACAGAAGGCTGCCTTCTGTGGGCCCGGGAGAGCTCAATAGGCCTCGCATCCTCTGTGGATGATGAGAGCTCTGTGTGATTCCATGCTCCGCGCTGCCGGATGGGCTGGCCTCCAGGCTCACTCACTGCAGCCCTCTCCCCTGTCTTCTGACCCCAGGAGGTTTCCCTCTGAAAGAGGCAGGTCTTCCGGACATGTTACGCCTACTCTGCTCCAAAGCCTTCGCTGGCGCCCAGCTTCTGTAGGGTCAGACCCAAAAGGTCCAGTCTGGCCATCAAGACCCCTTGCCCTGGGCTCAGTGTCCAGCCTTCCTGACTGGAGCCCCCCTCCCACTTCTAGAGCCCAGAACCCCAACACTCATGCCCCTCACTGGCCCCAAACACCCCACAACCCCTGAGCTTGGGCTGCACCTTTGCTCAGGACAGTCCCTCTGCTGACTATTCACCATTGTTTGAGTTACTCTTTTTAAAGAGAAAGAGAATAATACACATATAATTTATAATCACATGTACTTTAAAATAACAAGCATTATGTGCCATGCCAACTTTAGACTATACATGAGGTTAAATAATAAAAGTGAAAATCCACACTCCAGGCAGCCACCTCCCCCTCGGGAAGGGGCCCCTCTCAGCAGTCGGCGGAGTGTCCCTCCAGGCCTTTACAGGCCCGAACACGCATGCTTACTTACAAGTGAATAAAATGGGGATGTGTTTATTGATTTAGAATTAATGTTGTAAGTAAAGTAATACATGCATATAGTTTTTTTAAAAAATTGAGATGTGACTTAAATTAAAATACACAAGTCTTGAGTGTTCAGCTCGATAAATTAACAGTGTAATCACCACCCTAATCAAGACCCAGAGCGTGCCCATCGCCCAGAAGGCTTGTCTGGGTCCCCTTGCAGCCAGAGGCTGCACTGCCCAATCTGCCCCTGCCCCGGCTCAGCCGTGCCTGTTCTTAAAGGTTGTACAAACGGAGCCCGGCGGCGTGTGCTCTTCCGTGCCTGGCCTGTGTGGGTCAGCGTGTTATGGACTCGTCTGTGCTGCTGGCTCATGTGCTGTTCCTCCTCATTGCTGGGTCATGCTGCCTTGTGTGGGCGCCAACACTGCATTTTCATCCCCCCCAAGGACGGACGTTTGAGTGGTTTCCAGTGCAGCGCTTCCTTATGGCCCGCATGTTCGTGTCTTGCTGCCCCAGATTCCTAGGTTGGAAACTAACCCTCAGTGTGATGGTGTTAGGAGGTGATTTGTTCATGAGGAGATCATGGCCTTCACTGATCTTCATAAATGGAATCAGTGTCCTTATTTTAAAAGAACAAAGTCCCAGAGAGCTTCTCGGCCCCTCCCCCATGAAAAGACATGGGAAGAAGACGACCGTCCATAAACTGGGAAGTGGGCTCTGGCCAGAGAGCACATCTGCCGGCTCCTTGACCTTTTTTATGCCATTCTGTTCTCGTTGCCTTATAAAGAAAATGTAAGTCCATCAAGTGAGGATCTATATAGAGCAATGAAAGTGCGCGAACGGCAGTTGTGTGCATCAGCGTGGTGGGTCTTTAAATCATAAGGTTGAGTAAAAAAGCCAGGCCTGTTTGTTTATATAAAGTTTGAAAACAAGCAAAAAAAACAAACAAACCCTAGATTGATATTTATGGTAAACATTAAAAAATGCAAAAGTGTGAACATCAAAATTGTTAGGTAGGAAAAAAATTGTTAGGCAGGAGGTGGCAGTCGGGGCGGGGCGGGGGGCGGGGAACTGGTTAGGTTAGGGAAGGGCTGGCAGGTGGCTCCCAGGGGCTGGCTGTGTCTTCCCCTTCTTGACTGTTTTAATGTGAGCACCTGCGTTTTGGGCACTTTTCTGTGGGTTACACTTTACCTTTAAGACGGAAAAGGTGCATGAAGTATATGAAGTAAAGAGCAAAGTCCCCGTCCCTCTCCTCTCTGCACAGGAACGCGGTGGGTCTCCTCCAGTTTCCTTCCAGGCATTTCATGCGTTTACATCCCTACGTACACACGAGCATAGGATACAAGTTTCCTTGTTTCTCTTCAATGCTATAAGTATCATTCTGTAACCTGTTTACACCGGATGAGTCTTGGACCCATTTAAAGCTCAGTCTGCCTTCCTCTTTACAGCTGTGTCATGGCACTTCCTGCAGTACGAATGCACTGTAGCTGGACTGAATTAGTAATGGTACCTACTGCAGGGGGTGTTGGGAGGCTTCAGTGGGATAGGTGTTAGATGCAAAGCGCTTGTGACGGGGCCTGAGCCGTGCCAGGCGCGCTGTGAGCCAGTCGCTTCACCCCCTTCAGTCTCCTTGTCTGGAGGTGAGAGTAGCCACAGAATGGGATCACGTGAGGTTGGAGCGGGTCAGGGCGGGAAAAGCTGTTCCTAACAGCGCCTGACACGTGTAAGCTCGGCCGTGAGCACCGCCCCTTGTTTTATTGTCGAGAACGTGCAGTTTGCCTTCATACCTGGAAGGGCGGGCTCCCTGTCTTTGTTCTTTATTTTGATCATTGTTTTGGCTCTTCTTCCTCGTTTTCTCTTCTAGATGAACACTGAGATCTAGTTTTATAAATAATCCTATTGGATTTAGAGATTACTTTATTGAAGTTACAGATTAATTTGGGGAGAACTGACGTCTTTATGATAATGAGCCTACCCATCTGGTGGCACATCATCTCTCCCTTTGTGCCAGTCTTTTCCTTCCTCTCTCGATTCTTTTCCTACTTCCTTCATCCCCCACACACTAACTGAGCACCTACTACACAGTGAGGGAGGCGGACCTGGTGCCTGCTGGTGGAGCTGATGACCTGGTCAGGAGAGGAGCACCAGCTGAGTGTGTACACAGTGTGATGTCCAGCTGCGAGGACAGCAGGGGTGGGGGCAGACGGTGATGCTCTGAGGGGCATGGGAGGTGGTCATCCAGCTGGGAGGGGCTGTCCTGGAGGGACACAGAGGCTCCAGGCAGGCAACAGTTGTGCACATGTCTTGTCCCAGAGTCCTTTGGACTCTCTTCCAGCTGGAAGGACATGTCCATCCCGAAGGCCCCTGAGTGCTGTGTGGGAGAAATCCATCTCACCTCTGACCCCGCCTTGTGCCCTTTACACCCAGTCACTGGTGTTCCAGGGCCCGAGGGGGCTGAGCTCACAGGGTCTGTGAGCATCTTAACATGGAAAGTAGTAAGGAAGTCCCCGAGACCTTTAGAGACAGGAGTGACAAAATCAGATCTGCATTTCTCCAATAACAAACACCCTGGGAACTGGAGAGGGGGGTTTGGAGGAGGCTGTTGCCTTCAGTCCGAGTGGCAGGAATAGAGGGGAAGGAAGTGTGCGTCCTACAGACAGGGAGCCACATGAGCGAGTGAACGAACGAGTGGAAAAGCAGCCTGTGTGGATACCAGCATGCTGGCGAGGAAGGCCCAGTCGGAGAGTGGCCAGCCCTCCCCAGGTACCACCGACTGTGGTGACGTCACAGCCTACGCCAGCAGGGCCTCGTCAGCCAGGGCAGGGCTCTGACTGCAGGATCGCCAGCCTCCATCCTTCCCTGGGTGAGGAGGCTGGAGGTCAGGTGAGCTGCCTGGCAGCAGTTGGAACCCAGGAGGGGAGGCTGAGAGCAGGACATTCTACCACCGAGGGGTGGCATCTGCCCACAACAAGCTGGGGATGCCAGGGCCAGTGACTCCTGGGTCTCTTCCCCACAGCCTAGGCTGGCACGTTGGTGCCAGGTGGGCTCTAGGCTGTGATGAGGGGCCATCTCCTGCCGTGTCCCTGCCTCATCCACATCCACTCCCACTGCCCCCGCACAGAAGCCCTTTCATAGGCAGGCTGGCTGGGAGCACTGGCTGCCCCTCAGCCCCACGCCTCCTTCCTGCCTGGGCCCCCACGCAGATCCCCCTCTTCGGGCGCTGCAGCAGGCCCAGGCTGGGGAGCGGCCGGCGGGGAGCACAATGTGGCTCCTTGTTCCCCAGCCCGGCCCAGCCTCCTGGAATTGGCCCGTTTCCTGCCTAGGCCATGGGGCCTTTTCCAAGGTAAATAAACAAATACAGAGAAGTTGGGGCCTGGGGTGGAAAGTGGGGTGTTGGGGTTTTCTTTCCCCTCCCTCCAGCCCCTGGCCATAGCTGCTGTGTGACCACAGGGGCAGGATGGGGAGGCTGAGCCCCCCGGCCTCCAGTCCTGTTGGTCCTCGGAGATCAGAACCCACTGAGGGTTTGGGCAGCTCTGGTCCTCCTGTCCCACCTAATCCCAGGGCTGCCCCCAGAGAGGAAGCCAGGAGACAGGGAACCCTGGCAGGGACCCCCAGCAAGGGAGACAGCAGCTGACAGTGGGCGGAAAGGGCCCTGAGGTTCCCTGGATTCCCTTCCCAGCTGTGCCACTTCGCAGGGCTGTGCCCTTAGGGAAGGAAACCCCTCCAGCTGCAGGAAGGGCTCAGGAGGGGCTGCCTGCCTGGAGGGCCACGTGCCCCAGCTGCCTGATCTGGACAAGTCACTTAAGCTCTCTGGGCCTTAGTTTCTGCAGCTTTAAAATGAGGATATCACCTTCTCACAGACACTCGGCACGCGCCCTGCATTTGGGAGTAGGAGACTGAGCTTGCCCCCACAGCCTCCGTTCTCTTGTTTGTGAAATGAGAGGAGTGAGCAAGAGCAGAACCTCAGCTTCCTCCAGGGCTGAGATTTCAGACTGAGCCCCTAGCCCCACCTCTGCCCAGGCTTCCTTTCACCCTCTAGGTCCCCACTGAGCCCTCCCTGGATGTTGGTGTGAGAAAGGCACAGCGCAGAGACCGGGGACAGTCAATCCATCCCTCACACTTGCCCCCTCCCTCTCTTCCTGCTGCTCCTGCTCCCCACCCATTCCCAGCACACCCACTTCACAACCTGCAGTGAGAGGCACTTTCTGAACGCTTTCTGAACCCGAGCGGATACTTTGCCTTTGTCTCCACCACCTCTGACCTCAAATCCTCCCTTTCTTCACTCATTCACTCTGCCAACAAAATTTGAAAACAGCTTGTGCGGTGCTGAACCACAGACACTGGGAGGCTTGTTGTGTGGGGGTGTTTCCGCTGATGCCTCTCAAGACTGGAGTCTGAGGATGTATTTGCAGAGATCAAATTCCTTGAGAATTTACATTTCTAGTTTTCATTTCAATGATAATTTTAAAGATTATCAGTTACAATGAAAAATCTCTCTTGCAGTAATCCTTTGCAATTACAGAAGTACCCTGGTATATGCGGTTTTGATTTCTGAGGTTTCAGTTACCCTCGGCCAACTGTGGTCCAAAAATATTAAATGGAAAATTCCAGAAATAAACAATTCAAGAGATATTTTGAGAGAGAGAGAGAGAGAAAACACATTCATATGACTTTTATTACAGCATATTGTTACAATTGTTCTATTTCAGTATTAGTTATTGTTCATCTATTACTGTGCCTAGTTTATAAATTAAACTTTATTGTAAGTATGTATGGATAGGAAAAAACATAGTATATACGGGCTTTGGTACTATCTGCAATTTCAGGCACCCACTGCGGGTCTTGGAAATGGACCTCCCATGAATAGTGGCGACTACTTCCCGTAAACTAGAACTTTAGACCCTTAGTCCATGTTCTCCACACTATAGTGCCATGGGAGTTTGGGGACATATTTTTTATGGTTTCTCACATGTATTTTTTTCCTTTAAAAGAGGTATATATAGCCTGGGCTGGTGTGGCTCAATGGATCGAGTGCTGGCCTGTGAACCAAAAGGTCACTGGTTGGATTCCCAGTCAGGGCACGTGCCTGGTTTGTGGGGCATGTAAGAGGCAACCAACTGATGCTTCTCTCCCGTCCTTCCCCTCTCTCTAAAAATAAATAAATAAAATCTTAAAAAAATAAGTACATCGTACAACAAAACATGCTTGATGCCACTGTCAGCTCCACCTTGGGGTCTAGAGAGCTCCCCAGTAGGGCCAAAGTGAGGGAAACAGACAAGGTCCCTGCCGATACGGAGCTTACAGTCCCAGAGTCCTCTGTGGGCCTTCGGCTCCTTACCTTGACCTGCGCTGGTGCGCTCTGCAGGTGGCCTCAATTTCCACATTACTTTCTGAACCCTTGAAATCAGCACCATTTTTCATTTCCATCAGTGACCTCTCTCATCTGCATGCCTGTGGCTGCCAAATTCTCCTCTCCCGCCAGATCTCACCTCTGAGTTCCGACATCCGGTGTGTGTTGGGCACGGGTCTCCACTTGGATGTCCCTTGGGCATCGTACGGGTAGCACGGCTGGGTCAGAACTTTTGCCTTCCCCCCACCGCTCCTTCCTGCTGCCCCCCCCCTTCTTGCCCTCATTTCAGTGGATGACGTCACATCTAGCAAGTGGTTTGCGTTTGGAGACCTGGGACTACCTTTGGCTTCCTGCACCCAGTGCGTCAGCCCATCCTGCAGGCTCCACCACCTCCAGGAAGTGTCCTGCATCCATCCTTGCAAACAACCTGTGGACATAGCTCATCTCCCCAACTAGCTACTCTGTACAACCAAACAGTAAAAAAGAAATTTTAGGGACTGATGGGTTTTCTCCCTGGAACATAGACGTCAGCGGGGTCCCCTGTGGGCACCTTCAGACTAGCAGGGCTCAGTCTGAAGTCAGGGCTCTGTCTGGTCACAAGGTGTGTGGCTCCAATGCCAGACACCAGGTGTCTACCACAAGTGGCTGGGCCGGCCTCTCCCTTCGGCACCAGGGCCAGTCCTCCGAGTGGGGGCAGCTCATCGCTGGGCACAGACAGATGAAGAGTCAGGAAAGCAGGGCTACCCGGGGGGACCCAGCACTCTGACAGTGTCACTGCCAGGAAGGACACTGGCTACAAGAGGGCTGCCCTGCCAGCCAAAGCCCTGGAGAGCCAGGAGTGGAGACGGCCCTTCCATGGCCAAAGCAGTGGCGTCTGGACCGTCTGCCAGGGCTGGGAAGTATACGGTGCGGCGGGGTGGGATCCACACTTTCCTGATGTGCCCTTTCCTCCCCTCCACAGCCCTGACACTCAAGCCATCACACACAGCCCTTGTCTGAGGCCCTTGGTCTTCTCTGTCCAGACTGTCTTCCCAGAGGCATTCCGAAGATAGAGTGGAAGCCCCCACGTGGGGTCTCCACTACCCAGGTGTGTGCCCCCTGCCTGCCCTTGGCCTGGGCTCTCCCCTTATCATCTTCCCTCTCTCTTGCCAGCCTGGGGTGGGTTCGAGGGTGACAAAAGGTCAAAAGAAAAGAGGGGCTGGATTGGGACTCAGAATCAACCCACCCAGCCTCTTTCCCACCAGACCCTACAGATGAATCGAACTTCATGAAGGACCAGGCGGGTGACGATGCACTGGGCCGAGGAACATGCTGGAAGGACAGGCCCCTGCACAGTGCTGACCAGGGGGGGACCCTGGGGGCGGCCCTGAGCCGGGAGCGGCTCACTGGGAGTTTGGGAAGGCTTCGCAGGGAAGATGATGTCTGACACGAGTTTTTAAGGGTAAGTGGGTG
This sequence comes from Anoura caudifer, assembly GCA_004027475.1. NCBI lineage: Eukaryota > Metazoa > Chordata > Mammalia > Chiroptera > Phyllostomidae > Anoura > Anoura caudifer. The sequence continues at coordinate 351,663 of PVKU01000882.1, forward strand.
ATGGTCAGGCTGTTAGGTGGTAGTGGGGATGGAGGAAAATGCATTCCAGAAAGATGAGCATCTGCGAAGACCTGGAGATGGGGAGGAATGTGGCCCATTCTGGGAACAGTGAAAAGTGGAAGGTGTTACTTATATAGACATGACATGGCAGTGGCTTCAACAAGATAGAAGCTTCTCCCTGCCCCGCCCCCACCGCCTTCTCGTGCAGGAGTCCAGACAGAGACAGCCAGGTCTGACACAGTGGCTCCGGCTGCACCAGCTCCTCTGGGACCCGGGCTCTCAGCTCTCCACACATGGCCTCTTGGCCCAAGATGGTAGTTGGACTCTCGGCCACCACATCCGCATTCCATGCACTGGCATGGAGGGAGAGGTGAAGAAGAAGGGAGCAAGGGTGCATGTCGATGTGTTGAAGGAAGGCTTTCAGATGCTGGCCGGTGATACCCTTTATAACTTGTTGGCCAGAACTTGCACCCTAGCTGCAAGGACAGCCAAGAGATTACTCTGGGTGGCCACATGCCCAGCTACAACTCAGGGGTTCAAATGCCATGGAAGAAAGGGAGGAAAAACACTGAACGACAACCTGAGGTCTCTGCCACCCTCGGTGTGGCTGCAGCCAGCAGAAGTAGGAGGAACTAGAGAGCCAGGCACGATCGAGAGTGGCCTGCAGCCCCATGGGTGAGGGGATGGCCATGAGTGTTAAGCAAGAGAGTGAGTTGCTTGGGCTTAGTTTAGGAAAGGATGATGCTAGAAGTAGCAGTGTGTGGGGCTGCGTTAGAGGATGGGCAGGGGCTGGTGGCGGGGGGAATCCTCTATGCCTGCTTTGATAATTTCTGAAGACTCTTTAAGGGGCTCTTAGCCTGTCACAGATGAAAACAAACCCTGTGTCTCTGAGAACCACTCTTTCCACACGCCTTTCACAGAGAGTAGCCTGGACTTGGGCAGGAGGGAGGGGTGCAGGGCTCAGCATCCTGCTAGCCCAGGGCCTGCACTGGAGCCTTTAGGTGCTTGCCAGTCTTCAGGACACAGGCCTGGTGTCTGCCACCTCCCCACCGTCTGCTGAGGCGGCACCTTGTCCACTGCAGTGGTCCCTGTGGATGACCCACTGGCTATTAACCCAGGGACTCCTCCTGCAGGACCCACCCTGAGGGGCGTCTGAGAGCTCCGCCTCCAGGGCTCCCTGGCCTGACCACAACGGCCAGGGGTCTACTTTAACTTGGCTGAGCCCAGGGCAGCACAGGCAGCCCGTGAGGGTCTCCTCCCCAGTCTCACAGGCAGCAGGGAGGAGCACCCTGTCTGTGGTGCCTCTCTCCGCTGATCCCTCACAACTGCCCCTCCAGGTAGAAGCCGAGGTTGGGATGCCCTGTCTAGTCACTTTCTCTCCAGCAGTTCCCAAGTCCAGGAAGTGGAGGGCCCCTCACCTCTTTTTTTCACTGGCATCATCTTCCTCATGATAAACTCTATGGTCCGATGTGGTTCACCAAGCCCGGACCTTGGTAATTTACAGTGGGAGATATTGGCATTAAGCTGATTCTTTTTCAAGATGGCAAATTTGTACATTTGAATGTCAGAGGTCCCCCTCTTGGGGTCTCCTCTTTCTCTTTATGCTGCATCCTCCATAACAAATCCTGGTCTTCCCTATGCAGACTAGACAAAGGACATGGATGGCTCAGAAATGTGAAAGAGTGGAGTACATGAAAAACTAGGCATTTCCCCCCCACTCCCCACCTTCAGGACAAAAGCCTCCTGGCTCTGGATGGAGCTGGTGGGAGGTGTGACACCCAGTCCCTTCCTTCTTCTCCTTGCCCCAAAGCCTGGCCTGGAACCCCCACTGTGGCACAGGGCGGAGACAGAAAATCCGTTTGTTAGATATCAGGCAGCGATAGTTACGCTCTTACCTCCCACTCCCCTCCATGGAGCATCCCCCACCCGGTACTGCTGGGCTTGGCCATGGGACCTGCTTTCTCCGATGGGATATTGGCAGAAATGAGGTGAGCGGAGGTTTGAAAAGTGCTGAGGAATTGGGCTTGCCCTAGGCTCCTGCCTTGGCCCGGTGCCCAAGCCAGCCCATTGGCCCAAGGGGGCCGAGAGGCTCAGGGAGCCATCCTGAGCCCTACTGAGCTTGCGGCCATGTCCCGCTGCCTGACAGAAGCATAAGCAAGAAATAAATGCTATTGCTTTAAGCTTCAGGGTTTTTTTTTTTGTTTTTCTTTTTTTAAAGATTTTATTTCTTTATTTTTAGAGAAGGAGAAGTGGGGGAGAAAGAGAGGGGAAGAAACATCAGTGTGAGAGAGAACCACTGATTGGCTGCCTCTCGTTTATGTCTGTACTGGGACTGAACCCTAACCCAGGCGTGGGCTCCCGACCAGGAATTGAACCCGTGGCCTTTTGCTCTCCAGGATAATGCCCAACTGAGCCACACTAGTCAGGGCAGCTTCCGGGTGTTTGACTGGTTTGTTATGCAGTGTTATTGAGGTCCCTTGGAGCTGTTAGTATCTGCCAGGGGACCAATCTTGGCCCTCGATCAGGTTTGGACATCACTTCTCTGGCTTGGATGCTGCCTGAATGATCTCCCCCTCTCGTGAGCAAAGGAACTGAGCTCAGGGACAGCCAGCCCTGTCTCCCCACAGTTGGAGAAGAGGTTTGGTCGTCTGATTGGCGTTGCCCTGTGCCCCCGCTTCACGGATGAAGGACCAGTGCTCTTCAGAAGCAGGTGATGTCAGACAGGAGCTGCCTGCCCTGGATAGCTCCCTTGTCAGCCCAGCTCCCCCTGAAGTTCACACACGTCAGTCCAGAGGCACACATGTCTGCACCCATTTTCAGAAGAAAAACTTGATGGTCAGAGAGATTGAGGGACTCACCCCACACCTTGTAACTGGTAAGTGAAATAGCCCAGCCTGTGTTCCCGAGCCTGGGATCTCTCTGTGGCAGGGCACTGCCTGCCTTTCTGCAGCCGAAGGGAGGGGCAGGACCAGAACCAGTCCTGGGCTCCAGGGGCCCCTTGGCTCAGGTGTGTGGGCACCTTCTCCATCTCATCTTCTACTTTCCAGGAGGAGATTCTGGTCTGATGGGCACATGTGGCAGAGAGGCGAGGTTTCTCTTAGGCCCACTTCCCTCCTGCCTGTGCTCCTCTCCCCTTCTTATTATTCAGGCCTGTCCCTGAAAGGAAGTGTGAAGCTCAAATTCAAACTCTCTTCTTCTTTTCCCTTTATCAAAGCCAGCTCCCAGACAGCGGTCACTCCTGAAATCATCTGATAAACTTGCTCACACTGAGGCCCTCATGGGTGAGAAGAGTGGGCTGTCACAGGGGGGACAGCCACATAGAGCAAGGATGCCCCAAGAAGGCCACACATGTGTGGACACAGCTGATTGAGTCAGGGAGAGAGGCAGGAGAGAGGCCACGCAGGACAGGCCTGAGCTTCCGCTCCCAGTGAACGGGAGTGTGGGGCCAGGTGTATTTATAACACAGCCCTAAAGGGGACCAGGCCTCACATAAATCACACTATTTCCTTGGCAGGAGTAAAAATAGCCACATGGCATCCTGCACATGCTTGTGCATGGAACAGAGCTGGCCCAGCCAACCCCTCCACCCCCCAGGCCCTGCCCTCTGGCCATACGTCTTTTGACCGTTGGGATGAAGTTTCCACCTCCTCCTCCCCACCAGGCACCAGGCTTGCTGCCTGCCCTTCATCTCCATGGAGGGGGGTGCCCCTGAAACAGAGCTGCTGGGTGGGTGTCCCCTGCATCTCTGTCCACCAGGCTGAGACTGCTGAGGGGCCAGCCCCCGAGAGGACAGCACAAATCCTCGGCCAAGTCAGGTTGGGGAAAGAGTCAGAGCTGAGCAGTGGGTGAGGAAAAGGGGTCAGAACTGGGGGAGCTTGGGAAGAAAACCTGAAATAAGCATCTACTGCCCCAGGAAGCCTCCCATGGTCTGACACGAGGTGAAACTGAGGCAGAATCTTAGGAACACCCTGAACCAGGGTTGGTGCCGGGGGAAGACCCCTCGGCCAGCGCACCTCAAAGGGTAGTCTGCAGTCTGCATCAGAGCAATTTGGGGAACTACTTAAATGGAGATTCCAGGGCCTGGCCTCTCAGGGAGTGGGGCTAGAACTGCATTTTAAGCAAGGCCCCTGCAGCCTCTGAGGCCCACGGTCTGTGCCCTAATCCCAGGCCTCCCCACTCTGATGTATCCCCCAACACAAGCCTGGGGCTGTGGGAGGTGGGAGGCAGGACAGAGCTGAGGCCTTCGCCTCACTGCCCTCTATTCCACCTCTCCTCCTCCCCAGGCAGCCAGCTTTCCAGCTGTCTCTGGGTCAGCAACAGTGGGAAAAAGTGACCGGCTGGAAAGTGACCTATTTGAGGCATGATCACACCCTGCCAGTGTCCCAGCCTCTCTCTGGGAAATCCACTCCTGGCTGGGGGTGGAGGAGGTGGCCTTCCTGCAGATGAGGCCCTGAGGGCAGCTCTTGGAGGAGCTGCCCGGGGAAGGATCTGCTGGCATTACTCACCGTCACCTTCACCGGTCTGCATGATGAACTGTCCCGTGGGTGGGCTCCCTGTTTTTGTACTCAAGGAAGCATGGGCCGGGATGTGGCCCTCGGTCTCTCTGACAGCAATCATGGTCTATCTAGGTCATAGTGGAAAACCCCAGATTCTTTCTTGTGTCCAAGCTCAGTATTGTCACAGAGCTGCCTCCAATGCCTGTCTCTCCTGATGTCTAGGATGTGGACATTGGCCTCTGTCAGAGCAGGGAGCAGCAGGTCGCCCTGTCCCTACCCTCCCTGGGCACTGTCTCCCAGGAGGCTGGCCCTTTCTGGGCAGAACCTTGCCATGCCCTGGGTGCTGAGGGGAGAGGCTCTCACTCTGGCAGAGCCTGCAGGCACTTAATTCATCTAATTAGACTAGAGCAGTGGTTCTGGCCACACCACACCCTAGGGGACCTCAGAGGAGTTACTCTCCTCTGAGCCTCCTTTGTGCAACCAGTACTTGATGAGTACATATCCAACAGCAGCCTCTGCTTACTGGCTCCACACTGGGAATTTTTTTCATTCATTCTAAAAATGTTTATGGAGTACCTCCTGGGGTAAGGCACTGTTACGGGGCTGGAGATACAGCAAGGGGTGAGGCAGGCTAAGTCCCTGTCTGCATGGCACTTACGTTCCAGGGAATATCATGGTGCCACAGTGTCAGGGTTAAGAGCAGAGACTCTAGAACCATCTGGGTTCAAATGCTGGCTCTCACTTTTAACAAGGTGTGACCTTGAACAAAATACATAACCTTTCTGTGCTTCAGTTCCCCCACCTGCAAAGCGAGGGTAATAATGGTACCTGCTTTGTTGTGTGTGTGTGTGGGGGGGGTGATAAATGAGTTAATGGCACACGACATAGAATATTGGCTATGGTCACAGTCAGTGCCTGACCCAAGGACTTCCTAGGGAGCCATGGGAAGGTTATGGTAAGATGGTAGGCATCAATGCCTAGAATACCCGAAGTTATCCTGTGGCAGCCCCAGTATTCTTTCCCTGTTACAAGTTCACAGGGCCCACCCTTGCCTTCTACTCTGATTGTTTCCTCTTGGGTCACAGCCTCCTAAACAAGTGATGACTTCCTGATTCTTTATGGTGACTGGAAGAAGGACATGAAAGAAGCAGAAGAAAACATGGACACTTCCTCCTCCCCAACTTGGTTTACTTGTTATTTTCCAAGGAAGAAATGTGCCATTTGCCCTGAGCAGCATGGCTCAGTGGTTGGGCGTTGTCCTGTGAAGTGAAAGGTTGCCAGTTCAATCCCAGGCCAGGGCACAGGCCTGGTTCGCGGGCCGGGTCCCCCGTTAGGGGAGCATGGACAGGCAACCAGTCAATGTGCTCTGTCAACATCGATGTTTTCCTCCCTTTCTTTATCCCTCCCTTCCCCTCTAAAAATAAATAAACAAAATCTTTTAGAAAAAAGAAATTTGTCATTTATTTACTGTCTTCTCCCTTCTCATTAGCACCCTTTGGGGTCTTGCATTGGGTGCTTACACTTCACCAAAAATGAGAGCCCCTGATGGGAACAGAGGGGAAGCGCGATCACAAAGCCCAAATCTTCTGAGCAGGGAGAGCAACAGAGCTGCCTTCAGCTCCGTGGCAGTGAGCATGCTGACAGAGAAGTGGGTAAGATTATGGTGTCTAGTTAACAATCCTGCCTCGGACTCTCTTTTCTCGGCAATTGGTCTGAGCTATAAGTGGATCAAGAAGTAATAAAAAGAGACAGCTGAAAATGCTGGAAAGTCTAGTCGTGTGGGTTATTTCAGTAAAAGGCCAAGTAGTATTAAAATTTAAACACCTGAGGATATTTTTATATTAAGAAAATCTTGGGACATATTAATAATAATACTAAGGCTGTCTGTGTGCCAGACACTATTCTAAATGATTTGCAGATGTTAATGCAATAATCCTTACAACTCTCTAATGAGTTAAAAACTATCGTACTATTATTTATCCTCAGCTCTCAGAGAGGACGGCTGGAGCAGTGGCTCTCCAAGTATGTTCTTGGATCAGCAGTAGCGTCTCTACCTGGGAACTGACTAGAAATATGCATTCTGTGGCACCAACTCAGATCTGCTGAATCAGAAACTCAGGGGTAAGGCCCAGCACCGTATTTTAGCAAGCTTTCTGGGTGATTCGAATGCATGCTCAAATTTGAGATCACTAAGCTAGATTTGCTGTGCTACCAAAAAGCTCTTGACTCTCAGTGGCTTAAAATAGCAAAGGAGTATTTCTCCCTCACATTGCTTATCCCCTGGGGGTGAGAGGAAGACTTTGCTCATCACAGCCCTCAGTCATCCTTTGGAAATGGTCCTAAAGGCTTATAACAAAGGAAGAAACATTTGTTGAAGAAACTCTACTGAAACCTGGTAAGAACAGAGAGCCTGTGCTGTTTGAACAAGATCTTCCCCCACCCCCACTCAGCAAGATGGAAATTCCTCTCCAGACTGATGCAGCCCAGAACACAGAATTTCCTTTCCCTCTAGCTCCCAGTTGGAAGGCTGTCTTCCCAGAAGGGGCAGGACATCAACAGTTCTCAGCCTGCTCCAAACTACCTGTTATTGAGGACTTGCTCTGGGCAAGTATGGCTGCGAGGTGGGGTCTCCCTTTTCTGCCCAGCCACCACTCTACCATGGACATGGCACCACCAAGAATATTTGGGTCCCGATCTTTTTGCCCTTGCTTTTAAGGCAGAGGTTCTGTCCTGAGAGAGGCAAGCCAACAAGACCTGAGGCTACTGCCCTCCCCTCTCCATCTGCCCCCTCCCACTGGCTGATAAAGCAGGGGTGTCACTTACAGGAGCAGACCATTGTCTGCACCTGCAGCTCCAGAGCTTGGCACAGAAACTCTTCCCAGAGGAAGAGGCAGGCTTCATTTCCAACAGAGTGTGGAGAAGTTTAAGCCTAGAGGTCTCTCAAAAACAGTAGAGGTTGCGGTGAAAGGCAACTGGGAGGAGATTGGTAGATTCATTGGAGAAACAGGCTAAAACACAGACTTGCTAATTTCTCAGATAGAACCAGGGAAAAACATAACTGGCAGAAACCCCTCTGGGGTCAGACCAAATCTCAAACACAACCTTGAGAACAATCTCTTCAAATGAGCCCAAATTTGATTGGATCAATTTGGAACAATTTGTAACACAGGGCATTGTTGAAAACAATACAGCAATTAGCCAGTAAGTAGTGGAGCTTAACAGATGGGTGTGGTCAGAAAATGAGAAACAGAGAGTCCTGCCAAAACCACTGTTACTCCAGGGTGGCTATAGGCATAACCAGAGCTGCATCTCCTGAGGAGCCATATCAGAGGTTACACATTGAGAAGGGGAGAGAGAGGGTGGAATAAAATTCACTTAATACTCCATTCAGTAACTAAACAAATAACCAACCAAATAACAATAACAAGCCCCAGGCAAGGGAAAATACTGAGCTGTTACAACATACAATCTAAAATGGTCAATTTCCAACAACAAAAAAATAAATATAAGATATGCAAAGAAACAGGAAAATATGACTCATACACCAGGAATAAAAGCAAGTAACAGAAATTGCCTATGAGAATGACCAGGTGTTGGATTTAACAGACAAAACCTTAAAAGTAGCCAGAACTAAAGGAAACTGCCCTGACTGGTATGGCACAGCTGGTTGGGCATTGTGCTACAAAACAAAAGTTTGCCAGTTTGATTCCCCATCAGGGCATATGCCTGGGTTGTGGGTTCTGTCCCTAGTCAAGATGCATGCAAGAGGCAGTTGATCAATTTTTCTCTCTGACATCAATGTTTCTCACCCTCTCTTTCCTCTTACCTTCTCCTCTCTCTAAATAAATAAATAAAATATTTAAAAAAACAATGAAAGGAAACCATAATAAAAGAAGTAAAGGAAGATATAATGAAAAAGTGGCATCAGATAGGGAATATCAATAAAGAGAAATTATAAGAAGAATCAGATGGAAATTCTGGAGTTGAAAAATGCAGTAGCCAAACTGAAAAATACACTAGAAAGGCATAGCAGTAGATTTGATCTTATAGAAGATAGAATTCGTAAATTTGAAGATAGAGTGATAGAGATTATACTGTCTGAAGAATAGTGATAAAAAAAACAGTGAAGAAAAATAAACAGAGTCTCAGAGAAATATAGGACATCATTAAACCCACCAACATATGTATAATGGGAGTACCAGAAGGAGAGGAGAGAAAAAGGAGCACAAAATGTGTCTGAAGAAAGGGGGGCTAAATTTTTCACAAATTTATTAAAATACATTATTCTACACATCCAGGAAGGTAAACAAATTCCAACTTGGGTAAACACAGAGAAATCTACAAAGAGAGACATATACCTACTGAAAGCCAGGACAAGTGAAAAACCTTGAAAGCAACAAGAGAAAAACAACTCATCACTTACAAGGAAATCTCAATAAGATTAACAGTTGACTTCCATCAGAAATTATAGGGGCCAGAAGGTGATGGGATAACATGTTCAGAAGGCTCAAAGAAAAAAAAAACTGTCAAGCTAGAAGTTTATATTGAGCAAAGCTATCATTCAAAAATCAAGGCAAATTATCTTCCCAAATAAACAAAAACTGAGGTAATTTGTTGTTAGCAGACTTGCCTTATAAGAAGTACTAAAAGAAGTTCTTCAGGATGAAAGAAAGTGCCCTAAGACAAGTGACCATAATTTACATGACAAAACAAAGAATGTCAGTAAAGATAATAATGTAATTATAAAAGATAATATAAATGCATATTTGTTTCTCATTGCTTTTAACTAATTTAAAAATCAATAGTATATAACTGTTAGGTAGACATTTAGGAAAGAGGAGGGGTAGGAAGGGGTTTGTAGTACTTGCAGAAAAAGCTCATGAATAACTTTGATTAACAGCCTCTGGCCACGTATCTGGGTTTGTTTGTTTTTTTTTAAATATGTTTTATTGATTATGCTATTACAGTTGTCCTATTTTCCCCCCTCCACTCCCCTCTGCCCTGCACACTCCTTCCAACCCACATTCCCCCCTTTAGTTCATGTCCATGGGTCATACATATAAGTTCTTTGGCTTCAACATTTCCTATACTATTCTTAATCTCCCTCTTTCTATTTTCTACCTACCATCTATGCTACTTATTTTCTGTACCTTTTTCCCCTCTCTCCTCCTCCCACTCCCCTGTTGATAATCCTCCATGTGATCTTCATTTCTATGATTCTGTTCCTGTTCTAGCTGCTTGCTTAGTTTGCTCTTGTTTTTGTTTTAGGTGTGGTTGTTAATAATTGTGAGTTTGCTGTTATTTTACTGTTCATATTTTTATTTTCTTTTTCTTAGATAAATCCCTTTAACATTTCCTATAATAAGGGCTTGGTGATGATGAACTCCTTTAACTTGACCTTATCTGAGAAGCACTTTATCTGCCCTTCCATTCTAAATGATAGCTTTGCTGGATAGAGCAATCTTGGATGTAGGTCTTTGCCTTTTATGAATTGGAATACTTCTTTCCAGCTTCTTCTTGCCTGTAAGGTCTCTTTTGAGAAATCAGCTGACAGTCTGATGGGAACTCCTTTGTAGGTAACTGTCTAATTTTCTCTTGCTGCTTCTAGGATTCTCTCCTTCATTTTAATCTTAGGTAATGTAATTATGATGTGCCTTGCTGTGTTCCTCCTTGGGTGCAACTTCTTTGGGACTCTCTGAGCTTCCTGGACTTCCTGGAAGTCTATTTCCTTAGCCATATTGGGGAAGTTCTCCTTTATTATTTGTTCAAATAACTTTTCCACTTGTTGCTCTTCCTCTTCTCCTTCTGGTACCCCTATAATTTGGATGTTGGAACATTTAAAGATGTCCTGGAGGTTCCTAAGCCTCTCCTCATTTTTTTGAATTCTTGTTTCTTCCTTCTTTTCTGTTTAGTTGTTTCTTTCTTCCTTCTGGTCCACACTGTTGATTGGAGTTCCAGTTTCCTTCTCATCACTATTGGTTCCCTGTACATTTTCCTTTATTTCACTTAGCATAGCCTTCATTTTTTCATCTAATTTGCAACCAAATTCAACCAGTTCTGTGAGCATCCTGATTACCAGTGTTTTGAACTGTGCATCTGATAGGTTGACTATCTCTTCATTGCTTAGTTGTATTTTTTTCTGGAGCTTTGATCTGTTCTTTCATTTGGGCCATTTTTTTTTTGTCTTAACACACCTGTTATGTAGTGAGGGGCAGAGCCTTAGTTATTCTCCTGGGTGGGGTAACCCATGTCGCTGGGTTGTGATGCTGTATGTGGGGGAGGGGTCCAAGAGTGAACAATGGCACTTGCTCTGCTCTCTGCTGGATTTCAGTCACTTCCCCTGCTTCCCACAAGCAAATTGGGCCCTTCTGGTGCTGATTCCTGTGTAGGTGGGTTTGTGCACATTCTAGGACCCTGTGGGTCTCTCCAACGAATTCTCCAGTGAGGCTGGAAGTTTCTCCGGCTGCCTCAACCCCCACAGGTATTTTCAATCAGTGGTTTGAGGCTTTATTTCCCCACACTAGAGCCCTGGGTTGCACAGTCCATCCGGCTCCCCAGTTGTTCCTCCTGGTTTATCTGCACGTGAGTGTGCGACTGCCCAGTCTGCAATCTGCAGCCTTGCTGGGTCCACCCACTGCTGCCATACTGGCCAGCTGCAGCCTTGTGTGCCCTGCTCCACAATCCACTGCCTCACTGGGTCCTCCACCACCACTTTGCCTGCCCTAGTGCTCCAGCCATCACCTTGCCATGAGTCCTCTCTACCTGACTGCCTGTCTCTGCCCCTCCTACCAGTCTGGATGAATGAGTCTTCTTTAACTCCTTGGTTGTTGGACTTCCATACAGTTCTATTTTTTCTATCAGTTCTGGTTGTTTTTTGTTTTTAAATTGTTGTTGTCCTTCTTTTGGTTGTGCAAGGAGGCACAGTGTGTCTATCTATGCCTCCATCTTGGCTGGAAGTTGTTTTTAACAGGATAACAAGAGGTGGTCTGGAGCAAGACAAAAATCTGAGTTAACGGACCTCCACTCATACTTATGCTTAGGAGGTCATGCCTTCCCTTGGAAGAGTTATGTGCCACCTTCTCCCACCAAATTGATATGCAATTCCCACACCCCACCCCACAAATTATGTAAGTCCTCAGGACAAAGAGACTAAGCATCTATGCTTTTCCCACCTACTTTAGCTAAGCCTGTTCTCTTCTCTGAGAATGCGTTACTAATAAAACCCTGCTTGCGCAGTAACCAACTTGCTGACCTGAATTTTTTTACTGTGTCAGCAAGAAGAACCAAGCCTCCCACAACAAAACTATATATTGTTGGGCCTATAAAATGTACAGATGCAATATTTTTGCCAATAATAGTAAAAGTAAGATGGATGGGAGCAAAGTAGGTCCTATAATTATATGGAAATGCCAGGAACCCAAAATAGCAAAAACAATCTTCAAAAAGAATAAAGTTGAAAAACTTACACTTCCTGATTATGACTTGTAAAGCTAAGTAATCAAGGATAGACATATAAGTCAATAGAACAGTCTTGAGAGTCCAGGACTGAACCCATGTGTCTATGAGCAACTGATTTTTTATAAGAATGCCAAAACCATGCAATAGACAAAAAATAATCTTTTCAGGAAATGGTCCTGAGACAACTGGAGAACCACATGCAAAAGATCGAAGTTGGATCCCCACCTCACACTATGTACAAAAATTAATTCAATTCAAAATGGATCAAAGATCTGAGAGCTAAATATGAGAGCTAAAATCATAAACCTCATAGAAGAAAACATAGGGGTAGATCTTCATGACCTTGTTGAGGCAGTGGTTTGTTAGTATGACACTCAAAGCATGAGCAATGATAGAAAAAAATAGAAATTCTACTTCATCAACATTTTAAAAATTTGTGCTTCAGAAGTCATTACCAAATAAGTGAAAAGAAAACCTACAGAATGGGAGAAAATTTCAGCCAATCATATATGCTGAAAAGGGAGTTGTATCTAGAATATATAAAGAACATTTACAACTCAATAATAAAGAGATGAATAATACAATTTAAAAATGGGCAAAGGATCTGAACAGACAGTTTCTGAAAGATACATAAATGATCAATAAAAAGGTGGTCAACATCATTAGCCATCAGGGAAATGCAAACCAAAACCGCAACTAAACACTACTCCACACCACCACTATGGTTATAATAAACAAATCAGACAGTGACAAGTGTTGACTAGGATGTCACCCCAGACACATGAAAACATATGTTCACAGAAATACTTCTTTACAAGTGTTTATAGTGGCATTATTTTTACAAGACAAAAGATGAAAACAAGCCAAACACCCATCAAGTGATGAATAGATAAAAATATTTAGTAGATCCATACAACAGAATGCCATTCAGCCATAAAAAAGGAAAAAAGCACTGGCACACGCTACAACATGGATGAACCTTGAAAGCATTATGCTCAGTGGAAGAAGCCAGTCACAAAAAGCCACATATTGTAGGATTCCATTATATGAAGTATCTAGTATAGACAAATCTATAGAAAACACAAAGTAGGTTAATTTTTGCTTTATTCTAGCAGAGATGGGGAATAGGGACATAGTTAAAGTTATAAGATTGTTGTAATTTTTTTGAGGTTTTTAAATGTTCTAAAGTTGACTGAGGTGATGATTGTATATATCTGTGAACATACTAAAAACTATTGAATTAAGTACTTTATTTTTTAAAAAGATTTCATTCATTCTATTTTTAGACAGAGGGGAAGGGCGGGGGAAAGAGAGAGAAAGAAATATCAATGTGCGGTTGCCTCCTATGTGCCCCCTACTTGGGACCTGGCCCACAACCCAGGCATGCACCCTGACTGGGAGTTGAACCAGCAAGCCTTTGGTTCACAGGTTGGTCCTCATTCCACTGAGCCACACCAGCCAGGGCTGATTTAAAAACTTTAAATTTTATGTTTTGTGAATTATATCTCAATGAGATTTTTTTTTAAGAGTACTTTTCCAGGCAGTTTTTTTCTTTAAGATTTTATTTATTTGTTTTTAGAGAGAGGAAGAGAAGGAGAAAGAGGAGGAGCGAACTATCAATGTGTGGTTGCTTCTTGCACGCCCCATACTGGGGACCTGGCCTGCAACCCAGGCATGCACTCCGACCAGGAATTGAACCGGTGACCCTCTGGATTGCAGCCCACTCTCAATCCACTGAGCTACACCAGCCAGGGCTCAATGAAATGTTTTATGATGCAATTTCTAGTGAGATTTGTATAAGGGTTTTTTTTTTGTATGAGATTCTCAATGCACAGAACAGGTAGAAGTGGTATTTTATTAGTATACTTTTTATAGTGTCAAATGTATTTACTTATAAAATAGCAATCATTTATTAAATTAACTTTAGTTATAAGTTTTGCTTTTTGTAAACATTTTGTATAAAATACATTTGAGTATGCATTTGATGTTTTGTAAATAGCCAAAAGTGTTATTTTTGAACAAAGGTGTCAAGCATTCGGAAAAGGATTAAAAAAATAAACTATATAAACAACAGCCAACACAATCTGTCTTTGTTAAATCTGCACATTTTGCATTATTTGCTTCAAATTTTCCTTTTAAGAAATAAAATATAACAAAACCAGTTGAAGTTCTTTGCATAAATCTCCCATCCCATTTCTTCCTCTCTCTCCTGAAGTTGGTGTTTATCACTCATGTGAATTTTTTTTACCACACATGCATACATATGCATCATTATGCAATATAAAGCATGATTTTGTGTGCTTTTAGATTATGTAAATACTGTAACTTGCTTTCTTTTCATGCTATGTTTTTTTCCCCAAATCTGTACAAAAGAACAGAATAATGTAATGAATCCCATATCCCAACTTCAACAATGACCAGTTATGGCTTCACGAAAACCCCTTCCCACTTCCTCTCATTTCTTTGAATTATTTTAAAGCAAGACAGACATCATTCAATTTCATCTGTAAAAACTGCAACACATATCTTGAAAAGATGAAGAGACTTCTTAAAAAACCGACATGTTTTAGATCTATTGAGGTGGATGCAGACTTCTGCCATTTTAACTGCAGCGTAAAGTTTGATTTCTTTAACCATTGGCTCATTAATGGATGCTTAGGTTGATCTCGCATTTTCATCAAACACAATAATGAACGCTCTTGCACATGTCTCCTTATGTATGTAAGCAAGAGTTTGGATATTTACCTAGAATTGGAATAGTTGAGTCATAGGTAGGGAAACCATATGATTTCCGTTCATCCTGAAGATTATCATATTTATTTTGATTAACTTACTGCTGTGGCCAGGAATTTCAGTGCAATCCAGAATTGAGGTGGTGGGAGCGGATGTTTTTGTATCATTCTTGATTGGAATAGATTTTCTGATTTTAAGGTAATGTTTCTAATATTCCACTATCAAGTATAACAATTATCTTAGGCTTTTAGCAGACATCCTCTTCCAGCTTTGTTCGTTTGGGATTAATTTCAGCTGTAAGTAACAGAAACCCCCAAAAAACAGTGACTTAAGCAATACAAACACTCACTTCTCTTTGACACAGCAGTGTGGATATAGGCAACCAGAGCTAGTATGACATCTCTTCTACAAGGAGTCCTCAGAGACTCAGGCATCTTCCCGCTCAATGCTCCATGTTTTTCCAGTGTGGGCCTTGTCCTCATGGTCCAAGGCACACTCTGAGTTCTGCACAAGATGAAGGAAGGGATGAAGCAGAGGCAAAGCATGCACACCAGCTGTATGGTAAGGAAGGCTCTGGAAATTTGCCCTGTCCTCTACTGCAACAGAGGTTCACGGCAAGTCTGCAAGGGAAGCTGGGAAAGCTAGTCCTTATGTGGTGGTGCAGGAGCCCAGCCAAAATTCTATTAGAAAAAAAGGGATGGACAGATTTTGGGGAATGATAAAGCAGTTGCAGATTAAGAAAATGCCCTCGTGTTTGTAGTTTACTGAGAGTTTTTTAAAAACATAAATGCTATTTTTATCAGTTGCTTTTTCTTTATTTATTGAGATCATATGGGTTTTCTCCTTTAATATGGTAAGATGATGAATTACATTAACAGATTTTTCTAATATTGAATAATCTTTGTATACCTGGTATAATTCTCAAATTGGTCATAATGTCCTATTTTTTAATTGCTGGATTTACTATTCTAAATTTACTTGAGATTGTTGCATTTATGACATATTCTATGCTATTAAGAGAGACTGATTTACAATTTACTTTTTCTTTTTACTATTCTTTTTGTTTGGTATTGGGTTTAATACTAGATCAGCCTTATAAAATACATCAGTAAGCATTTCCTCTTTTTCTCTTCTCCAGAATATTATAAATATCACAATTTGTATTTTATGTTCCTTGAATAGCTGAAAGAGCTTGCCTAAAAAGCCACTTAAACCTTGTGTTTCATTTTTGAAGACGTGAAACTACCAGTTCAACTTACTGTATTTCATGATTATAGGTCTTTGAGCCTTCCTAGTTTTCCAGGCTTCATTTTTGCCTCTAATTTTGGGCAACTGTAAATGATGTCACCATAAATATTTATGTCCATGTTTCTGTGTAAACACATGTTTTCAGTTCTCCTGGTGATGCACCTAAGAGTGGAATCGCTGGGTCATAGGGCAGCTCCGGGTTTAACTGTTAGCACAGAGTCTGCACCACATTACAGTTCCACCAGCCACGTAAGAGGGTCCAAGTTTTCCACATCCTTGCAAACATTTGTTATTGTCTTTTCTTTTTAAATTATAGCCACCCTGATAGGTGTAAAGTGGCATTTCATTGTGGTTTTGATTTGCACTTGCTTAATGACTAATGATGTTGAGCATTTTTTATGTGATTATTGTCCATTTGCATATCTTCTTTGGAGAAATGTCTTTTTAGACCCTTTGCCCATTTTTAATTGGGTAATTGGTCCTTTTGTTGTTGAGTTTTTAGAGTTCTTTATATATTCTGAATACTAGTCCTTTATCAGAGATATGATTTGCAATTATTTTCTCGTTATTTTTATTTTTGTTTTATTTTATTTTTGTAGAGAAAGAGAGGGAGCGAGGGAGGGGCAGACAGAGAGACAGAGAGAGGCAAGGAGAGATACAGAGAGAGAGACACCCAGAGACCTGTTGTCCCGCTTATCTACGGACTCATTGGTGGCCTCCCGCATGTGCCCTGACTGGAGATCGAACCCATAACTCTGGCATATAAGGATGATGCTTTAATCAACTGAGCTGCCCAGCCAGGATCCTTCAGTTATTTTTTCATTTTCTTGGTAGTATCCTTTGAAACACAAACATTTTTGATTTTGATGAAGTCCAATTTACATATTTTTTTCTTTTGTTGCTCATGCTTTTCTTTTGATACCCAAAGATACCATTGCCAAATCCAAGTTCATGAAGATTTATTTCTTTGTTTTCTTGTAAGAGTTTTATCATTTTAGCTCATATTTTGATACATTTTGAATTAATTTTAACTATTTCATTTGTTGAACCATTCTTGAATTTCTTGGATAAATCCCACTTGGTCCTAGTGTATCATCTTTTTAATATGCTAATAACTGTGTTTGCTAATATCTTGTTGAGAATTTTTAAATTTATATTCATAAAGGATATCAGTTGCAGTTTTCTTTTCTTGTCTTTGAGATCAGGGTAATGCTGGTCTCATAGTATGAATTAGGGATGTTCAGACCCATGGATTATTTAGAAGTAGGTGGTTTCATTTCCAAGAGTTTAATATTTTCCTGCTATCATTTTGCTACTGATAATCTATTTAAGTCCACTCTGGTTGTATTGTATGGTTTTTACTTCTTTTGCATTTGTAAGGTTAGTTTTCTGACCCTGGACATAGTCTCTCCCATGATCATTCCATGGATACTTCGTCTGCCGTTGTTGGGTAGAGAGTTTAAAAATGGCAGCTAGACCCAGCTAGTCGATGGTGCTGTTCGGTTCTTCAAAGGCCTTTCTATCTTCTGTCAGTATTATTACTTGCCGAGAGATAAGAGCTATAGTCTCTAACTATAATTGTCAATTTGTCTATTTCTCCTCTCATTTCTATCAGTTTTTGCTCCATGTATTTTGAAGCTCTATTTTTACCTACATGTTTAGAATTATGTCTTTTTGGTAAATTAACTTTGCCCTTAGTAATTTTCTTTGCTGTGGAGTACACTTTGCCTCATGTTAATATAGCTCCCCAGCTTTCTTTTGAATGTTTCCTGCATGGCATATCTTTTTCCATTGTTCTGCTTTCAGCCTATCCATACCATCATATTTGGAGTGAGTTCTTATAGACAGCACATAGGCCTTTTTTTTTTTCCCATCCTTTCCGACAATCTCTCTTAACTGATGTGTTTATGTACATTTAATGTCATTGTTGACCCATTTGAGTTTAGGTCTACCTTTTATTAATTTTCTGTTTTTTTTCCCCCGTTTCTCTATTTCCCCTTCCTGTCTTCTCTAAGATTATTTAAATGCTTTTATTTAACTTATCTATTGTTCTTTGACTATGTCTTTTTTGTATAGTTTTTTTAGTGGTTGCCCTAGGAAGCACGACATACATACTTAACTTTTCAAGACTATTTAGAATCAATGTTTTACTACTTCAAGTGGAATGTAGAAACCGCCGTGCAGATCCCTTTACTCTCTCCTTTATGCTGCGATTGTCATACATCACAGTGACATCCCTGAGAATCTCACCAAACAACATTATAACTTTTTGCTTTCAACCATCAAATGTAGTTTTTGAAACTCAGGAGAACAATAGTCTATTGCATCTGCCCAGCTGTTTAGCATCTCTGTGCTTCTCTGTCAGTCCTGATATTGCAAGTTTCCCTTCATCTAAGAATGTCTTCATTTCACTTTAATCCCTGAGGAGCACTCTCACCATATATAGGGTTGTAGGTTGACTATTTTTTTCTTTCCATACTTCAAAAATGTTGTTTCACTCCTTACTGACGCCCATGGTTTACAATGAGAAACCCATAATTGTTGGAGTTGTTGTTCTCTTTTAATAATGTATGTTTATCCTCTGGCTTCTTTCACATTATTTTTGTCTCTCAACAGTTTAATTAGAATATGTCTGGGTGTGAATTTCTTTGAGTTTATCCTGTTTGTGGTTCACTGAGCTTATTGAATTTGTAGGCTTATACCTTTTGTCAAATTTGGAACGTTTTGAACCATTATTCCTTCAAATATCTGTTCTCATTTTATAGATTTATTTTATGGAAGAAATAAACTGAAGTGTGTTACTCCATCTTATCTATCATCTTATCTGCAAACAGAACCTTCCATTTTGATTAATATTAATATGGCTATACCATCTTTTTTGGATTAGAACTTGCCTAATAAAATTTTCCCCACTCCATTACTTACAATATTTCTGTATGTTAATATTTATGAGTCATTAGCTTTTGCTTAATTATTTAATCTGGCACTTTCCTTTAACTTGTGAATTTTGCCTATTTACATTTATTGTGATTAATTATATGCTTGGATTATGCTATTTGTTTATCTTCCTTTTTCTTTATTTTATTTTTCTCCTTTATTGTTTTTCATTAGATTTATACAGTTTTCTGCTTTTTCTTCTCTCTAGCACCTGGCTCCTTACCTTGCTGGAAGTTATACATTCTATTTTGTTCCCTTCATAGATTACTCTTAAAACTTTCTCTTGTATACTTGAACTAACATTGTCCATACTCTACAGTGTATGTCTATCCTATTGACTAATGCAAGGAACTTAGTCACTAATTGGTGTTCAATACTTTAATGACATCTTTTTATACCCCAAATTAGTTGTCATTGTTATTAATAAGTTTACTCATGTTTAATCATTTTCATTTTCATTTGTATTTGTATTTTTGTTTATCATAGCTTCTTTCTTCTCACCATTTCCTCCTGGGTTAAAATATATATCATATATAGGAGATATATGTCATATATCATATAGATAGATAGATAGAAACATAGTCAATCCATAAGAGTCTGTTAGTAGTAAATGCTCTCAGTCTTTATTTTAAAAAGACCTTTTTTTTACCCTTGCTCCTTAACAATAATTTAGCTAAATAATTTCCATATTACTCTTATTTTCTTTTGGCACTTTGAAGATACAGTTCAAGACAGTCTCCTGACTTCTAACGTTGCCATCGACAAATGTACTGGAGGCAGTCTGTCTTTTCCGTCTGACCGCCTTGAAGATCTTCTTTATGGTGTTCGGCAGTTTACTGTGATGTATATGGGTGCAGATTTATTTATCTTATATGGAATCAGTGCTTTTTGAAACTGAGGATTTATATTTTTCACAAAAACTAGAATTTTGTGGACATTATCTCTTGAATATGTCCTCTCTACCGTCTGCCTATTCTTTTCCCCATGGAATTCCTCTTAGATATATGTGGGACCTTCTCATTCTACTCACATCTCTTACTCTCCCTGTATCAGTAAGCTTTTGCAGTATACAACTAATCCCAAAATGTAGTAGCTTTAAATAGCAACCATTTATTTAGCTCCTGATTCTGTGCATCACTGACTTGGGCGAGGCTCAGTTAGGTGGTTCTTCTGGTCTTGGCAGAGGTTGCTTATGCACATGTGGTCAGCTACGGACTGTTCTCGGTTGGATGGCACTTCCTTGCTCCACATTGTCCCTCATCCTCTAGCGCACTGGTCTGGGCTAATCCACTAAGGATTTTAAGAGAGTGAATGGGAGCACGCAAGGTCTCTTTGAGGCCAAAGCTCAGAACCAGCATAACTTATGCCACATTTTATTGGTCAAAGGAAGTTGCAAAGGCAACCTAGATTAAAGGGGTGAAGAGGGGCTCTGGCTGGTGTGGCTCAGTTGGTGGGAGAGTCATCCTGCAGTCAAAAGGCTGTGAGTTCAATTCCCAGTCAGGGCACATACCTAGGTTACAGGTTCCATCCCCAATCTGAGCACATATGGGAGGTGACCAATCAATGCTTCTCTTTTGCTTTGATGTTTCTCTCTCTCTTCTTGTCTTTCTTCCCCTTTTTGTAAAAGCAATGAAAAAATGTCCTCAGGTGAGGATTACAAAAAGAGGGGGATATAAGGGGAAGACTCCACTTCCAGATGGCAGGAGCTGCAGCTGTAAAATCTCATGAAGGAAAACTGAATTTATAAAATTAAGAAAGTGATATTTATTATACTTCTCTATTTATGGCCTAAGAAAGTGATATTTGTTATACTTCTCTATTTATGGCCTATACATGACAGTGGATTAGAGAATAAACTGGGATCAGAGTGGAATAATTTTGACCATTTTCACAAGAAATCTACAATATTCCCTGTCATGGTTAATTTTATTAAATTCTGTATTTCTCTATGGGGATATTCTCTAGTTCACTAAATTTCTTCTCAGCTCTGGGCAATTGCTGTTTAACCATCCACTGAATTTTTAATTTAAATGACTGTGTTATTCATTACTAGAAGTCCTATTTGATTTTTCTTTCATCTGCCTATTATTTTTTTATAGTGTCATTTCTCTCTCTCTTTTTTTTACTCTTCCCTATTGTCATTTTAAACACACTTATTTTATAGTCCCCACCAGATTGCTTTGGGGTGTTTAATCTTGCTGTTTGTGTCGATCATGGTGGAGTTTTCTACAGTGTGCTGTCAACTCATCTTCAGCAGGGCCTCATCTGTGGGAGCCCTGTGGGGCCGCAGTGGAGAACATGTTCCTAAGAGGAAGTTTTGAGCTTGTTTCTGTTGAGTGCCCCACAGAGATGACTAAGCCTGGGACCAATATTTATGTTAAGCTCTCGGTTTTAGGTTTACAGGGTAGAGCTGATTTGAATCTAAAATTTGTGTTACTGGCTCATGATAACAAACTCCCTCGAGGAATTAAAAAAAAAAAATTCTAGCAACACAAATTTCCTTCTTGTCTTTCTGTGGCTAAAGGTCTTTCTTTCTCTCTGTTTTCCTAGCACATTATCTCACTGAGGGTATAGTGCCAGCTTTTGGTGGGGTCTCTGTTTCAGCCTGCACTTTGGGTGGGTCCAAGGCCCACCTTCTTTGGATGACAGCCTGCTCCCAGTTCCTGCTGTGCCTTCACCTCGCAGCCCCTTCTCCCACTCAGGGCAGCCGTGGCCATCTGATTTTCATTTCCCTCTTCATTTGTGGCTCTTGGGAATTTCCTTTTGTTTGTCGGAGGGTTTTGTTTATTTGTTGGGATTTTGTTGTTGTTTTAACCTAGGTTTCCTTTTAACCTAGATGTACACGGGGGCATCAGTACAAAGTATGGCTTCCCCAAGCAGAACCTGGGACCCAGGGGTCCCCATCTCCTTTCTCGTTCATTTGGCCACCCCTAATGACAGTGCTCTCTGCCCAGCTTTGGTCAGGGACCCCTCGAGAAAGCTCCCCATCCGCTCCACGCAGACTTTGGTTTCCAAACTGCCATTCATCATGGGGTGGGTGTGAAGCGGCAGGGCATAGGGGAGGCGGTGGGGGGGGCGGTATGGGGGGGCTGAGATGGGGGACACCTCCGTGGAGGCGGTGACCTGGGGGAGTCCCCTGTATAGGAAGAAGGGATTTCTGTCTCACTCGGAATCCGCCTCGGGTTTCGCACTTCCCTTCCTCAGGACAATCCCGACCTTCACCGTGAAGTGCCTTTTGCAAACACACACACGCACATGTATTTTTGGAAGAAGGGGAAAAATTCCAAGAGAACCTCTGCTAGGTTAAAAATGAAGTGAAGATTATATTAAGAATGAAAGCCGCGCGGGGCCGCTGGGGCGCAGACAGAAGGCCCTTTCATCGCGCCCGGCCGCGCGCCGCAGGCAGCTGCCAACACAAACGCGGGCGGAACAGAAGCTGCGGAGCCGCCGCGGCGCTGCCAGGCCGCGTCCCCGCCGGGGCTGGCGCCGCGCCCGTTTCCGCTCTGCTGACGCGCCCAAATAGCCGGCGGGCGGCTGGGATCCCGGAGCCGCGCGGGAAGAACGCCCGCGGGGCGCGTGACTTCCAAGCGGAGCTTCACCTGCGCTCCCAGAGCCCCCAGGTGGGGCCCGGAGTTTGGGATCTCAGCACCCTGTCCCCACCATTGCCTGCCATCTCTCGCTGAGTCTGTCATCTACTCCTGGGATGCTCGTCCTCATCCCAGTCCCCAGAGCATCGTGGGTGCTCAGTGAGTTCAAGGTAGTGTCCTGCGTGAAGCTTGCCTGGGCCATCCTGCGCTGCACCCCCACAGCCCATACCTGGGTCTTCCTAGAGGCCCCTGCTAGGCTGGAGACCCCAACATGGTCTGTGCGCTGCTTGCAGCCCCTCTCCCAGTGTGAATCTCTCTCACACCCCAGAAGTGTTGTTGGGTAAAGAAAGCCCGCCCCGCCCCCCCGCCCCCCATGCCTGCCACCTGCCCTGGACACCCAGTGCTGGCTTCTTAAGGAAACTCCCCCTGGAGAATGGGCAGGCTAGTGGGTTGCCAAATACGGCCTCCAACTTTCCTTAGTGTTGGGAAAGCCATTCAACCATACCTGCAAAATGGGCACACTCAAGTCATCCCTCCTTCTCAGGGCTCATGGGAAGCTGAGGAAAGAGGCTGTGGAGAGGTGAGGACAGCTTGGGATCTGCAACCTGCCAGGCCTTTCTCTGCAAGACGGCACCCCTGGTCACTGCCCAGGTCTGCCCTCCTCATTCCTCTCCCAGGCGTTGCCTCCCACCATCTCACAGTAGGTTTAATCACTGTTCAGCCCCAAGACTCCTTTCTTGCAGTGGGAAAGGTTATGTCAGTTCACAGCCTCACCTCTGACAGTCCTTCCCTGCCAATTCTTCCTTATCACTTTGCTCCCACCTCAAAGCAGAGGAGGGCACTAACCTTGTTGGCCAATTAGAGGCCACATCCACCTTCCCAACTGGATCAGAGATGGGCAATGACCCACCCTAAGCCGATCAAAGCTTTCCATGTGAAAGCCATCAGTGACCTCTGGGTCTTGGTAGCTGGAGGGGTGAAGTTAAGGGGGATTCCTTGGACCCAAGAGGGAAGCAGAGGTGAGAGAGGCAGTGGCTGAAGGGCAAGCAAGAAAGAGGAAAACCCAGAGAGACAGAGACTGGGAAATCATCCTGGGTGCCCAGACCAAGCTGTGGTACAGACGGAGTCACCTTTGGATTGCTCAGGACAGCAGCCAATCCACTCTCTTCTCTTGGAGCAACCAGTCCAAGTTGGGTTTCTGTCCATTGGAATTGAAAGAGTCTGACCTGATACCCTCATCATACCCAAAAAGTAAAGCCGGAGCTTTTGCACTTGGTGTTCACGGCTTCCACAACGTGCAGCCTGCTTCCCTTTCGGCCTTGGGATGCCTTAAGCTTATGCAGCACTTTACCACTTACAAAGGACTTTTACAGCCATGATCACAGGTGATCCCCTCCACAACCCAGGTGTCATATAAAGAAACCGAGCCTCCCGTGTTAAGTGTTGTATCTGAGGTCACCAAGATGCAGGGATGTGGTGAAATGCGGCCAAGCCATCCCAGATCCCAGCTAGAGTCCGACTGCACCTGTCATACTCCCGCTGCCCTCCTGCACCCTCCCCCCCAACCTTGGCTAGAACTGACTGCTCCCAAACCTCACACTCAGGTGTCTCTGTGGCACAGTGCGATTCTGGTCCGCCCTCCTGCTCTCTGCTGACCT
Source organism: Anoura caudifer (assembly GCA_004027475.1). Taxonomy (NCBI): domain Eukaryota; kingdom Metazoa; phylum Chordata; class Mammalia; order Chiroptera; family Phyllostomidae; genus Anoura; species Anoura caudifer. Next base: position 375,780 of record PVKU01000882.1, read on the forward strand.
CAGTCCTTCACAGCTCAGTGTGTGCCACTTCCCTCTGCCCCTGCTCCCAGCCTGCGGTCTGCATCCGTCACTTTTATGCTTTGGATGCTGCAGGCTGGGTTACTGAACCCCCAGCTCCCCCTGCACAGAGTCAGTGGCTGAAGGCAGGAGCCTGCCCTATGCCAGTTTGGAGATCTCTTTGGAATATTTAGGGGGTGAAAGCAAAAGGATGTGACAACTCAGGAGATTTGGGAAGTGAAGGCAAGAGAGGACAGTCAACTATGGTGACCCCTAGGTTTGCTTTTGGCAGGGTGTTGTCACTAGCCAACTTCAGGGACATGAGAAGCAGCCCAGGCTACTGAGGAGAAGGAGCCCAGGAAGGGGTGGGCTTCTGCCCCTGGGGGTACAGCACTGAAGGTCCAGAGAGGGTGGAGCTGGAGGAGGAGGTTTGGGAAGCTCTGAGGTAAAGATGGAGGCTGAGGCTTTGGGAGGCAGTGAGTTTACCAGTGATGAACTCATTCATGTGGAAGAGATGATCAAGAACAGAAGCTCCACATTTAAGGGACTGAAGGAAGGTGAGGGAGAGGAGGAAGAGGAGGAGGAGAAAAGGAGGAGTAGGGTTAGTGAAGGATACAGACAGAGCAAGGAGAAAGGTTTGTGAAAGCAACATAAGAAGGATTTTAAAGAAAGAAGTATTTGTAAGTGGCAAATGATGTCAGAGGTCCATGGGAAGATTTCTCTCTAGAAGGAAGGTGCTCACTGGACAGTCAACTAAGGGGTCACTGAGCACCTAGGTCAGAGTAGAGTCCACAGAGTGGGGGTGGTAACAGGCCCCGGGGGGAAAACCGATGAAGAAAAAGCTGAGAAAGCTAGTGCAGACAACTCAGCTAAAGCCTGGCAAATCCGCAAGATACGCTGAAAACTACACAACATCATTGAAAGAAATTAAAGAAGGTCTAAATGGAAAGGCATTCACGTTCCATGAATAAGAATTAATACGGTTCTCCTTTTTGTGTGTGTGTGTGCAGAAATTGACAAGCTGATCCTAAAATTCATATAAAAAAATGCAAGGAACCTAGAATAGTTAAAACAAAATGGAAAAAAAAGAACAAAGTTGGAGCACTCACAATTCCTGATTACAAAACTTACCACAAGTCTACAGTAACCCAGACTGCACGGCAGTGGCATAAAGCGGACATGCAGATCAGTGAAACAGAACTGAGAGTCGGGAAACAGGCCCATACATCCATGGTCAACTGGTTTTTGACAAGGCTGCCAAGACCATTCAATGGGGCTTGAATGGTCTATTCTACAAATGGTGCTGGAAAGCTAGATATCCACATGCAAAAAAAAGTAGTTGGACTCTTACTTCATGCCATAAACAAAAATTAACTCAAAATGGATCATCACCTAAATATAAAAGCTAAAGCTGTACAATTCTTAAAAAAAAAAATAGGGGTAAATCTTCATGACCTTGAATTTCACAATGGTTTCTCACATATGATAGCAATAGTATATATAAGCAATAACAAGAAAGATACAGACTTTTGGACTGTATTTTAAAACTTGTGTGCTTCATCTCTGGCTAGTGTGGCTCAGTGGACTGAGTGCTGGCCTGTGAACCAAAGGGTCACCGGTTCAATTCCCGGTCAGGGCACATGCCTGGGTGGCAGGCCAGGTCCCCAGTACGGAACATGCAAGAGGCAACCACACATTGATGTTTCTCTCCCTCTCTTTCTCCCTCCCTTCCCCCCTTTCTAAAAATAAAGAAATAAAATCTTTGAAAAAAAAAAATTTTGTGCTTCCAAGGACAACATCAAGAAAGTGAAAAGGCAATTTACAGAATGGGGGAAAATTTCTGTGAATCACAAATCTGATATGGGACTAGTTCCAGAATATATAAAGAACACTTATGACTCCACAATAAAAAGACAATGACTCAATTAAAAAAAAAAGTCAAGGGATCCAACTAGAGATTTCTTTAAAGACCATATACAAATGGCCAATAAGCACATGAAAAGATGCTTGGCTTCAATTGTCAATAGGGAAATGCAAATCAAAACCACGAGATACCACTTCACATGCACTAGGATGGTGATAATAAAAAAGTGCTAGTGAGGATGCAGAGAAATCAGAACACTCATACCTGGCTTGTGGGAATGTAAAATGTTTGTAAAACTGCTGTGGAAAACGGTATGGCAGTTCCTCAAAAAAATTACACATGGAATTACCATATGACCCAGCAATTCCATTCCTAGGTATATACTCCAAGGAATTGAAAACAGGTGTTCAAACAAAAATATACATGAATGTTCATGGTCGCATTATCCATAATAGCCAGAGAGTGGAAACAAACCAAATGTCTATCAACTGATAAATGGCTAAACAAGAGGTGGTCCCCATACAATGGGATGTTATTCAGCCATAAAAAGGAATAAAGCACCGACACTTGCTACAGCATGGATGGACACTGTGCCAAGTGAAAGCAGACACAAAAGGACAAATATTGTATGATTCTATTCATGGGAAATACCCAGAATACACAAATCCACAGAGAGAGAAAGTAGATTAGTGGTTGTCAGAGCCTGAGGGGAGAGAAGACTGCGGAGTGACTGCTAATGGGTATAGCATTTCTTTTTGGGGTGATCAAAATACAAGGTCTGTCTAGAAGGTATCCAGTCAGGTAATATGAAAAATAGAGACATTTATTGAAGAAGATACAAGATACAAGAAACATTGTACATAGGACAATGACACCTCAGTCCCCTTCAAAGTAAGCACCTTGGGACCTCACACAGTTCTCCCAATTGCCATCAGCTGCCCCAGTGTATTTTCCTGAATCTCACTGATGGTCTGAAATCTCTTCTCTTTCAAAGGTTATTTTAGTTTTTGACTAAAAATGGACCTACCTTTTGATCCAACAATTCCACTGCTAGGATTATATCCTGGAAACCGTGAAACACCAATCCAAAGGATCCTATGCACCCCAATGTTCATAGCAGCACAATTTACAATAGCCAAGTGCTGGAAGCAACCTAGGTGCCCATCAATAAATGAATGGATCAAGAAACTATGGTACATTTACACAATG